>JAUBOD010000351.1:3911994-3922424 GCA_032353885.1 Nothura maculosa | reverse complement strand
AACACACGCTGTTCCCCCCCATAAGCACTCTGAAGCTGCCTCTTTTCCCTAATTTGAGTCACTAGATAGAGTCGTTAGAGCCTGAAGGAACTAAAAACCTCCAATGGAGAAATATTCTCCTCAAAGAATATCATCTCACACTGAGACATCTGTCAAAACATACAGGCTTTCAGTAATATGCTTCTGGTATGAGGATTCTGATTAAGAAACACTGAATTCCAAGGGTTAGGGTGAGATGTTCTGCTCATCATCCTACTTTTAGGCTATTTTAACCAATAGCAGAGGTAATCTTTTTGGTCACACAAACTGTTTTATTTATTTGCTGAATTGTAAGGCACGGATTCTCATGCTATGCTACTGAGATACATATATATTTCACACAAATATATTAATGATACCTAGGTTCTATGCTCAAAAGTAGCCTGTAACAAAAAAAACAAACATAATTCTTCCTCTTTTTGTCGTGCTAGTAAAATATACTTTGAGACAAGTGTTTTTATCACTATTATTACTGAAACATTTATGAAATTGCTTGTTTTCTTCCTAAGTGCTAATGCACAACATTTACCTTTTCAAGACAGTCAATAGCTAAAAAAAACAGGCATAAGTATCTTAATAGTCTATAATGTTTCTTGTTTTTTTCAGTACATACAAAGTTTATTTGATAAATATTATTCAATTATCCAAGAAAACTAGTAAGCTAGCTGTCTGCCAAGCATATTTCTGCTTTTTTCTGGTTTATTTAATTTGCTTTATTCAATTATTTAGGGAAAAAGGAGCCTGTAAATTTTCAGTAATAATTGAACTGCTGTGCTGTCTTGGGAAAAAAAAGAAAGAAAGGAAGAAAGAAAATAAACAAACACACAGGGAAGTAACTAGACACCAGCTTCATCTGAAAAATTAAAAAAAATAAAGTTTGCATTGCTTTAGCATTTATACAGCTGGAGTATTAAAATTTGTGGTGAAGAATGACTACTGAAATTGTCAGGAGAGAGAACTTTCTCACTGAACTATTGACAATCACTCTGTTGAGATCCCGCTGACCGTAGAAGCCCAGATTCCTAGCACAGGTGCATAAACACCTGGAATTATCTGGAGTGAAAAATCTCTTCCTGAAAAACACAGTCCCAGCACTACGATTACAGCCATGACAACGTGTGCTGTGAGCTCTGCAAGCACCTGCACAGAGCCTGAAATGAGAGTTCCAGTCATTCCTTTTTTTAGCTTTATTGCCCAACACATATAATATTGTAGACTAAAGTGGCAACTGTTCTACTGTGAGCAACACAAAAAAAAGCAATCCAATAGGGGTGACCAGGAAAGTACTAATTTCAGTACTAGCTTTGTAGTACTAAACCTGTTTCAGTAATTTCCTAGTTACTAGGCCTGCTAAATTCAAAATGAAACATGAGTTCCCCAGACTCCAGATGGCATTTTTACACTGAGTCTCCTCCAAACTGCACAGTAGAAGTGTGTCATCTTTCCAAAGTGGTAACCCAAAAGTTTTCATGGGATAAAGCATCCATCCATACATAATTATATACATATATTTATGTACACATATATATATTTATGTACATACGTATATATTTATGTACATACATATATCCATACACACACACACAATTATATTGTGTGTGTGTGTGTGTGTGTGTGTGTATAATATTACACTATATATATGTGTGTGTGTGTGTGTGTGTGTTTGTGGCAATATTATCCTTACCTCCGGCCACCCTGCCAGCAAGGCCATCAGAGGCTGTATGAGTCAGCATGAAGTCAGAGGTGCAGACAGGTCTGGCCGCCTTGCTGCGATGCCGCAGCCTCCCGCGCCTGGTCAGAAGAGCAGCTCTCTGACAGAAGGGCAGAGCAGGAGACGGCTGCACCTCCTTAGAGGCGCTTTGAGAAACATTCATTTCTTTTTGTTTGCTTCCTCTTGAATGTAGCAGCCCTGGCCATCACAGCATTTTAACACTGAACTCCTAATTCCTGCTATAAAGAATTTCTGCTTCATATGCAATGAAGGACTTGGACACGTTAGTTTCAGGCTTTTTGCAATGTGCGTTCTAAACAGCATGACTGAAACCTGTGGCTGAGGAAGCCACAAGCTTCTTACAAGCGTTCTTGCATTGCCAGCTGCTTTTGGTCACTTTCCATTCCAGCGATTACTCGTCCAGATTTCAGGACTTTCAGAATTTTCAGCAGTTCGTGGTGCCTCTCTGGTTTTCACATCAGTGAAAATCAATAACAGCCTCATGAGAATGCAAGAAAACTAAGAGAGGAAAATGTATTGAATGTGCCACCTAAGAACGCCTTTGGTAGTGGCACTGCTTCTCATTTTAAAGAGGCAAGGACTATCAATGGAATTTTTTGTGCAGAGAAGGTACCTCCCTGCAGAGCGAGCCCACAGGGCCTGCAGCCAGGGCAGAGCAGGTTTCCAGAGGCTCCAGGCAGACAGCAGAATGTGGGCAACATCACAGAAACCTGCAGCAGCAATCTGTGGAGATGCTGTGAACAGAACAGTCTTAGCTAAATTAAGGGGTTTTTTTTCTCTGCTCTAAATAACTTATTGCAATGAAATGATCTCTAGATTGTAGATGAGGAAAGTTCTTGCAGACAGCAGAGCTAAGAGTAGTGAAGGGTGTATCTATCTTATCATAAACATAATGGTTGCGAAAGTGAGGAGAACCTGGAAGTTTGGTTTTTTTTTGCTGCAGACTTTATAAAAACGTGACTACTTATCCAAAATATCTACCTTATTGTTGCCCATTTCATGAACTAAACAGTTCTGCTGTCTGGCTTCTCTGCAGCTGCAGGAATTACTGAGCTCATGTATCTGAAAAAAATACATGGGAGGCAAAACATTTTCAATTGTCTTTCCAGATCAGAGCTGTGGTGATTTGTTTTTGCTGTGCCTGATGCACAGGGGCAACAGTTCCAGGATGGATTTCAGGGTCACTTCTTTAATGTTCCTCCATCCTTATGTGGATATAATATGTGTTTTAGATATGTTTTGAGAGAATGAAAGACATTTAGAAATTTCTTTTTTATTTTGACTAGCAGAATGTGCTGAAAGAGAATTACTCTTTTTAAGATATCATGAAAATCGTTTGAGGCCCTCCATCTGGGCTGGCGGATACAAGTCTTCTATAAATATATTTAGATTGGCTATACCTACTTTAAAACAACAGCAACCACCTTCCTTCTGCAGCTGTATATACAAAATAAAAAAATCAAATTATAGAAAAGTCTAGCAAAAGAGTATTAGGTAAGATACTCTGAATATCTAGATAAATCTATGAAGACGAGTTAGGAGAACAAAAAGCTTTGGTGAAGAAAAGGAAAAGGCAGTAAGTGCTCATGAGAACTGGATTTCAGTCATATGTTTGGCAGATAAGAGAATGATTAAGGAAGCCATTTCAAGAACAGAAAAAAATAAAGCAGATAGTCACTCGATATCAAGCTACTCCACAAATGCTCTGTAAACTTCCCAGGCTGTGAAGGATGAGGTGCTCCTGGTGATCCATCAACCTCAAGGCAAGGGAACTTGAAGTTCACAAAGAAGTTGGGCATCTCCAGCGTTAAGGTGAGAGCTCAGGAAGGGATGTAAAATCTTTGCATTTGGAGCAGGATTTCAAAGTCCCTCTAAGTCCAGTCCCAGTTATCTAAATCGTTTTATGAATCTGTCCCCTCAGGATTAACCTTGGTGCTGTGGATGGTCTAGCAGGTCATCTAGAGGGGAAGCTGTGATTATTTTTCTCTCTTTTCCTTTATGAGAATTCTCCATATGTAAGCATAGGAAGCAATCAGGCTGCACTTGCTGCTCAGGCCTTCCTTATCCATCCAGGAAGCGCTTCCAAAGGGGACAGAGCTGCAGCTGAATCCCAAAGTATGCTCTCAGCTACGCTTTCAGGCTGTCAGCCTTGCATTACCTTCAAAAGCAACAGCAGGAGCAGAGGGACATTGAACGTGTCCTGTCTCACTGCTCTTGCTGGTGAGAAGGAATCATGTGATATATAATAATTGTCAATGAATTCTTATGTCTGTAGTGAAAAAGGGCATGGACTGTCACCACTGCCAGAGGAGCAGCTTCAAGGAATCTTTTCACACAAGGAAGAGGTGCTTGCAAATCTAAAGCAGAATCCACGTGAAGCTTCACTTTCATTCTTCATGAGCACAGACTGAGAGGGACATTTCCTGAAGAAGTCTCTCCGGGAAGTGCCCTTTCCTATGTTTAGATTCCAGGCTGTATCAGACCAATTTTAGCATCAGTAGGTGAATCCCATCTAAGAGGAGAAACCATGACAAAGGACTACCATGGTCAAGCACAATGAGTCCTTCCAGATCAGCACAAAATTTGTAAGTCACCAGGATGGGAAGGGGTTAAACTTTGCTCTGCATTGAGAAGTCCCCTGAAATAATTTTTCTCAGTGTTTCTAGAGGCATTTCATAGGTGGACTACAAGAAATTTAACTGAATTCTTTTCCATAAAATTATTGCAATTGCTCTAGAGCCATGTTGTTGAGATGCCTGGGTAGTTTGGGCAGTTTATATGTAGAGAGATTAAGCTGACTCAGGTTCCAGTAACAGTTCAACTGAAATAATACAACTAGCCTACCAAGAAACAATGCACTCGGCCAAGAAAGGCAGGAGCTCCGTGTTCTCTGTAGCCAGACTAGCTCATCTAAAAACAGCTTGAGTTTCTTCTGTGATACTCTGCAGGGTGTACTATAAACATAACCATTTCTATTCTCCTTCCAGAAAACAGCTTGAGCAGCATGCCAAAGAAGATGGCATGCTGCCCTGACTCGGAGCAGTAAAGGATATCGCCAGGTAAAACATAACTTTCTAAAATCTTATTCTTTCCACTAAACCTTTTGACGTAATTGATGTCACAATAATTTTCGGTCATTCTTCATGAAGAAAATCCAACCTCATCTTTTTTTTTTGCACGATCAAACACAAAGTGAATGAAGAAAATGATTTGTGCAACATATAAAAATCCTTTTCAAAAGCAGAAGTGATTGTAGCTGGTGTGAAGATATGAGGAAACATATCATGCTCAGCTGAAAGAATGAAATCTGATTCTGCTAAAATCTGGCCATACCTGAAGTATAATGTACTTTCATAGCACTTTTGGGGGGAATCTCTTAATAATAGGAAATCTTAGTAATAATGATATAAATAGTACTCACAGAAGGAAATTGGATTTCCTTGAAGATATGCAATAACACATTCAACAACTCGGACTAACAGCTTCTCCCTATGTCCAAACTTGCAGATTGGTGTGACACCCTGGTGGTGCTCATAGGTGGCTTGCTCACCCTTCGCACGGAGCAGACTCTCCTCCATTCTTGCTCCTTAAACAATTTCAACAAGTGGCCTCTAAAGAGCAGGTCACAGAGGATTCCACATCTGAGGAGAGAACAACCTTTAAAGAATGAATTGCAGCACCTCTTAGAAGTCTGATGTACTGAGGTTTAAATGTCAATAAACCAATGCCTTCTAATAAACATATTTAAGTACTGCCAGATACTTGTCTTTCATAACTCTTTTTTTCCCCAGGATATTCCACCTAACAAATAGAGAGCATTCAGAGAGAAAATCTAGCAGTTTTATATGGAGATGATATATGGAACTTAATCCATTTCATCACCTTCATTAGCTTTTGAAGTCATTACTAATAATAATATAATGTTTCAATTCATTGAGTTTATGTATATAATGAAGTCAGATCTTTATTCAGATTCACTGCTTTTTTAAACTTATTTTGGAAAATTTAAAAGAAAGAAGAAAAATGGCTGTGATAATTAAAAAAACTAACTTTTGCTTAAAACCAAAACCAGTTTTGTTTTCCCAGAGGCCAGATTTGTAAAAATTGTTCTTATTATCTGGCGAGTAATTGCCAGTATATTAAGTATCCTTGTGAAGCATTTATCTTTCATAGAAATAAGATACCCTACACAATGGCAAAGGGAGGCTCTGAGGCCGGTCATTTCTGCCTTATGCCTATGTATTTATTCCACCAGTCTCCTCTACAAGCACTCGATTCAACACCTAGAATATTAACAAAGCCCATTAAACAGCAGCACACAAGTCTGGCTTACTCATCTGACATTTTCAATTCGGCAGTTTGAATCACTAGTTCTTGTTGAGAACAGCATAGTATATTTTCAAAGATAAAATACTTACTGTTAACTTAAGGAGCTGTTAGGTTTGCAGGGGAAGGGAGATAACTCGGGCAATGTTAAGCTCATGCAGGGGCTCAATGCCTTCCTATGGTGTTCTAGACACACAGTTTTTGTTCTAAGTAGATTTCAGAGCAACATAAAGCTGATCTTAAAGCCCCTTAAGTCATACTCAGGAAGGGGCATGACAGAGAATTTCTAACATAGAGAATTTCTGCTCGAATTGCAGGAGTGGTCAGTGTTTGAGAAGAAAGATTTAGAATATACTGGTATGTGGGTTTCCTGAGGACAATGAAAATGGTGCAGGACTGGGACCAGGATCCAGCTGGGAAGCTGAAAAGGCTATAGAAGAACGGCCCAAATGTCACGGACATCTGAATTGCAAAGTAGCTGCTGGAGTCAGGAAGTTTGTGTGCTGCCATTCTACAGAGAGTAGCACTGATTTTGTATACTTAATTAAGTAATGTATAGAATTTGGTCATCAATAGACTTTAAAATGAATATTAACTATTGCAAGAATGAATATAAGCTATTAGGTGACAACAGATACACTTCAACATTTAAAAAATCACATTGAGTTGCAGCTTGCACACTGCATTGCAATATACAAATGATGGGGAACTTTTTGATTTTAAATTATTTTTCTATTGATAATTCACCATGTGTTCTCAAAGCTGCACAGTAGTCTCATATTTCACTTTCTTAGCACTAACTTAATCCCATCCCTATTTACATGCATCCAGCACCATATAGGGGCTAGTGGAAGCACGCTTTATCTCCTTTGTGATTACTTTCATTGTGGTTTCTTCAAAGCCTTATAATTTTGTAATTGCAGCTATTAAAAGCCAATGTGAACTCTGTGCAGGTCCACTGATAGAACAGAAAAAAAAGGGATTGCTGCATCCAGAATCCTGCCTTCCAAGGGCCAGGCTTTGGGATGCTATATTGACACTGTCAGGCAGTAAATCTCCTTGGTATAACAAGAGGAGCACAACGTGTCAACCTACAAAGTGTGTGATCTTGAACAGAATAGCCCTTCATATTCAGAAGATAAAAGGACAGCACAAAGGTTTTCTTAATATGTGTAATATCAGCACTTTTCTGTGAGCTGAATGGAAGCTTTTCTTTGCAACTTCAGTAGCAAAAAAGTAGGAAATGTACTGCCATAACCCCATTACTGCCTTGAAAATTACTTAATAAACATTCTTGATAAAAACTCTTGGGGCTTCCCCAAGACATGAAGTTTAACCAACCACTACAGCTGTCCCTGACCAAAAGCAATGCACAATCATTGTCTATTTAATGCATATACAGGTAGTCTTTTATCGCAGAGCAGTTCTTTCATCTCATGGATACAATAAAGTCTCATGGTTCTATGATGATTAATTTGCCTTGCTTCTTCCTCTAACCCACCTTGGATGAAAGAAGAGCCTTGGCAGGTAATAGACTGGACTGAAATCTATTATCTCTTTGACATGAGAGAGCAGAAGTTGAAAAAGGGGGACTCCTGGAAACTCTTTCTTACTTGATACTGAAGAGCTGACCTCTAATATCCAACTCTCATGTCTAGAAGCAGCTAGAAGGCCTCTTTCACTTCTCTTTTCTTGGGAAGGTAAAAAGAAAGTAAAATGAACAAATCTGTGAGACCCTGTAAGCAGCAGAAGAAAGAGCATGACTTTTTTCTAGATCATCACAATGTGCCTGCCTGTACTGCTATAAGAAAGACAGACCCAGCCCCAGACCCAGTGGCTGTGCAGCCCTCAGAACAAGCAATTGTAGGTAAAAAGTATGTGTGGGATTCAAGAGAAAGCAACAGAACATACTCACCCCAGTGAGGACCTAGGGAATGTATTCAGGCCTGACCTACTCTGTGCAGGCATTGCAGACAGTGTGAAGGCAGCACATACACTCTGCCTCTGAACTATTCATGTTGTTAGTGGGCTTGGTAACATAGCTGGTAATAGCAAAGACTTAGTAGTCACTGCTTATTGGACTGGATAAGTAAAAGTTAAAAGCACTTTCAGAGTCACAGCAATCACCAAGAGATGAGGCCTGCACCTGAGCCGCCCTTGCTCTGTAGGCCTGGCTAGCCAAAACACTTTCAGCATTCTCTTATTGCCTCCAAATCGAAACAACCATTTACTGTCTTACCTAAAATCCTGGTCTAAATTAAGAGCATGGGCTCCCTCTGTAGTCAGTGGAAAGAATAGGAACTTTAGAGGGCAAGACAGTCCATTGAAGCAGAAATAAACTGAAATAAACTGTGCTTTGTATAGAACACATGAACATTTCCTTCTCAGCAACAGAGCACTCTTGCTCAGTCATCTTCTTTATCCTATCTTTTGCAGCACTTCGACATCATTGGCATTTTTATTCTGCAAAGCCATGGAAAAGGTCACATGCAGCACAGACACACTGACATTTCTTCTCCTTATTCCACTGAAAACAGTAAAATGCATTAACCAAAGATTTTTCAAATACAAAAAAGGCCAATGTGTCCACCTTATATGCCAAAAGTATTGATGGAGGCTTGGAAAGTTGGGATCTTGGAAGCTGTTAAGCAGTGCCATTCCAACAGGGATCAGAAGTGCTGTGAGTACTCAGTGCACATCACAATCCCAAGATACATCCTACCAAGCAAAACAGAAACTTCAGCTCCATGTGAATCATAGGTGTGAACAAAGATAACTATAAGGTTTCTTTTTTTTTTTTTTTCTTTACACAATCTCTTTTGGATTATACATCTCAATGCTTCATAAAATTCACCACCTCTATCTGAGCTGGATTACACATTTGCAAGCTGCATCACAGAAAACTCTTTTAAGTCTGAGATCAAACGGTCACCTTCTTCTGGACTTTTTGTTTGCCTATTTTGTTCTGGAGGGATTTCTGTGGCACTGGGCCCATCAACTTCAGCTTCAACTTGTGTATTCCCACCCCTAGGGTATAAAGAAAGGAGCCTTAGAGGAGAAAGTTATTTCCATTTCCCACAGGAAAATATGGGAGAATATGGAGTGATAGCTGTTTAGCTATGGCTTTCAGCCTTCCGTGCAGGAAGTGAAATGAGCCCAAGCCCTCCTGCCTCGAGTTTCCTAGGACAATTACAGATTTTGAAAATGGTCTGAAAAAAAAATGGTGTTTTGCATTTTGTTCCAGAGGCAGGTAATATAGGTAGTTTCTTATCAATAAAATAATAAATAATTCTTACCTATAAAAGAGATAATTTCTTATCAAAGTAGAAAGAGACTAATTCAGCGTAGTTGCAGCAGGATAGTGAAAGGTATGGGATAATAAAATATCTTAGTAATTTGGCTTTGCACTTTAACAAAAATTAAAATTAACAATGAAGATATAAAAATGTATTTTGTAACTGAATATCTCTAAATATTATACTCAATTATTTTAATACTTTAAAATACACTTTATACTTCATTTTATACTTTAAAAGTTAACATAAAAGTAGTGGTGCAAACTACTTAATGTAAATATCATTCTGTAATCATTATTGCATTACTTTCTATATGCTTTATGTCTGAGATGACTATTAATAAGGCTAGTAACTTGCATTGCCCTCTGCAAATAAGAAAAAAGAAAAGCACTAACTTATTTTTCTGTGTGGGAAAGATATAGAACTTTATTACTCACAAGTTGAAAACTTACTTTTTGTACTTTATATGGGCTGAGCTGTTGGAAAGCAGCTCTGCAAAGAAGGTCCTGGGGGGCCTGGTGGAAAATGAGCAGGGGGCAGCAGCGTGCCCGGTGGCCCAGGAGTCCAAGGGTGTCCCGGGCTGCATGAGGGGCAGTGTTGGCAGCAGGTCAAGGTGTGTGTGGAGGGATCCCCCATCTCTATTTGGGCCTGGTGAGGCCACATCTGGGCAGCTGTGCCCACTGCTGGGCTCCCCAGGACTAGAGAGGCCTGCAGCTACTGCAGGAAGTCCAGCAAAGGGCTACGAAGATGATAATGGGACCAGAGCATTTCTTTTATGAGAAAATATGAGTTGGGAATCTGCAGTCTAGAGCAGAGAAGACTTGTGAGGATCTTGTCAATGTGTGTGAGCATCCAAAGGGAGGCTGTGAACAGCACGGAGCCAGACACTTCTAGGACTCAGAGCTAGTATGAGAAGCAACAGGCAGGGCACCAACCAAAACACAGCAAACTCGATCTGAATGTGAGGAGAAACTTTTTTCCTGAGAAGCAGTGGAACAGGTTGTCCAGACAGACTGTGACATATCCAGTCTTGGAGA
>JAUBOD010000351.1:3878397-3888874 GCA_032353885.1 Nothura maculosa | reverse complement strand
GGGAGGCTTCATTTTAAAGAGTTCCATTTTTCATCCTCTCCACAATCATGGAAGTTGAAAGCTTACTTTAAAAGATATAACATGGGTTTTCCACAATTAGATGCTTCCTTCAGACAGGACTTCAAGGAAAATTATGAGAGCTGGTCATAGAAGTCTTTATTCTAAGACACTGGGGTCAATGAAAAAAACTTGCTGTTTTCAGGATGTTTTGAGTCCACCAGGATGGAAAAAAAAAGTTGATTTTGACAGGTTTTGATGCAGCTTTTAGCAAAGCAGCATACAGATGGAGTGAAAATATTTGGTTGATTTCAGAAAGCTTCTCGAGTTAGCAGAGAGTTAAACATCCTCCTGTCTGTAGGATGACTATAGTTATAGTCTTAATGACCAAAGTCATACTAGATTTATGGAAAAGATTCTCCTTGTGTAGTTTACTGTCATACCACCTTACAACACAAGAAACAGCTGCTTCCAAAACTGACATTATTTCTCCATTAAGAAACAGCTGAGTACTTGACAAGCCACCTGTCTCTCCTCCTTTTATCACCTATAATATATGAAAGACTTATCAGAGGGCAGAATTCATCTCATCAAGGATAGGTTCATGAAATATTATCCTGGCTCTGAAAGGGTAAGTTCCAGAAAGAAAGAACTGCTCAACAGCCACATACACATTAGAAATGGGCCAGTCTATGTTTATTATCCATCCCAGCTGCTGGGACTCTGTAAATCATTCCAGACAGTTCCAATGAATCAGAATTTGGGCGTGTGATTTTTTTTCATTGAACTTCCTCAATTCATATCACCACTAAGGATGGGCAGATTAACTTTGGAAAAGTTATTTTCTTCATCTTTTGAACTGCAGCTGAATAAAACTTTAGGGTTGTTTGGGAGAGACAAAGTTATTTGTGTATTCTCACCATCTTTTCTTATTTACAGGTATGTCAATAGGGAAATAAAAAGACATGCTAAGAGAAGTCCACACGCAGCAGTTCAGGCACACCAAGTAACCAAATTTCCACTCTTTATAGGATGCGTAACTCGGCACACAGTGATAGTCTGGACATCACTCCACAATGGCAAGAGAACAGATATTTGCGCTACATTTTTTGATATGATTCACACAAGTGCAGCACAAGTCTCTGTTGGCAAAGCAAGTGGATAGCTCTCTTGCACTCTATGTTCCTCCTAGCAGTCTACGAAGTAACGTGTTCATGTGGGGATGCCATAGCACTTGCACTGAATGTTCTTCAGCTGTGCCCTTTGGACTTACTAAAACAAAACCTGAAACTTATCCCTACCAACACAGAATAAACGTTAGCATAAGAAACAATGTGCATGGTCCAATATTCAGTAAATTAGAAGGTTTTCCCAATACGCATTTGTGCCACATAAACCAACAGAGTGAGACAGACAAATCCTCCAAAGGGGCATCTCTCAAAGTCAGTAATAAGTGAAGAAAACATCAGCTATTGCACACAGACCAAAACAAGAAACAGTGGAAGTCTCATGGCTTGAGCAGTTTGGCTTGCAAGAAAAATTAAAAGATAGATTTTCAAAATGGACTTAATTATTTGTAGGTAGAAACTTTGGGGGAAGAAAAGGGTGTTATATATTAAAAATCAGATCTCACATCTTTCTGAAATTAACATCTCCAGATTTCAACACTTTTCTCTGCCTGAAAGCTGATAGTAGAGCAAAATCAAACAATTCTCTCAGTTGCTTTTTTAAAGTGGAGGATATCCCTTGCATTGGCAATACACACAGCAAACTTCCTATGGACTAAACTTTCAGAAAGAAATTCTAGAAGCTCCAAGGAGTGGATTCCTCAGTGTGACACGTTTATCCTCTGAAAATTAAGGTCCTTTCAAGGACCTGTATTTTCCTCCTCAGATCAGTATTATCTCTTAAAATGTAACTTTTGCTTTTCCTTGACAACTGATGTCTTTAAGAATATATTAATATGCACATTTAAACAGTTTTGCTTTTAAGAAGAGTTCTCATGGGGATAAATCTGGAATATTATGGAGGAGAAGACAGAAAATTTCTCTGTGGCACTGTGATCCTCTTCCAAACACCATGCAGGTTTGGTCTCCTCTTCTGGCAAAGGAAACAGTGCAGCAAGAACACGTAAAAAGAGGGCAGAGTACGGAAGAACTTTCATTAAAATGAAAAAACAAAAGACAGACAGATTGATGGTGACTGGTATATTAGAATCTGACTTGGGCCTACAGTAGGAAATAGGTGAATAGGGAATAGTTTGTCTTCACTCTTACAATGCAAAAGTTACATGCAACAAGCAAGAAACAAGTTAATGGAAATAATTTATCATGCAACATTTATATAGCAGAACTTATCAAAAGTTGCAACAAAAGTATAAGCAGATTAAAATGCAAGCAGACACATTCCACAGGAATTAGTGAGCACACTTTTCTAGACATAACTCTCAATCTCTCAAGGATTGGAGAGTAGAAGGAATTCTCACACCACAGATTTTGATGGCACAAAAATCTTGCACAGTTTTATCCAGATATGTGCCATATATTTAGCCAGTGTGCCACACTGCTGTGCTAGATACACTAGCCCACACTATTTCTCAGCAAATAGATCAGCAAATATTTTGTGCAAGGACTTAAACGAGGACCAGAGAGTTAGGAAAATAGCAATTGTTTAGATAAATATCTCTCCTTTCCTGTCATGAATCACAAAACAATAGGATCCAACATGGGCTAAAAAAAAAAAAGATGTGTTACAGTTATAATGAGCACACATCTGAGCAGGAGAATGGCAAAATACCCTGCACACTGACCTGCTGCTTCCCTTCTCCATCAGTCACACACATGGCGATTCTGAAAGGCCACTGCTTGTGAGAGCCACCATTTGGAATCAGTTACTGGGATCCTCAGGCTCCATTCAGTGTCACTCTCCACAAGTTATTATAAAGCTGTTTATTTCAGTGCTGTTGAGCAAAGTATAAATTAGAGAAAAAAATTGACCTGGCTTCTTTTTAATCTTTCAGACCTGTCCAAAATTTAATTTAACCTTTAATTTAAAGGAACTTTTGAGTGGAAAATGAACAGAGGATCAGATTCTCTCTTTTTTTTTACCTTATAATAAAAAGTACTAGGACCTCGTATAGAAGATACTATAATTTCTTTATCACTTGATTTTATTTTACAAAATACTTTGCTATAATTCTTAGCTTCATTTTCATATACTGGTGTCTAAGAATACAACCTTTCTTTCTTTTGTAGTATAAACATACTTGAATTCTAGAGAGTTCTGTAAAAGTGAAATGTAAATTAACCTATTGTTTCATTACTAAATCCATAAATCATAAAATTAGCAGATCAGTATTAAACCTTGTATGATCATTTGGGGGCATTTTAACATGAACAAGCTACCAATTTTTTTACTACTTGTAATTATATTAATATTAGATGCATGCAGTCACTGTTACTGCAATCAAGTGATTAAAGGCCTGAAACAGTCATACCAAAAAAAAAGTGAAATAAGAATGTACCATAAGCAAAGGGAAAATAAAAACAAATAATGGCTGTAATGAATGCATTGAAAAACGCATAAGGGTAAAATAAAATCGTTACAGACCCACAAATGCTATGACACCACATTATAGACTCCTGGTATAAAGGAAATGCTTTTTCAAACCTTACAGCCATTTGTTTGTTGTAGAAGGAAGCGGGACCGATGAAGATTATGTGTGCACCACCTACTGAGAGTGCTTGACATTTAGGCAACTTTTGTGTTGTGGGCTTTTTTTTGTAGTTTTTTTTTCCGTTTAGGTACAGGCTGTTTCCAGATCTCCTGGGGCCAACTGTCATTAGCTACCCCAGTATAAAGGAGCCTGACACCTGATTTTCTTGCTTCAATCACAAAAGAAGGTAAATACTTCTCTAATTCTCACAAACCAATATGCATGCGCATAATGTTGCCTGTTAGAGGGGTGGAAAGAGCCGTGATAATCTGAACTGAGATTTCTGTATTTTATGATCTTCAGCTACTTGAGCTCTGTACGGGCAAGAGTAGCAAACCAGATCTTTGACAGACACTTGGATCATACAGGGGAGTGACAGTATGGTAAGATCATATGCATATGCATGAAGCTATTTGTCATACTCATTGCTACATTTTGCCCACTGCAGCAGGAAAGCCAAAGTAGTTATCATTACTGTTGTTTTCTTCCAGAAGGCTAGAACTGTACTGGTTTGTGCTTGTGCCATCTTCGTGAGTTTTCTGGTAGCTGAAAGCTGGTGTGCTCCAAAGGTAAAGAGTGGGTTAAAAATGTCCCTACTGACTATTATGAGAATGTTTGGTTTTGGTGAAATGATACTCACTTTTTTTTTTTGTAACTTGCAGAGTAAAGTCACAGGGAGAAACTGGGGCCCACAGTCAATGCTGTACCTCAAAGGACGTTGTAAGTTATACTCAAAAACCTCTCCTGTGAATAGTGAAGATAAATGCTTTTTTGGACTAAAAAACCAAAAGAGTATTAATAGATTCTTTAGCAATTATAGTACACGGAAGCTGTCTGATCTGTTAATCTAAGACATTAAAATTGTGCCTAACTGCATTTGTAGATTAATATACTATATTAGGCAATGGTCAAAACAAAGCACTTGTCAGCCTATTTGTATTATGCAGGAAATAAATGTTTTTTAGATTTTTTTTTATTTATATGACAATACTTATATATACACATTTCTATGTGAAGAAAAAACATATTTATTTTATATGCACTTTCTCACAGAGGAACTGTCCAAAAGTCTTTTCAGAATTATAAGATTCATAATTTTAATGATGGTTTGATGGTATACAACTAAAGCATATGTTCTATCTTACCGTTCTGCTTCTGTCTGACCTTTCAAAAGAAATCCTAACAAAATGGAGGTCTTCCTACCTACAAACTGGTCTGTCTTCCTACCTACAACCTGATCTATGTGTTTTATTGCACTGTTTTAACTCCAGTTCTGGTATTTGTAAGGCTAGTTGGTAAACAGCTAATTTGCTTTGCTGATACTCAGAGGAATCCTCACAGAAAGCAATCACCTCATTATACTAAATAACTAAGACAAGTGCTTGTGACAAGTAGAGTGGAAAGTTTGTTCCTGTTTGACAACAGAATGTCACAGAGTAGGTGGTTCCTCTAAAATTATCTTTGAAAACAGAGCATTTGAATTAATGAGGTATTCAAAACACGAAAGCTCAATCCTGAGCACACCTACTCAGTATCTTCAGAGATTATTCAGTGACATTTGCTCTTGAGATTGTGGACTACACCTGATCTGCTCGTTTGGCTTTAAGGTTTTATGGACAAAATTGGAGAACATTATGTTTCCGAAGGAGTATCTGATGGCTCAGGGGTTATTAGTAAATTACTGTATGCCCTTTAGTTCCTTATTTCCAAAGTCTACCTTCCTTTAGAAGATTTATCTAGATTGACATATTACTAGAATAAGGATGGAGTGGTTCCAATGGAAAATAAAGTATTTCAGAGGTGTATATGGAATAGCCCTGAGGTGTTCAACACATCACAGGCCTATTCCTCCAAGGAGGATAATCAACAATAAACAGAGACACCTTAAGGCCATATTGCAAAATCCTCTCTCTTGCTGGTACATAGGAAAACAAGTTGACTACAAACTGCTGCTTCCACAGCAATTCCAAGTATTCCTGGATATCCAGGAATTTCAAGGTAAATTCCATGAAATGATGCAGATTAGAGCTTCTCCAAGCTACTGGAGTTGTGCTGGTCGAAGACTGCTGCAGGCCAGCAGCAGCTAGTCCATAACCAAAGGAATAAAGAGATGGATTAAAAATTACTTTTACTTTCCTGCGCTTCCTGGTTTGCATTAGGTTTGCAGCTGAATGTCCCAGCATCAGACCAGCTGAAACAAACCGAGAATGCCCCAAAACCGAAATTCTTGTGATGCTGGTGTCTTCAACAAAAACCAGTTCATAACCTAAAGGACTAAAATGCTGAAGAAGTACAACCACATGGATTTCTCTAGCAGCTTTGCCACCATGACTATTTTTGTTAAGGTTCTAAATTCACCAAGCCACTTGCAATGAAAGAGGCAATAAATGATTGCATCAGCAATGCTTTGTCACATTCCTCAGAAAAGACCATATAGAGACTTATTCAAAGTTTGTAAATATGTGACAGCTATTAAAAAAAGGAAAAGACAGAGGAATAAAACAGCATGGTGTTGTAAAAAAAAAAGAGATTCTGTAAGCTAAATTGGCACCAATACTTCAAAATTTGCAAATATTTTAAAGATTTCAGATGAAAGACAACAATCTTATCTCAATTTCTAATACTTAAGACCTTAAAAACTTATAATCTTAAGGGTTATGTATTTCTAATGACCACACCTTTAGCTACAAATACTTCCATAAATAGGCTCTATTTACATATTAATATACAAACACCGGTTATATAAGAGAATCCAGTCAACCAAACATTTCAGTTTTCTTGATGAGGATGCAAATATTTATTTGTCTTTTGGGAACAGGAAAACACAGGCTCAGTGCCTTCCTCCAAAGAGCTGAAATTTTACTATCTTACCTAAAATCATATAAGCTTCCTTATGTAGGAGGACTTCCCTCCTACGTAGTCAAAGAATCACACATTTTCATACCTCTAGCATTGAAAAAACAGCAAATGGTATCTGCTGCTCCCTTACAACGAAAAATATCACAAATGCACAAAAGCAATTTAATACTTGATTTTGCACAGAATGTGTATAGAAGTTGTTTTAAACTGAATGTTAATGGAACAGTTTTCCTAAACTGTGTGTTTTTCTCTCTTGTTTATTACTAGATGGCAGAAGATATGCCTCTGACAATAAAGAACAGTATTACAAGCTTAACCTGGAGGACTTCAGTATGTTTTTAATAATTTTAATAAGTATTTAAAGAAAAAAAATATAAATAACTTACCAGTATACAAGTTACAGATATTTCTTTTCTTGCCTTTTCAACACTTTTCAACACATTAAAGGCAAAATCCTTGAGTAGCAGGAAGATTTCTGTTTGTGTAATAGTCCTAACTCCAGTGAACAGTTAGGTAGCAGGGGCAGTCCTGGCAAGAGAAGGATGCAGAGTCTCAGCAGTGGTGAAGTAGTCCCAATATCAGACTCAGGCAAAATGAGATGGTGCTAGGAGGCAGAAAGGAAGAGCAAGTTCACAGTTTCTCTACTGTTCATGATGCTAGAGTGCCTCTAAGTAAGTACAAGGCAGAGCTACGCTGTTGGGAATGACTGTTTGGAGACCAGCACCACTGAGTCACAACACAACAGCACATTGTGTTACATTTCCTCCTTCTGGAGCGGGGCCACACAGGTTACCAGATCCATTACTGCAACTGAGGCCAAAATGAATTCTGAGGAAGACAGAAATCTTTAGTATAATCCCCAAATGCTTCTGAGAAGCAACAGAAGGCCTTGCAGGATTGCTTTGGAATAGATTGGAAAAACAGTTTAGGAAAACATTCTTCTACAAGAGGTTACGCATATGCTTAGTAGGCTTTGCTTTCAACATGCCCCCAGGTCATTCCTGCAGCAGTGCGCCCCTATAAGCAAGCTCCAGCAGAGGAATAATGGTAGCAACAAAGCCTCAAATGGGAAAGCAAAGGCTGTTCCCACCACCAGTTCAGCCAGCTACAGAAAATGAATGACCACACAACTTGGCTTTTCTGTGCCAGTGGACACCGATAAAAGGCTAAAAGAAAAGAGGCAAAACTCATCCAAGAAATCTTTCCCTCACCCTTGGGGCGCTACTGTGGAAAGCACCACGGCTGCACTTGGACAACAGAGAACATCTAGGGTTTTCCATCCTGCCTATAGCATGAGATGAGTGCATGTTGTTCTCAGGGCTGAATTAACAATATTCTGGATACACAAATTGGCACTTGCAGCAGCTGTAGAACAGATGAAGGACCCGCAGTCAACTCCTGCTCATATCAGACACTAGAGCTTGAACTCAGCACGGTTGGAATAATTTACAGCAGTTAACTATTGATACTAAGCTCTGCTTGGTTGCATGCCAAAAATGCCAAGGAAATATATACCTTTCATTTGCTTGTTTTCTTTCATTGTAGGCTTTTTGAGTTCAACACCAATGGAATTCCAGAACATTAGAAGATTTACAGCTCCAAATAAGGATATTAAATATCTGGAATAAAACAAAGTTTTCCTTTACTTGCTGCAAACCTCTCCTCATGCTGAAAAACAATAATCAAAAAACGTTAACTGAGTGTAACTGCTGCAAATGTCACAGTGCAAGTCTCTCTAGAGACTAGAAAATGCTAAACTTGCTTGTTTCAACACAATCTTCATGTTGTATCATTAAAATTACACTTGAAATTAATGGAAGCCAGAGATTTACTAATGTAATTCTTCTCTTCTTTTTCTTACATTATAAGTAAGAAACAACATTATAAGTAAAAGAAAAGCTTAGAATTGCCCTTGTAATTTTCATAAATGGCCATGGGAAGCAGCACTATTCAGAACATCAGATAGACGACTTCAAATGTTTCCAAAATCTTGCCAAACCTGTCCTATGCAATGAGGCACTGCTCATCCAACTCCACACAAGTTGTGTTCAGCTTCTCTTTGTGTTGCGCCTCTCACTCCCACCTACTCCCTTGCTGAAGAGAATGAGGTGTCTCCCTGTAGAGAAAGCCCTTGTGATTCTCTGTTCTAGCACAGAAAATGCCAAATACCTTTCATATCACATATACGTGATGGATTATCTTTAAAACAGGTTCAATAAGAATAAAATGTGTTTGTGCTTCATGTAGATAGCTGCCAGATGCATTAATACGCAGATAAGTGCCTCTCCTGATATAATTTCATATATTTAAATTCCGCTACATTTACAGTGCCTTTTTTTCCTACAACTTTGCTACAACAGAGCTCAAAATCTGAACAGATACTTAAGGAATTGTAGTTGCCAATTTGATGAACTCTCAAAAAAAAAAAAAATTTTGATTCTTGCCCTAGATATATAGAAAAAATTAACAGCATCTTGAAAGCAAGGTGCTTCTGAACTTTTCTGTGCAAATGTCAAGTTGTCAAGTTTTGTTTATCACCCACGGAAATCTTGTGTCATCTGCTCCCTCATCACATTGACGGAGGACAGCTGTTCCATTCACTCCCATAAAACAGAACACTTGATTTATACTGATGTGATCTGGCAGACATAAGTTTTGAATATTGATCTGAGCTCACTCTTTTTTGAAGCATCTCCCCATTTCTGCTCCTACACTACTCACACTAATGTTTATAATATTCTTTAATCAGTTCTCTTTGGCTTAGTTTTAATTTGCCCTCAGGGAATTTCCATGGGTTTTATGCCGTTAACTGTCAGGAAGAGAATCCAAAGCACAATAGTAACATAAATGAACCAAGTGGTACACTGGAGTTCTCATCTAAGTTTAATATTTTATCACTGTAATAGACAACGATAATTTCCACAATCTCCCATACAATTTACAGTTAAAAAATTACCTGGGGTCACAGAGGCTGCTGTTCCTTCCAGAAGGAAACACTGAGCTATTCATTGGCTGTCAGTTCTGCTGTTGCTAAAATTTGTTGCACGTGATGCCTTTAATAATACAGCTGCCTAGCCAATGCTCTACACTCTGTCCTCTAGCAAAGCTGGAAAAAAAAGATGAGATTGAGTTTTCACTATTCCCTCTAGCAGAACTGTGCACCAAAAGGGTGAATGATGCCACAGAGATACCAGTTTCTATCTTGGGAAGAGGCAGTGCTGTGAGTGGGTGAGATGTAAAGGGACAAAGCTCCGTATAGGCAAGTCTTTCTAATAGACCACAACTCACTGAAGCCAAGTTAATTCCACTGACTTCACTAACTACTGAATCTTGTGCCTATATCAGACAGGAAAATCTTCCCTTTTTGTCTGTCCCAGCTCTATCATGCAGGAAGAAAAAACCCCAACACATATTCCACATGGCCCATGGGGGTATGAAAATCCCATTGGCAGGTCTAATCACAGGGATAATTCCCAAGGAAGAAATCTCTTCAATGCCTTATGTCTCTTGCACCAACAAATAAATCAGCTGTGGCACATGCTCGGGTCCATCAGAAATGAAGGGACGTGTAAGTTTTAAAACTATAACAAGTCATTTTGGAAGACAGACTCTCGGTACAAAGTAGCTTAAGGCTCTGAAAGAAAACCTTTCAGAAAGAAGCAAAAATAATAAACCATGGTCTATTACTCCTCAGCTGTTATGCTAAACATCTACTACTTTGCTAAAGAAAATGCAAAATGTCAGATTTTACCCCAAAATACAAAACTTGAGGTGAAAATTAAAAACTAATTGAAAATTCTATAGCAGATAGGCTAGTATTTAGGAGGCCTGTCATAAGAACAAATTAATTGCTATTTACATTAATTTAATGATAAATCCACGCTAGTTGGACAACTCATCTCAAAC
>JAUBOD010000351.1:3859915-3875799 GCA_032353885.1 Nothura maculosa | reverse complement strand
AGCTTAGGCTTTTACTCTTGCCTGAGCTGCTTTATAAATACACTTGTGTGCAGGCATGTGCCCTGCTGATCCTGAGCCACTGGTGTGGTTGGACCTTGGACTTACCTCATCACACATCTGGCAACCTGTGGTCAATCCGAAAAGTGACTCTGAGATAGCAGTGCTCCACAGCTCTGAAAAATAATAATTGTTGTATGAAATATTAGGAAACATATTATTAGTAGAGTTAGGAAAACACTGTCACCTTTGAGATGACTACGCTCAAATTGATGCCAAACAAGTATGGAAGAATTACAAGCTATTCTCTAAATCTCTCTGCATTGCTCCAGTTGTGATTCTCTCCCAGGTCTCTGTCTCACACCTCCGCTTGCTTTCAAGTTCCTCTGCTCTCCTGGCAGATTTGTTACAAAATTTATAATCTATAAATTGAAATGGAAACTTTTACTCATTAAGATCCTTGGAAACAGTTGAGACTATTTGATGAAACCTGCCATGATCAAATAAAGATAAGAATTGCAGGGAGAAATTCCTTTTTAAATTAAAAACACAAACTCACTAATGTGTGATACATTAGAAAGTAGCTTTTGACTTTTTTGTAGAGATAGCAAGCAGTAGTTTGTATTATGATTGGTCTTTCTCATCTAATAGAAACTGAGAAATTCAGTCTCCACATAATTTTTAATCTGTATCAATCCATACCTCTAAATAGAAATTCACATACCATATTACAACATCCTTCAGCAAAATTTGATGATTATAGGCCACTACCTCGGGTCAGGAGAAACATCTTATCTTTGAAGTTCTCAATAATTTTGACAGGTTGATTCCTAGTCTCTGCACTAAAAATCCTGAAAACAGTTTGCCAAGGTGCTGTCTCATATACCTATAAAAAAGAAAAAAAAGGAGTAAGTTTGGTTTAAATAATTTTGATATTAAAATATAAGAATTAAGATACAAGATTTATTATTTTCAGACAAGACTGACACATTCCCAGATTCAAAAAGGTCTTTGTGATTTATCTGCAAGGTTAAAATGTAAATAGCTCATAGACTTACAAACCCATGAGCTTGCTTGTTATTTCTAATTCCTTCTTAATTTTCTCGGAAATGCGAATATCTAATTACTCTGGTACGTCATAATTTTACATTCAGAAATGGAACACATTTACAAAACACTGGAAAAAGAGGATCATTTACCAAGAACAGCACAATAGCTGTTCTAAGGAGAGCTCCAAGCTGTCTTTTCCTCTTCTATCTAACTGTAGGGGCTAGGATTTCTTTTGCTAGATGGAGCATCAGTACCACAAGGCAGCAATTTATGTCCTGTTGTTAACTAAAAACCATTTTAGTAAGTTTCATTCATTAACAGCTAATTTTTAGTATGCTTACATGAAGCAAATAGCTAAATTCTGAACTTACTTGAAAAGCTAATATTTCCCTAATGGAGTACATATGTATTCCCATTGTAATCAATTTATTTTTTTTCCTGAGTCTTTTCTGTACAAACTTCAAATTACCTTGACCTACTCAGAACTGGCTTTATGGCTCTTTTTTCCCCAAGATAAATTTTTTCTTGCAGTATTTGTTATGAAACTGAACCTTCCATTAGTAGAAAAGGGGTTACATTTAGTTATGAGAACTGATAGATCTTTCCTACCTGACACTCTCAGAACTGTGGCTGTGTCCCTGTTGTTCTCAAGTATTTTCATCACTGACTACAAAATATTTTACTTTTATAACTCATCAACAACATAAGGCAAATTTTAGCTTTATTGCTTACAAAAATAGAACTTACTGAGATTTTAAGTTGGTTAATTTTAATAGAAAGTATTTCTACTGGGCTTGCCAGTTCCACCCTATATTGCCAACTATTGCTCTGTATTTTTAGAATATAACTTGACTCCTCAACACAGCCATGTTTCTATAAAATTTAGTTTAGACCACCCACAATATAAACTATGTTAATTCAAACTGTTTTTACTTGTCTCACAATATCAGAAAAAAAAATGAATTTCAGCTTTTTACATCTGTAGTAGTCTTTTTACCCCTTATCCATTCTAGTGCTGCTCTGATCTTTCGTATCATCTGGAGCTCAAATTCTCGTTATTTCTCTTTTATGTCCTTCTCATTTACACAATCACTTTTTCCCCATGATCCTTACTGTTGTAGCACTGATTTTTTTTTCAAATTTATTTTTAAAAAAATGCAGAAAATGCAGAAGGCCTCCCCTAAGAGTTCTTAAATGACATCTTGGGTGGAAGTCTTGGCATTACATTATGTTTGTAAGAGAGGGGAGTCTAGAGATCTAGTCCAAGACTTCCCTCATTCATTTCCTCTTCTATGATATTTGCCCAGCTTCTCTTCACTCCTATGTTTTAATTTTAGGTATAGAATTATTCTTATTATTTATTCCATTTTTTCCTTGCTATTTGAGGTCATCTCTATTTTAGACTTAATAATTTGTCACTTGATATCACAGCAGTATCACTTGATACCTGTTTCTAAACTGAGATACATCTGTACAGGAATGAAACTAGATTCTCCCTTTTTTTCTCCAAAGATTATGACTATTTTTAAGGTTTTTTTTTCATTCCTTTCAATCATTTTACTTGTATTTTGCAGTTCTATTCCTGATTTTATTTAAATCTTCTTTTTAAGTGTCCTAAGCCTAGTCTCATTTTTATTACCTTTAATCTTACTGAACATCACCTCTACTGGGAATGAATCTAGCAAACTGATTTCTGAGATTAACTCACCATGGCAGGGGTTAATAACATGGGCAGATTTCTTCCTCTTTTCTTCATGTTTTGTTTCTTTTACCAGGAGGCTCTATAGCCTTTGTGAACCTTACTGGAACATTCTCTGGAGATAACTACCTTTTAAGGTGATGCCTTTACATAGGTGTTCACTCCAAAAGCAACAGAAAACGTTTTCAGGAAGTGGAACAGCCAGAAAGGTATCAAATTCACCGGTGCTCCTTTTAGAGCAGTTGAGGAACCCATTTTTTTCATGACTTTCAGCAATTGCCGGTAGCATTTGTTAAAAACTTAGACACAAATGCAATTAATCCACATATCAGCTCATAACCTTCCTCCCCAGCCTGGGCCACACAGGACCCATTATTAAGCAAATGACTGAAACAGCCATCAGTCTTACCTGATGTCCTGGCAAGAAACTTCATGACTCAACAACACAAGGAGAAGATCTTTATTCTTTTAAGCATAAAAGCTAAAAATATCTAAGTCCATATTGTTAATGCATCATAAAATTTCAGAAACAAATATCATTAGCTTCTTTAATCACTCAAAATATTTGCAATAGTTTTTATTTCTTTTTCAGATTTACTCCAGCTAAGGAAAATTAGAACGATTAACCTACCAGTAAGAATGACAAAGAAAAAAAAGAGTCCACATAAAGAAAAATAAAAAAGTTAACAAAAACTCTTCTGAGCTTTGCAGGAAAGTGGACCGCAAATATAGGATTCAGGAAGTTTTGCTGTATTATGTACATTAAAACAAAGATCTGTCACATTCTCTTAAAAGGCATTTTAAAATAAAAGAAAAAAGGGGGCCAACTTCCTCCTGTTTTACGGGAATCATCTGCCGAAAACATCTGTTGTTTAACATTGGGGAGGGGAGTTGTGAGAAGGATATCAGGATTATTTTTTTACGTTGTTTTCAACATTAAACATCAAATTATGTTAATGCAAATACAGTAAATCTGTAGACTGGAAAAATTAATTGCCAAATTTTGAAAGTCTCAAAGCTCAATTTAGTAGAACTACTCACTACAACTGGAAATGGATTTTTTTCACAGTTCCTGTAATAACACAAAAGTCTAAGGCCCTTACTCTATTTTTACTATATCTCTACTCACATAAACATCTCAAAGATATTTTAAGTTAAACTTCCTATTATTAAGAGTCTAGATAGTATGGAAAAAATCAATTTTAGTAGAAAATATATTAAATTTAGCCTAACATGGCTACTCTGAAAAATGCTGGGTGTGATTACAATTGCACTTGCTCAGCATAATCAGAAGCAACTCAGCTACAGTCAATGCAAATAGTCCTATGAAAGATTAAAGTAACATCATCAAGAGGCAAAATTATGGAGACTGTGGTAACATATCAAAATTATCACTCATTGGATTTGTACTATATTGAACATTTTCCAATCTTCTTTCCTTTAAAGTTATGCATTTAGTATCTGGGATAAACATCTCCCAAATTCCTCCAAAATAATTCGTTCAGCTAAACAGACAGAGTACCCTCCTTTTTCTGCCTCTTCAGCCTGCACCAGGAGATAAGCACATGTTGCTTTCACTTCTTCCCAAGATATACACACAGCTGGTTGCCTGACAGGGAAGAAGAAACTAGTATGAAATATCTCCATTTTAAATACATAAAGTAATTTAAAAGACAAATTACTATTTGTATTTAAAACTTTTAACTAAGATTAGAATGCAAAGAGCTGAATCAGAGCCACTGCACTGTTATTGCAGAACATCTATCCCTGCAGGAATCTCATTGTTTTGTAGTGAATAGTTTTTGCTGCCAAAAGATTGCCCAAGTTTTTCTCATTAATCCCTGGAAGACTATACAATTTCATTACAGAATTAGTTGACACAAATGCTGCTTGATGTATGAACTCAAGAAAAATTCAGAGAAGATGAACCAGGGGATATAAACATGCTAATCAACTGAAAAACACAAATTTTGTATTCATGTGATAAACAAAAAATAACATGTTTTGTTAGCAGAACTAATAAATATAACCCTACATTCTGCATATTTAGGAATATCCATACCATATTTCTAAAGGCTTTTCCTTAAGATAGTCTTGCATTCTCTTATTTCTATAAACAGTGTGAAGTGAAAAAAGAGTTATACAAGACATCTATCATTTTAGTCACTATTTCTTAGCTAAGTATAATAATGTCTATAACAAAACTAATGAAGTCAAATAGACTGATGGATTACGCACTGTCATTTCCAAATATTCACCTGTCTGTCTTCAATTTTGGTAACATTTCAAATGCTGATGTTAAAACTGGGCTATTTCCTTCATTATTTCCAAAGTCCATGTAGTTTGGCATATTCAACTGTGCTTTTTGATCTGGACTCTCTTCATAATTTTTGCAACCAATGCATTTGCAAATAGAGGAACACATAATTTTAGCCTGGCAAATACAGAATACTTAGAATTAAAAAAAAAGTATAAATCTTAAATATACATATTAGTATCCATTTGAGCTGTATCTCCAGGACTTATTTTAGATATGATGGACTTGAACACTTGCAAATTAAGATAATCAGTATCAATATAATAAGGAAGCAAGTCAGTTCTCTCCAGGGATTCTCTGCAGAGTTGTATGATTCTCCCTTGTCCTGTAGAGACAGGAGGAGGAGACAATTCATTCCTCCTCTCAATTTGACAGCATCTTTGCAAGGTAACAAAATACCACAGATACAAATAAATAAATAGATAATAAAAAGCCAACTAGCAGGATCAGCAGAAAACCATGCCTCATTTCTTATGAAACTAGAGGTCTTAGAACCTGATAATTTTAACTTCAGTCAGATTTAATTCTTGGAAGCTAGAGCCATATCAAGAAAGAGACTCTACTCCTTATCTTCAGTAACTTTTATGATTAACAAAATAAAGAAAAAAAAAGTTATTTTTAATGACAAACAGTTACAAAAATTCATCCATGATAATATCACAACTAATGATAGCGAAATTCACCTGACTGACCTCAAAGCACTCACAATAATTCTTAAGGCATCCTGAGCGCTTGCAATTACATCCTTTGGTATGGCGAGGTTTAATTTCTCCCAGTTTCCTTTTTCCAATCTTTGGTAGAAAAGCTTCTGGGTTTCTATCAAGACAAGCCTAGAACAGAAAGTATTAGATTATGAGAATTCAAACACATATTTTTAAGTCATTTATCCTCTATGACTGCTATCCAATGTTAAACACAAAGAAATTCCTACTTGCTACTTTCATTCTTTGAGGTATGAAGTGAATGGGTACAGGTGCCTTGCAGGGCATGTGACAGCAGGGATTTCTCTCACTGCTGAAGCCACTCTCACAAGAAATAAAAAGTTCTCAATGAAAAAAGTACCCTTGAAGACAGTGGTGTGCCTATCTCAGGAGTCGGCATTTAACAAGATTAACAAGATTAATATCTTGTTTCATTAATGGCCCAATACAAAGCCCATTTACTGAAATCAGTGCTGGCCACTCCTCTGGAACAGCAGATTTTAATTAGGCCCAAAGACTTCATGCTGCCATGACTTGCTGAAACTGAAAAATCCATGTCCGCTATGTGCAATATTCATGGATGCAGAGAAACTGGCATGTTCTTTGTAGGGAAAAACAAGAAGATTTTTCCCCTAAAAGATGCCTTTTTGCACAGTGCACAGTGAAGAGAGTACTTCAACACCACCAAGGCCATCAGCTCAACTACTCTGGAGCATCTGATTATGAAAACAGTTGCTAGATGTTGATACCAAAAACCGCTCTGTATTTGAAGTTCCAGATCTAAGTAGATCAACTTCTACAATCCAGAGACAATGTGAATGATATAGAGAAGAACTGCAAACAAGGAGTCCAAAGATGGTTAGAAATCCTTACTGTAGAGTATAAACAGTAGAAAATATTTTTTATTTTCACATTATGTTGTAAATTTAAAAGATGTATCTAATAAACTATTGCCCACAATTAGTCTGCATATTATTTTTTATACACCATAAACTCAGAGACTCCAAGTATAGAAGCAACAAGCTGCTGTGAGAGCTCTGTTTGGATTACAGCATGAATCAAGCAAAGAAAACAACATGGAAGAAGAAAGAAGAAACAAACAGAGCAAACTTAGAAAACAACCACAGATGATCTGTCTAGAGAAAATAATAATTTGGATAAAAATAATAATGATTTGGTTCCCATTAACATGAATAGAGGAGACAAAATATTTTTGTTCAAGTGAAAACATGTTCTGAAATTATATTTGGGCTTGCATTCTTCCTTCCGAGAACAGAAGCGACCATTCCATTAACATATCACTAGTTACAATAAGGAGTAGCATAAGTTCCATAAAACGAAAGAAAAAAGACCCAAATTTGTTCTAGATAAAAATAATATGAAGGTAACATGTGGCTTTACTTCATGTACATTAAAAATAATATATTTCAATTACATTAAAATAAAAAACAATACTGCTGTATTTTTCATCTATGAAGCAAATATCCACGTGTACTGTACTTCTATTACCTTAACGGCCTTAAATCTCTCAGTTTCATGAAGTGGATTGTTATAACAATTATTGCAGTTGCAGTTGTTGCAAAAATCACCATTAGCGAAACAGTCACAATATCTGTGATAAATATATAAAACAATATTAAAAAAGAAAAGATTAACTGGGTTTATATTTAATTCTACCTCAAAGCAGTCTGGTTTGGAGGAAGCATGGAAAATACAGTCATGCAGTACTATAAATACACAGACAAAGAGCTTTTCTTTCAATATTACATTTTCTGAAGTAAACTATTACTTACAATTTCAGACACTGAGATTTAGTGCAGTTACATGGCTTTTTAGATTTTGTATCCCCTGAGCCAAACTGTAAGCTAGACAGATTGTAAAAGGAAAAAAAATAGAAAAAATAAATACAGTTAGTACTGAAATTAATTATTTTTTATTTTTGAAAAAATACTTCTTTTTTTTACATCAGTATCAGTAGTATTGTCTGACAAGCATGGACTCCCAGAGGTGAGGTAAGAAAGAAGACTAAGCAGCCTCACCAACTGACACCATCTAGGGCTGCCGAGTTCCCCACCAAGTACAGGCTACGTGACTGCTTAAGTCTCACCTTTTACACTGGAGTCACATCTGCCTCTTACTTAAAAAGGATCTTCAATTAAACATTATTATATGAGTTCCAATAGGATTAGAAATACAAGCTAAACACGTGGTGGGAATATTTGGAAACATTCCGATTAAATTAGAAGTTTACATGATTTTCAGCCATACAGACAGCACAACTGCATTGGTCCTAAGAAACTCTGAAGCAGGGGATGCAGTCTTGACTGGCTACTCATATAGACACACCAAGCATTCTTAAAGAACTGCATTTTTATTAGAAGGGAAAAGCTACAAAGCACTAAAATTTCTATAAATCATTGCCAGCGTTACACTCAAAGGTAATCATGGACTAAATGTTTCACACTTCTTACCCAACTAAAGTTGTTTTCCCTGGCCCTTGGAGATTTGATTCTGGATGGTGTGTGGCAGTACTAGCTATTGATTGTAAGGATCCATTTTCAAACTGTTCAGGATAAAATGCATAAAACCTGCTTATGTTTTAAAAAAAGACTCCTGTGAGTTAGCAAAAAGAATTTAATACAGTGAAAATGCTCCAGGAATTATTTGATTACCAAGGATACTCACAAAACTCATGAGACATTCGTACAAAATCAAAATCATGAGAACTGTACTCACTTCTCTTTGAAACGTGAAGTACGCTGGGATCCTGGGATCCCTGCATCCCTCAGGACAAGATTTTTCTTTTTCTTTTTTTTTTTTTTAAATTTCTTAAGAGAACCATCTCACAAAACAATAAAACAGATTAGAGATCTGCTGATCTCTGACAAGCATACAATTAATAAGGGCCTTGTTGTGGAGGGAGACAAAGAAGGAAAGGTTATATTGGATTTACAGGCAAGTCAGGGAATCACTGTAAATCACACAATTGGAATCACCGATGAATCTAGCTGAACAAGCAAGAAGAGGCAAATGAGTATATTTAAAGCATGATGAGGGAATCTAGAGAAGAACAGAAGGGGGATAAAAAAGGGACCACTATCCATTAATCATCCTCTATATCTGTACTGATATCACATACTCATTCCACACAGAAGATATCAGGTAAGAATTTGCAGTGATAACTGCTAAGAGCTCTGCTGGAAGTAGAAGCACTGTAGAAACTCTGTTGGAAGTAGTGATTTCACACTAGAAATTAAAGAGCTCCAAAGTTTATGAGCTTTGTGTTCCTTTGTTATCTAAAATAAATTGTAACACTGGTCTACTACTTACTCCATCAGCAATAAAATAACTGGAAAAAAAAGTAGAAAAGATTACCACTAAATCTTAATCCAGAGAGGACAGAGTAAGAAAATGTTGGAAGGAATGGAATATTCCAGAGGACTGGAAGAAAATATTCCTGCTCTTCTGTTAAAAGTCAACATGCTTTCTTTTACCATCCAGAAAAGTTTTACTGTGGTTTTCAGAAATAATAGTCTATACAGATACTGAATTCAAGTCTCAAGTCTGTAACGAATTTATTTCTCATGAAAATTTGTGGGTGTGGTTCTTGCTATTATTTCTAGAAAATGTTGAAATCAATTAGGAGTCCCAATATTTAGGAAGTATATTGGATGCAGCATTAGAAGTGTACATGGTAAGCAAATATTCTTTAGAGATTACATGTAATTGTTACTTCCCTATATAGATTAGCAACCCATACGAGGAAAGAAAAATGAGTTTATATTGTGCTTAATAAATTTGAAGAAAAAGGTTTCTTTACCTGCTTTTCATTCAAATCGATTTTACCTGGAACTGGCAAAAGCTGACCAAGCACAGCTGTCACAGGATTACCCACATCTGAAAAGAAGATACTTAGTTGAAGACAATGGAACTACTCACCATGTATTAAGTTTTGTCTACACATGATGGTTTTTAACATGGTGTAGAGACAAATGGGAAGCTCTAGCTTGTATTATTAAAAAAAATCCTCAGGTTGTTTGTCTTGTTGTAGCACTTTTTGCTGCAGTTCAGTTCAGAAAACAAATTTACATTTTTCCTACAATAAACATTGTCAGTGGAGGGCCTAGATTTTTTCTCAAAACAATATTCTTCCTCATAAAACCTCACCACACACAAAGAATAGTCAGAAAAATAAAACCCACAAACAATGTGTCAGCTAGGAATGTAAGCACAGGATGTTTTTTACTTTGTGACATCAAGTACATCTGAATTCAAATGCCACAGTCCTAAATTATTTTGATGAAATAAGGAAATGGCAGAAACGTGAATTTGTTTATCCTGAGATCTTATTTTATGACTTTCCAAAGTCCTGAGAGAACATCTAGCACTGAGATACTAAACTTATGAGAAAAAAAAATACTAAAAACTCATGGAGAAAACCATTGTCAATAAGAGCAAGTCTTTGTCTAAGTCCTGGTGAAACAGTGCTTTTAATTTTATAGGCATCCTAACCTATGCAGGAAACAAGCAAAGAGCAAGTTTAATGAAGTAACAAAATAATTCTTGGAACTGTATTTATTTCATAATAAATCATAACCTATATTTGGAGTATTTATTCAAAGGTGCAATCAATGCTTGTATGAAAATATAATAGGAATATATGAAAAATGCCTTGATTTCATATTGCCATTCACCTGCACCATTACGTGTTCTTGTGTTTTATAAGTAATAAAAACAAATAATGAAACAAACAACACTGATTCTGAGGAAGCTATATTAAAGAAAATGAATATTTAAGTTAAAAATAACCTACACTTCTATACTGTACTGCTGATCAGATGAAAATGTATTACTCCACTAAGCATCTAAACAGGTAAAACAGAAAAGATTTCTTTAAAAAAAATGGAAATCAAGGTCACATAGTGATGTAAAAAACAATAACACATATGCTGCAGATTGTGAATCCCAAGGTTAAAGTACAAGCATAGTCCTCAAAGTTACTCTTCATTTACAGAGAAACAGTGACATACGGTGGCAATTTGAGGTAAACGCAGATGTGTCAGCTCATTATGAGAAACATATTTCATATGTATAGGAGCCTGTATATTAACAACTTTAACATTTATTAACATTAAATTCAACATGTTACATCATTCTTGTTATTTCATTTAAGTGCTGAGCACTTTTGCAAGTACTGTAAGATAAAGGAAAATAAGTGATGATGACTCCATTAACTCCAGCTCAACTCGGATGACGTTGCTTAGGAACATAAACACATGCAATTGCACATTACAATCTACAATACACTATCTGATATGCTAGAGATAATTTTCATTTTCATTGTACCTGATTGGAGATAATTATGTTGGTCTTGATACTGGGGAATTAAATGAACTGTTTTTAGTTCTCTTGTGCCAGAACTGTTTATACAGAGTATTTGAGTACCTCCATCCAACTGGCATATCACCTGGAATAAATAACTAATGATTATCTTCCATCTAAGAAACAGTAATTCCCTGCATATAGATGCAAAGGTTTTCAAGAGAGTGCCATTTGGAAGAAAAAAAAAAATCTGCATAATCAGATTGGAGTCTCTGCCTGAGACAAATGGATCATTATGCACTTAGATATTTGCTTTTTGACCTTTATTTTCAATTTGTTTATTCTTGAAAGCAACTATTGAGCAACAACACTTCAGCCTCGGTGAGATGAATTCCAGGTTCTCTGTAGTGCTCTATGGGTTTTTGCAGAACTTATTCTAATTGGCTTTGTACTATGCTGGCTTAGGATTCAGTTCCCTGACCAGAACATGAAACTGAACAGAAACCGTTCAGTTGCATTTCATTTATTTCTGTAAATCTAGATTTTCCTAGCTAAAAACAAATACAATGATAAAATATCACTATCAATAGCTACCATCTAGAATGGGTCTGAGGAAATGATTGCTTTATTATTCTTGCTACAACACCCAGAGAGTGGGACTTTTTGCTGCTAGAGTGTTACAAATAAATTAATAACTTCTTTTAGCAAAGAATTCTACTATCAGTTTGAAGATGTAATTACCACAGGATTGGAATCATTTCTGTGTGAACAGCTGGGCTCTTCCAGGACACTGTGCAATGCTACCAACTTGCAGCCAGATTCGCCTACATTTGAATTCTGAAAAATAGCTTCATCTTGGTCACTCTCCATAACGTTACTAACTGCCTCTCTTATTTCAGCCTGAAAAAAATAAATATCTTCACATATTAAAAGGCACATTTTAAAAGATACTTTAAAATCCAGTGCAAACACATAAATATAACTTTTAACTATATAAATCATGCATTTATAGCAAATAATGTAGTATTATAGCAAGTAATGTAGCGTAGCAAGTAACGTAGGGGAACAGTTAGCTTGTTTGCCAATAATTTGACAGAATTATTTTTGCCTAAATCTCTTGGACCTGTCCTATGCTTAATTGGTCTAAACATGAAATTGGCCAGAACATGAAAGTGACAGAGAACAGTCAACTGGACTCGAGCCAACAGGAACAGAAATAGCAGAAAAAATCAGATTCTAATTGCCCTTCCTGTATTGTGTAGCAGTGTATCATGCCTATGGAATAACATTTTTTGTTCACTCTGTCCTGAAAAGAATCAGATTTTGAAACAGATCTGTATCCAAGAGAACCTTTGGCCTGCTAGCATTTGGGGGGGGGCGGGGGGGGGAATCTGTTTTAGACATTCAGTTCTTCTTCTTTTAAAATAAAAAGTAATCAACAACTTCTTCCAGTAATAACAACAAAGCCTTGGATGCATACTTACAATTTCATCATAGACAGAAGCACTTGTCTGAGGTAAGCCACAGTCACCACTAGCAGAGTCTATTACATAAAATAAAGAACACTTCATTTATTGCGAGGTCAGTATGCATACCAGGAGCCCCTGATAGTATCAACGAGAAAAAACAAGTGCAGTGCCACTATAGCACTGCATTCCCGTGATAAAAACACTGACTATTCTCTTATATGAAACTTAATTTCAGGAGAGGAGTGTTGGGAAAGAAGCTTCTACATGGGTCTGTCTGATGCTTCTCCAAAGGTTTATTTACCTTTTGGCTAAAATTCACTGAGCAATGACTGACACAAACACAAACAATTTAAAGATTACAAAATCAATAGCAAATATAAACACAGACTCTATGCTATTCTTGGTCCAGTCAGACTCCAGGATAAGCCTTGTGAAATCAAACCTGGAAGTCAGTTTAACTGTGAGCAGGGTTGTGAAAAAGTCACAAGCAGGACACTAACAACTACTGAAGAACTTAACACTAGCAGCAGCATGGGTGCAACTTGTCTAAATGTCATCCTCTGTGGTCAATCCTCAAAACAAAATAAAAATTTTGTTCCTGACAATATGAAAGAAAACTGTGGGGACAGGGACAAATACCTTCTCCCCAGTCCATGAAGGAATAGGAAAGAAGTATGGAACAGGGGAAAAAAAATCAAGAGAAAAAACCAAAATTCTGACCTACATGATTGAAGCACATGAACACATAAAAACAAGCAGTGACACATTCTCAAATCCTCTTAGCAATACTAGCACACCAGGTAAGCAAAGGCTTATGCTGCAGTCTCTCATCTCCAGATGTTACTGTGTTATCTATTTATATCTTTCTTTGTAAGAGGAGCCCAAATCGAACACCACCAAGCCACTTTAGGCACTTACCATTTAAGCAATCTGGCAAGTTTTCTGATTGCACAGAACCATTATGGATTCCTTTGAACTGATCATAGGAAATATAGCTATTCTCACCTGCAACTTGAGGGATTAATGACCTGAACACCTGAAGAAAATAACATTTTATTTGTAACTATTCTATGTAATAATTGTCTGATTTTTAAAAAGTGAAACCAAAAACTTACAGCAGCATTGAAAATTGGAAGCCATTTATATCATTGGATATATTAGACATGTAACTGTTGCAACCTATCCAGTGATAACAGTGAAAGCTGAATGTCCCCTTTTTCTCTTTACCTTATAGATATGGTTTGGATGTAATACACTAGCATTAATACCTACATTGCAATTTTCAAATACAAAAGCTGTGAAAAAAGAACAAACACAAACCAATAAATCTGCAGTATCAAATTACAATCAAGATTGTTCAAAACAGATAACTTGCTCTTTATTTGTCTGTGCTTCTCTTAATTTAGGGAGCAGATTAGGAGAGCAAGTGAGCAGCACGTAAACAGGCTGTCAGCTTTCTCCACTCAGGAAAAGCACTCGTAACCTTACCGTAAGTTTGTGCTAAGACCTTGAGAAAACAGGGCAAACTGAGCACCCATGTGGACACAGCATGATAAACTCTAAGGACACAAGTTTGTCCAAGTCTCCTATTTTAGTCTCTTGTAGAAGAAAGTGAAGCCTAACAAATTCTCAGCATGTTCAGCCTGACCAAACTGCAATGCCTTAATTGGATCTTTCCTTTCTAGAGGCTTCCACCACCCTTTGGCATCTCATTAGTGGTTCAAAAGATTGAAGACACAGGTGCTTAAGGGACTACTGGTTACATAGGTCACCTGTGTAAACAGCCTTCCAAACAGAGATGCTTTTAAACCAGATCTGCCATCTCAAATCAGAAAGGAAGCTAAGCCACATAAGGTAACCAACACAGCAGAATTCAAGCAGCTCAAGATGAAGTGGCACTGGCAAACCCAGTGCATTTGCCATGCTGAGGTTTATTTGCTTTTTTGCATCTTCGATGGGAGGTTTCCCGAGGTTCCATCTGGCTTCTGCTGGGGGCACCATGGATTCTCCCGAGGGGACCACAGGGCAACCTCAGAGCCCCCTTGCTGGATTAGGAATTAGGATTTAGCCTTATCAGATTATTAATGTGGAACAAATGTCAACCAGAAGTTCAACCACTTCAAGATAGCTGCTCAGAGGACAGGTGCCCCTGAGAGGTGACCACAGTACAAAGGCAAAATTTAGGGAATTCTTCAGGTACTCCACAGCTACAAAGGGAAATTAAAGAGAGATATCATAAATATGGACAGTCTGCATGAAGCACTGATCATGGACTTAGGCCTGAGAATATCACAAATGTTTTATACTACACACCTTTCTGAATGGTAATTTATCCAATACAGAAATATGAACTTGAAACAGTCAGGAAAAAAATAAAATAAAATCTAGTAACTCCTGTTGCCAAACTGCTTTGTGCATGGGGAGCTAACAAGAGCAAAATTTACTGTTGCAAGTATATTACTTTTTTATCTACATTCACTGCATGCTATTTTTAGCAATATAATGGAGAAATCCAATTTGGAATTACTACTGAATTTGTTCTAGTATCAAACTATGCCCAACTTTAGATATGGTACGGAGCCTATGTGAATTTTAACATACTGAAATCCTGCACTTGAATCACAAACAATGCTAAAACCTATTTTGTTTAATCTTACTGGAATCATTCTGACATTCTGACCGACTGCTCCTTCTAGAGAGGAAGTGCTTGAAGAAGGATCACTGCAATTTTTGTGCTGCATCACTACAGAAGAAAGAAAATGGACACCATTTGAAGCCAGATATGGGGAATGCATACGTTCAGCTTCTTCTAGATAATTCAATTCCTTGTATTTTTCAGCATCTTCATGGCCACTGCTGCTGGTTGCATGTGGATATATTTCAACTTTTGCTAGTGCATTTGGATTTTCAAATGCAAGGGGATACTTAAAATGATCTAACAAAGTCTCTCCCACTGCTACAGCGCATAAGTGATTGTCTTGACCAGACGCCAACCCCTCTTCAAGGGGATTATTAATTAAAGTCGTTTCCAAGTTAAAGTTTTCAGAGCTAACTGGACTGTTTTGGCCAAATATTTCAGTTACAAGTCCACTATCTATAACTGATCTTATGTCAAGCAGTATCTGGTTCTCCATAGCCACAGCCAGACTCTCCGCTGGTTCATATCTGTTCTTTTCTTTTAAGATGACTAACTTGTCTAGTTCAATATTCTTCGGAGTAGCTTTTAGATCTAGAAATGAACAGAACAGCCTTAAACTAAGAAGCAGTTACAAATAATACTTAAGATTAACTAAAATGAAATGAGAAACAGCAAGATTTCAAAGCATAAA
>JAUBOD010000351.1:3836132-3847556 GCA_032353885.1 Nothura maculosa | reverse complement strand
AAAAATGCTGCTTTTTCTATAGCATCTAGGGACTGTTTGTTCTTTCCACGGCTAAAATAAGTCTGCCGAGCCTTAGCCCAGGGTACTCTGTAGAAAGAATTTGGTTTATAGCCAGCTTACGTAATTTATTCAATATATTTAGCAATGTTAAGATCACTACAAGACTTACGGCATATTTTTAAGCACACTTACAGCATCCACTTTGATTGCATTGAAACTATATTATCAGGGAAAAGTTCTAGGAATACATGTACAATAGAATCCCGGGAACTAGCTCACATATCATCCTAATTTTAAGCTTGGTTTTCCAAAATTCAGCAGCCTGCCTACATGCAAGACAAAAAGCCTGTGTCATCTGGTCCAAAAGCAGCCAGATATATTGAACTGTAAGCCTGTTAACAATGTAACTGAATTCAGTTATCTTGCATCTAGAACCAACTGGTTAAGTACTGCTTTATTTTGCGTGAATGATACGAGTTACTGAGTTCCCATTCTCAACCTTACCTTTTAAGGCATTTTTTAAGATACAAATTGAACCCATCCAAAGCTAACACTTAACCAGCAAGTAGCTCCAAATATTAGAATAACAAAAAAAAAGTACCTATCTCCTGCAGTAAGAGCCGCTAGCTTCAGCTCCCCAGGCTGAGGCTCTGAAACATCATCCAGAATCCTTTGCATCTGCTGTTCAATCTCCCGGGGTCTCAACAGTCGCCCATCATGGTACAGGCACACTTTGAAGTAACGTCCTTTATGATACACTACGATGTGTTTGCTGTCTTTCACATGCTGGATAGTATCTGCAATTACAATCAGTTATAGCAAAACGTTAATACACCAAACACTTGGCATTAGGTAACAGCAAATGCTTACTGCATGTACTGCCCGTTAGTACAGCTTGTTTTTAACAAGTAGCAAAAAAAAAGTAGGATAGCCATGGCAGAAGCAGTAGGATCTAAGCACCACTGCTTAATTCAAGTAGATTCTCAAATCCATTAATATAGTGAGCTGAAACCTGAGGAGAAACCACAAGTGTTTTTTTCTGCTCCTGCAGTGGCTACAGTAGCCCTCAGAAGGGTGAAAAAGCAGCAGGGCAATCACCTAGTGAGGTCGCTCTCCCCTTCCCCCCAGAGTGAGGAAAGCACCTGTGCTAGTGTCAGGTACAGGCTGCGTCCATACCCAAGGACAACTGGAGTGCAAATGCAAAAAAAGAGAGATCAATTGATGGTGTAGGTTACTAATGGCTTCACAACAATTGTACAGCACCAACAATTACCTTTCAAGCCCAGGTTCAAGTACCTGCAGTAGAGATTTGTTTAAACAATGAAAAAACATCCTTTCCCTTTTTTTCCTGCTGGTACAGAAATTGATTTGTGTACATTTGAAGATGCATGCAACATGTTGCATGGGTTATCTAAGTTAATGAGAGAGGCATAAAGGTTCTTCTCTGCTTAAAATCAATAGCTTAGTCCATGTACTTAGTCATAAGACACAAATATTAAGCAATTACAGACTATGATGTCAATTAAGATTTAATGCTTTCCTCTTATTACTCATTTATCAGAGAAATGCTGTTCCTGTAGCATTAATATACTTGAAATATCAATGAAAGGATATAGCAAGAAAGCAACCTACTGTTCAAAATTTGAGAAAAACGTGTTTTCAGTACGTAACTGAAAAATGAAAAAGTCACTTGTGCACAGGCAGAACAAAACAAGTTATTTTTCCTTCAGAAAAACATGAAAATATCAAAAAGTAGAACGGAAATTGAAAAACATTTTTAGAAAGTTACATTTACGAAGCTGACTGTGCTTTTTTTTTTTATTTAACATGCTTCAAGCAGGAAACAACAAGGGTAAGTATAAATAGGTGCAGGATGTGTGTTAATAGGTGTTAGAACATGCTAATTTTACAACTTTTTGGCAAGCGTGGGCTCAGATAGACTCAAAGCTATATGCAAATGGTTCACAGCACTTGGGGGAAGCAGGGAAGGAAAGCAGGGGCAAGTGCTTTTGGGACCTGAAGCAACCCAACTAGTAGCTCATACACTATAGTTGTCCACTGCTGGTAACCAAGGCTATGAAGACCAGAGTTAATGCCACAGTTCATGATGACAGGTCTCCATGATAGGGAGATACCTATTTGTCAGTTTTACAGATAAAAAAGGTGAGGTAGGCAGCAGGGTATTCGAAGGCAAGCTGGAAGAGGAGATAACATATCTTCAGATGTACCTGAATACATCTACAATAAAAATGCATATACGGACTGTCACTGAAAGACACAACTTCTGAGCTAATGTGATTGCTTGCATCCCATAAACATACTCTAGTACCCCACAATAAGCAGAAACTTGAGTGACAGATCCAAGGGAAAGACATCCTGGTGCAGGTAAGCAGCTGCCTCCCTTTATTCAGCATTAAAGCTTAAAAACTGAAGTTATGAATAACTTAGAATGATCAGTCTGGGTGTTGCTGCAGGGCAGGAGCTAAGGAAAAATGGATATATAGTTTCTTAGTGTGGCAGGTATTTTAATGCATTCAAAAGGTCACAGTTCACAGTGTGGATGAAATCTTTGACAGGACTAAGACTGCACCCAACTCTAAGCCACACAAGCAACTTATGTTGAACATATGTTCATACCGAAAACACCTCACTGGTGTGGGTGAATTAGAAACTGAATGGAAAAAAAGGAGAGGCAAGCAAAAGACGACAGACTTTAAAAAAAAAAAAAAAGCAGAAAATCCCCTGCAAACCTGTCTGGATTCCCTGAAGGTGTTCCTTGGCTTTGGCCAGCCCTGCTTACCTGTTTCCTCTCCTGGGATTCGGGAGGTATTAAACATCCGCTCCCACTGAGCTGAGCAGAGTGGAACAGTGGATCCCAGGAGAAGAATCTATGCCACAACAGATCAAAATCATAATTACATATAGTCAGCAAATAAAAAGGAAACTAAAAGCACAGTTTTCATAAAAATCTAATTATAGAAGAGTTATAGAACAGAAGACTTAAAATGGGAACTCCAATTTTTGTTCCTCATCTGCCCTTGAACTACGTGTGGAAGAATCCACAGACATCCCAGTAGCTGCACTTTCTTCCTCCCTATTAAAAATTCTCCCTTCTGAAGGGTAGATGGAAGCAACGTATCAGCTGAAACCCAAGCCGCTCCCAGGGGCCAGTCTGGATGCAAAACAAATACCGAGCTGGCATCATCTCTTACTTTCTCTTAATTTGCTCCAAAGGGCTGGGTAACACATACCAACAAAACAGGAGTTTTTTCTCTAGAACACCTGCTTTATAGAGGACAACCACTAGGAAAACTATTCCTTTATGTTTCCTCGACTGTATGACTAAGTTCATACTGCACCCATTTCACTGCCACAGAATGAGTATGCAGGCTGAGGTTCTGGTTAAATAAAATAAGAAACAAACTTTAACACTTAATTTTTGCCTGCTTGAAGGATAGTAAATTTTCAGGAAGTCCAATGTCCTAAAGTACTCAAAGTACTTTGAGTAAATAATGGATTTTTTAAAAAAAATTACTTTTCTTTCAAGTAGCCTAGCCTCAGGATTACATCAGGTTAAGAAAAGATTAAATCCCAGCTGCAATCATATTCTAATTTCCTCTTCAATAAACCAAGGCAATGATTTTTTTACCCAATTTGGGAGACTTAAGCTATTCAACTACACAAGGAAATCTGATGCACAAATGTGTCCTGCTTGCTTTCCAGTATCATTTAAAGCCCCACACACAATACAACCACTTTCAAACAATTCGTCTGCTGCTAGCAGAAAGACTATTTTAAATTCTCCCTTAAGAATGGTTTTAGTAGGAAACATGCAAGTGTTTTCTCTACTAGGAAACTAGGATTTCAGCAGCTCAAAATTTATCTTTTCATGTCTAGCACATACCAATAACTTCTGCTGCATCAAATACCTAACAAATGGGAATATAAGCTCCTATTTGTCATGAGCAATTTAGCTGATAGCCCAGACACTTGAATCCTCACATTCAGGTACATCTTATGTGCAGTTCCAGCAGAAGACATTCTCCTCTCTCCCTCAAATTTAAAGAACTACTTCTTACAGACTCTACTGGAAAAGACCAGCAACAACTTATGCCGATATACATACTGGCTTCAATTCTTGTCTGTCCAGTTTCTTCCGGTAGAGCAGGAGGGCATGGATAGCATTTCCAGCTCGAGCTGCCTGCAGAGTAGTAGGAACTAAATAAAGGAAGTCCTGTAAAGTAGATAAGGCATAAGAAATTAACATGAGTATCACATTGATCATCATACTGAGAAAAGTACTTGGGTACTACTGGTCCACTTTTTTTTTTCCCCCCTAAGATTATTCTGATGTCATTACAGAAAAGGCTTTAAAATATACAACATACACTACTGAGGTGACTTGGTGGTATCTTGTTGACTGTGGTATCTTGTATTTCTATTTTTAATATGGGGGCCTTTTACATATTTACTTCCAAAATAAATACTTGTGAATATGAGCACAAAACTCTGTTGAACTGTGTTATTTACAAGGTTTTGCAGGGGGCCTTTGCAGGGTCACACAGTGCTTAGTGCAGTAAGTAAACAGTTATAAAAAGTCAGTGCTGCATGAGTCTGCCCACTCGGTAGGCATGCTAAGCCTCCATTATAAGTTACCTGTATACTTTAGGACACGGGCTGCCTCATACTAGAAGAGAAACAAAGGTCATATGCTTGGTGACAACAGAGTTCCACAAGGAAGGTGTCACTTTCACAGTGCCTCTTTGACAGGAGGTATTTATAGTATTTACTTACCATTGCAAAATAGTTGCTATTAACCATAATTGGTCCACGTCCTCTAAGGTAGATATATTCTTCCCACCAATCACTAACCTGCAGTATGAAGATGAAATAAAGTCTCGTTATCTCTAAGTTAATGATACCTCAACCCTATGCAATATAATCCTTAAAACAGGAACCACATGCATACTATTTGCATTAATAAGGGAAACTAGCCAGTGTCAGACAATTAAAATCAAAATTTCAGCTGCAACTCTGCTAACAGGGTTCCAAAGAAGTTGTCTTCAGCTAAAATGCATCCCATCTCCTGAATGCTACCCAGCCTCAACAAGGGTAACTGTGGACAACCAAGTGATCAGAAAGGAATTGTGTTACACATATTTTACCAAGGTACTGGGGCACAGGTTCCTTCCCAGCAAGGAACATACATTATTCTAATTCTTTTCTATATTCTCTAAACAGGAACACCTTAAATCTCTCATTGTAAACTATGTGAGCAATTAGGCCCAGTGACAAGTTTAAATGAGCTAAATAAACAAACAACTCAAAAGCTACCAGGTAAGCAGCTGGCTCCAGAATAATGAACACAAGACTAGGACACCTGCATTTAAATGCTACACACTGTACTGCTTGCTTACCTCATCACCCAAATCAATTATTGCTGTCCAAAGTAAGCAATCTAAAACACACTCTATAAAGTACCGTCTTTTTTGTCCTCTCCCTCTGCCTTTTTTTCCCTTCTTTTAAATATCAGAAAGAAGGAGAATCAAGACAAAAATGCAGCAGGGAACAAACTAAATTGGCAGTACATCTTATTTATCTACTTACATAGTTTGTGGCCCACCAAGATTTTAGCTTCAAGTACCACTGAAGTCTTGGTCCCAAGTTATACGCAAAGTCTTTGGCAAGACCCTCCATTCTTCGGAACTCTTCATCATTCATAAGCGGCCGAACTGACTCCAGATACTAGAAGAGAAGCAGCAGTGTCTGAGTAGTCACTGATCCTGGCTTGTTGACATTTCTTCACAAAGCATTTGGACAGTAAACAAAGGGCACTCAGACTCAATTCATAAGGTGGCAAGCACTATCAATGGCAAATTAAAGGTATAACCTCAAGTTTTGAGTACACATTTGCAAGCCATAGAAACTTTGAACTTTGAATTGCTTTTGTTGCTTAAATCTGCTTCTTCCAGATGGGGCAGAGGAATTTTTAAATCTCTAGAAATCAAAGCATCAGTTTTTGTGACATTCTTACTTGCGCGCTTTGCTATAACATTTTGAATCCTAAGGCAAATGCCATATGTGCAAGCTGTGAAAGATAAAAGCAGATCTGTCAAAGGCTAATCAATACCCCTGTATGCCACGTTTCACTACACGATGCCATATCTGCCCACAATGCAATCATACAATAAACCAGCACGCCACCTTTAGCTTAAAATCATCACGCTAATGGTCTCTTGTAGTCTTTATTAAAACTTCTGCATAAGAAACTTAAACCAGGTAAACTACATTTCCCTGCTTGAGCAGGGGGCTGGACTAGATGATCTCTAGAAATTCCTTCCAGCATTTACCATTCTCTGATACTAATACCACCATACAATGATTATACAAGGCATGGAAAAGAAGACCATCAGGACAGTCACGTATGGATTCAATGTTACAAAACAAACAAAATATGTACATTCTTGCAACATACCCTATTGACCGTGTCTTTCACAGAAGGAACTGGCAGCCGTGGCAAAGATGTCTGGAAACTGTATAACATGGGCTTACGTCCTGAGAAGAATTTTACAAGTGCCTGAAAATGGACAAAAATAGTTGTCTCAAATTATCAGGTTATCAGGCTTGTTTATCAGGAATAGAGAGGGGCAATGACACCTCCTTACTTCCCAGGCAACACTCTTGTCCCTAAGTATATTAAGATATCCTCACATAGCTATACTATTCTTCAAAACAGGAATTATCAAGCCTCTCAGGTAAGAATCCTAGGTAGCTATAGTCATCATAAAATATAACATAATTATGCTTGGGAATGGGAATCATGGGTCAGTATTTTCCAAAATTACAGCTCAGCAGCAATACTATTATTTCTGTTACAGGGTTTCCCTCCAAGTTTCAGTCCGTCTTAGATACAGCTTACTACAGGACTAGAACACCAAGCTGTTAGTATTTGCTATTACAAAGAAAAGACTTGAAGCAAAACAGCTCCCATTTGAGCTTCAAGTTTTACAACATCCTCTACCTTCCGGAACAGAGGCAGCGTTTCCCTCTAGGAGCGCTCCTCAAGCTATATCGTGCGCTGGGCTGAACGTGCAGGTCATGCAGCTTCTAGGCTGCACACGGGAGGACCCTGACCTATCACCCCACTTGGGCAAACTACTACACCAATACCCAGTGGAACATTCTTTGTTAAGTTTGATATTTCAACCGAGGACAAAAGAAAATAAATTCCTAGAGCTCCATTACTGAATTCCTAGAGCTTGGGCCAGAAAACAGAATTGACAGAACTAATTTATCAGAATAGAGCTTTTTCTCCTCATTTCCTTGCTCAGCACAGCTTCAGGAGGTTGTTTCAGGCAGCAGAGCTGTGAAGAAGCACAGGGAACAAAGACCTCCTGGCAAAAAAGATTTGCATTGGAGATGTTAGATGTACATGCACGTGCTATGGTGATCAGCTCCATTAAATCCAGTTGTGCTTCACGACAAGGCATGTTTAAAATCACATCAGAAAGACAGCTCACACTGTCATAAGAAAAGCTGTTTTCCACCACTGCTCATGCAGAAAGGGAACAGCTTTAATCCAAACATTTAAGCCATGCAAGTCTGAAATTTTATCAGACAGAAAGAGGGTGCCTGGATCAACTTACATTAAATATCTTGAAATGTTTGCTCTCATCTCTTAAGTAAAAACTTATACTAGAGAATATAAGAGTTTGAGACCAAAAAGGTGATTTGATGCACATAAACACACATATTTAACTTCCTTGATTTCCTATCCAGACTCCAGACATGGCAAATGATCTTATTGTAGTGGTCTTTGTCCCTGTTGGCAGGCATTTTATTTATTTGAACCACTTTGGATTTCTTACACACACACACACACACACACACACACACACACACACACACACACACACACACACACAGTTCCTACATGAAACTTAGCTTATTAGGAAGATTAGACATTTTCCTTAAAAGTGGCAGCAGATTTTCATCTAGCCTGGGAAAAACCTCGCCTTGTGACTAAGCTCAAAGCCAGTTTTTTCCAGCTGCTTAACTGTTTGAACAGAGGACAGTAAATTCACAATAACAGTTTCTCAGGCTTTTAATCAGAGAAACTAAGAAGCTAAGAAAAATAAATAAGAATAAAAATGAACAAATCCTTTCAACAAATCACAGAATATCACAAGGTTAACAGATCTCTGCATTTTAAATCAATAAAATCATAAAAGCTTCTTAAGAACCTAGAAATACAATAAATGGCATAACATGGTAAGCAGCATCACAGTTCACACTGTTTAAGGCTGGTGTTATACAGAAAATGAACAGCTTTAGAATATCCATTTGGTAGGGCATGCTGAAAACCCAGACAGTGAGAACACCAAGCAGCTGACAGGAAGCCTTACCATTCAGAGCCTCTACTGTACACATTCAAGTCATGGGGCTCCTGATATCACTTCCAGGAGAAACTATTGATTAGAAATTTCATTTATGACAAATGAACACTACACTCAGTTTACTGTATTATTTTGTATGCTCATTACTGACACTTCCCATAATAAATCACCACATTCTGTTAGCCTAACATATCAATTCAAATTTTGAGGCTGTGGGGACCAACTTTGTCTTTGCAGGACGCTAAGTCATTTCTACAGTATTGGAAAAAGAATTCTGAGCGAGTCTGAATAATAAGAAGTTCTCCTGAGCCTTAGGTGTACCAGGATGTATATTCCATCACTTAATCCCCACTACACCCTTTTAGGGAAATGACAGCCTCTTAAACCCTTTTCCTAAGCACCATAATCAACCAGAGTCAGATCTGTTTAATCTCATCCTGTTAAGAAACATCCCCATCACTGTTCCCACATACACCTGAAGTCACCCATTCTCAACAGGATGGATGTCAGTTACTAGACTGAAAGGATTTAGTACAACATCACTAAACGAAATAAAGAAGAACTTTAATGCAAACTGTGTTAAATGCAGTCTTTCAAAATAGCACTCTGGGGCTCTCAGACAAAAGCACGAAATGCATGAGGCCACCACCAACTCTTTTAGGTCCAGCATATTCAGGTTCCACAGGTCAGAAAAACACAATTAAAGTAAACTACAGCTTTCAATAAAGTGAAAGACAATGGTGTGCAGAGCGGATGTTGGAAATCCCAACATTTCAACATCAACAAAGAATTAGGGTGGCACTTCCTGGAGCGGACTGTCATTGTGACTGCAACCCACACTCATTTCACTGTATTTGCACATAGAGAAAAAGCAGGTATTTGAGCCATACAGTCCCAAGGTGCTGTCAAATATAAAAATGATTTTTTTTTCAAGCAGCTTAATTATAGCATCAAAAGTGAGACAGCAGTTACTAGAATTTCTACCTAGCAGCATCCCATTCCCATCTCATACAAAGAACAAAAAAAAAGGGGAAAAAATAGCAGTCCCCTTTAAGGCTTTGAATATAGATCAGATAGAAGTTAAGGTACAAAAAGTCAATACATCCTTACCATCCACAGCCTGGTGCCTGACGACAGCTTGCCGTGTTCAGCGAACATCCAGCCGTGATAAGAAAGCAGCATTTTTAGCGAGTAGCGCATTGTGACAATAAGGGCCACCCAAAGCCCCGTGCCAAAAAGTATTCCACTCACAATGTTCTGTGTTTGGTTTGACATATAGCCTCTATTTAAAACAAAAGCCAGCAGGTGTCAGTTAATGCCAGTTTATGTTTAATGTGAACTTAACAGTGCCACCCTAAGCCCCAGGATACAGCAGGCAGGCATTACACAAGCTTCCTCTTAGCTTGTCCCCTTTTAATACATTCTGCCAAGCATCCTCTCATCTAGCAAGAACAAAGGCAACAGAAGCTGCCAACTGTGCTATTCAAATGCTCATTAAAAAAATAAAAATGCAGTAATACTGGTATAACAAGCTACACATTCTACACCTCTACACTCTTTCACTTAAGCTTATTCTGTCACAAACATGCTGTTCAAATATTGACTGCACGTCAGTGGGCTTTACAGAAGAGTCAATATAAACCAAACTGATGCAGTTTAGAGGAATAATGTAAGATGTCAATCTACTTACGTTGTATCAAGGGTTCGGTTGATTTTAGCTATTATTCCTAAAGAAGGATCAATTTTGGCATACATTGTAGACATCACACCCACAACTACAATAAGCCAGCTAGATGGGCTAGCAGGATAAACGCCTGTGATAATTCCATTCTGGAAAGAAAAGCCTTCACATAATTTTTTCATACCAAAGGGTTGACTTCATATTAGCATGGAAAGAAACAAAGAAGATCAACATATTCAAGTCATTCAGTTTTAAGCAAGAAGTTAGGATTAGCCAACATTTTCTTCCACTTGCTTAGCTCATAAGGTAGGGAATGGATATAGTGGAGTTTAACTACTGGAGGAATAACAAAAAAAAAAAAAGCTGTGCTGCAGAAAATCATCAGAACGATATCAGAAATGAGAGAACCTTCAGGTTTCTTTGCAGAAAATACTCATTCTGCCCATAAGTCCTGGTTAAAAACACCAAAATTGGTGAGCTTCTTTAGAACAAGCAGTTCTAAAGTAGTTCCCACTTGCACAGAGCCAGATTTTCTAAATGGATACTCTATACTGCATAAATATTCTGCTAACCAAGACACTGAAAGTTACAATCAGGTCTTTCTATGCCATTTAAACAGTTCCTCTCATAGTCTTATAAGACAATTCTTTTTAAGACTACATTTAAGCAGTAAATAGTTGAAAAAATAATGAAATAATCTTTGCTACTATTAATAAAACAGATGCAACCATAAATGGTACTATAAATAAAACTTAATAAATTCCAAACACTCTAAATCAAATACTTCAGGCAGCTGCATTTATATCCATAACACACAGCTGAAACATTATTACTTAGCATAGCTTATAGATATTCAAAAAATTACCTGAAAGTACTCAACTCACAATTTCAAATTCTAATTTCTGTAAAGAGTACACTTACAGAAAGGGTATATTCTCATCTCTCTTTATGTGCTATCTAACTTAACTCTCTTCTCCCTATAAGTTACATTTATGACATATTAAATATAATCAAGAATGAATTAAGTTAAAGTCACAATTAAGTGTCATCTGTATCATAATGGTGCCACAGAACGGACCAAAAGGAGGCATCTTTTCAGCCTTCACATTGTAATTTTAGCACAGCATCACCCAGTGTTACCTCTCAGACTTCCTTTTTTAAAATATCATGCAAATATTTCACAATAAGAACTCTCACTTGTCATATAGATTTTTTTATTCTTAAACAAAAAACTCTAAGTTTATAAAATATTAAACAAACATCAAATATGGTAGGCTCAACTGCAACTGTCTTAAATACCTTGAATCTGATGAACTTTTTCTTCCATGAATGGACACCAGACAAGTA
>JAUBOD010000351.1:3812198-3824795 GCA_032353885.1 Nothura maculosa | reverse complement strand
GAGGGGGCGGGGACACCGTCTACGGGTCGCTGTGGGGCAGCGGCCTCGCGCCCCCCCCCCCCGCGGGGCGGGGCCTCCGCTGCCCGGGCGGGGGGGGCGGAGGCGCGAAGGGAGGCGGGCGCCGATAGGCTGGGGGCGGGGAGAGGGGGCGTGCGATTGGTGGGATGGGCGGGGTGGGGGCGGGGCTGAGCGGAGGCGTCGCGGCGACGCGGAGGGAGGGGGGGTCATGGCGGAGCGCGGCGCTGGGCGGCGGGGAGGCGGGGAGCGGGAAGCCGGCACCGCTGGCACTGCCCGGGAGCGCCGGGAACACGGACGGGACGAGACAACGCGGAGCCAGGTGCTCCTCCGCACCCAGCAGCGTCCCTCTGTATTCCGAGCCCTAACGTGTCCGGCTGTGCTTCGAGCAGTCAGGGGAAGCACCAAGTGCTTGGCCTACATGTGTCCTGCAAGTAACTCACACTGCAAAAGTCATCCTCGGGGGCTCGCTGTGTTTGCTGCCCTTACAGATACTCCTCACCCGCGAAATGTTGGAAACACCAACCCCATGTGGTGACGCGTCATCCCGCAGGAGCTTCCCTCTCATTCCCGGCGCCCACCAGCTCGCGGTCGGCACAGGGAGGTGTCCGGAAGCGGGTGTCGTTGGGGCTGCCCGCTGTGTTCCCCAGGCGGTTGTGCAAGGGACGTGGATTGGGATCACGATGGACGCAGAGCGTGTTTGAGGGTGACGTGAGGAGCGCTGCGTTACGTTACCCAGGGTGGCCGCGCTAGCGACCGAGCCGAAACGCGGCTGGGCGCCGCGGAGCCGCAGCCCAAATCCCGACGCTCCGGAAGGACTGCGGCCGCCGCCGGCACCCGGCGCCGCTCACCCGTCAACCCGCGAGGAGCCCGAGTGGACACTCCATAACGTTTCCTTTTTCCCTCAATAATGACCATAATTCTGCTTTCTAAAGACTGAGTGCCATCAGGAAAGACCCCACGTGCCCAGCTCTGTAAGGACGTGGCCGGCATGTTAGGAGTCCGTTCTGATCCTTGCAATCCAAAGAAATTGGAATAATCAATGAAAGGCCACGTTAATCTTTGCCTGGGCAGACTGACGTCATTCCAGCTTGCTTCAGTGTTTACATAGTTCTTAAATTATCCACAGCTTCCCCCCGTCCTTCAACACTTCTTGGCTTCTGCACGTGCCGCGTTTGCAGCCGTGTTCCTTACCTAGGGTGCCTCTCTTTCATCGTTTTCACTTTTGTCTGCTTTTTGACAGATTCTCACAATGTAAAAGCACAACATAAAAGCTGAAGTCTGGCTCCAATTTAGAAACATAACTATTCCCCATGTAATTGTGTGGGTCTTGTTTTTCTTTCTCAGAATTAATGCAGTTTCCATGTTACTCAAATCAAGCAGTTTTAATAAAGATGAGCATTTCCCTTTGATGTTTTGAAACTGGATTATTCTGCTTACGGAGCCCGGGTTATTCTGGGCCTTCGGAGTACGGAATTATTGAGCGCTGCCTCGGCTGCCAGGCAGATGTTCTCTCAGTCTGCTGGTTAGTCGGAAAATCGCCGTCGTTTCATGCAAACAGAACCGAGACCGTTCGTTTTCCCTCCAGCACGTTCTCTTTGGTGCCTGCAGATGAAAGGGTCAGTCTCACAGTTAGGACACGATCACGGGGACCTCAGCGCCCCACGCGGTGCTGAGGGACTGCACAGGTTGCCAGTAGCTGGGGAAGTGCCCCGAAATTGAGGACAGAGGCGAAACCAGGAGAACAGTGAGGCCGGAGGGGCAGTGCCCTCGAGGCCGGGCACCATCCCCGCACGGTGCCTGAGCGTGGCGCGCGGAGCAGCTCCGGGGACGGCACCGGCTCACCCGGATTGCGGGACCAGGCCAGGGCCATGGGGCGAGTCCAGGCCAGGCTGGAGGCCCAGGCAGCGAGTCAGGGTCAGGGTCCCTATGGACGGGACAAGGGGCACATCCTGCCCCCTGGCAGAGCCTCTTCCAGCCGCTCCATGGGGCCGGACGCCCGGACGTGCTGGGGTGCTGTGGGCGGCACATGGACTCCGTGGAGTCGCCGCTCCAAGTCCCGCGCCTCGGAAGGAGCCCGTGTCTCGGGACACGCTCTTCCTGGCGGGTGTGGAGTGCCCAGCCCTCACCGCTCCGTGCGCCGGCCGCCCCGGCCCCGGGCGCAGCGCCGTGAGGAACGGCCGACCTGCCAGCTCAGCAGCGCCTTCCCAAGCGGAGACTGGGATCCGACCCGAGCGTCCGTCCTGACGAAACACGTTCCCAGGAGGATGCGGCCGAAACTCAGCCGACACCTAAGCAGAGAGAGGTGGACAAGGGTGATGGGTTGTGCCCTGCCCTGCTCTAGACCCATGCTTTAGGCCATCAAACAAGCCAGGATTTACAGCCTCCCTGGGAAGTGAACGCTTACAGACATCCCTTAGCCACTAAGGAACACGTTAGCAAATTGGGAATGGCAGCCCTGGGAATGGCAGCAATGGGAAAGGCAGCACAATGGCAGCTTCTCGGGGGGCAAAACCCACCCGACCTCCCCACATGGGATTCGGGTGCAGGTTCTGCCTCCCGGTGGCTGCCACAACCCGTGCAGGGACCCCCTGCATCCCATGGGCACAGACAATGACCAACGGCCACTTCTCACGGACAATGACCAATGGCCACTTCTCATGGACAATGACCAACGGCCACTTCTTACAGACAATGACCAACGGCCACTTCTCATGGACAATAACCAACGGCCATTTCTCATGGACAATGACCAACGGCCATTTCTCACGGACAATGACCAATGGCCACTTCTCACAGACAATGACCAACAGCCACTTCTCATGGACAATGACCAACGGCCACTTCTCACGGACAATAACCAACGGCCACTTCTCACGGACAATAACCAACGGCCATTTCTCACGGACAATGACCAACGCTCACTTCTCAGTCTGACAACACTTTAAAGCACCACAGACCATGAGCTGAGGAGCAATGTGCCGCTGACCACCAAAACGTCGGCACTTCTTTCAGGAAGGGTTAAATGGATAATCAAGATACTGCGGATGTGGGACTTCATATAAGCCCCGGAAGACTTGGCAGAAGATCCCTGAAGAGCTGAAGCGAGATCTGTGCATTAAAAACACCGTGTTCCAGTGAGTGCCCTATCTGCCCATCTGTTTATCCACACGTGTTGAAGAGCAAGCCAAACAGAACAGCCTGTTCGTGGCGAGCGGGTGCGACGGCCCTCCTGAAACAGGGCCAGGGAGGTTTCCCCCTCTTGGAAAACAGGAGCCAAGAGCCTCTCTGGTAGGAACAGCTCCAGGGAGAGCCGCATCCCGAATCCCCCCTGGCTGCTTCAGCTCTCCAGCAGCCGCTTGCGGGTTACGCATGGAGACAACCAGGTCCTTGGGGCCTTCCAAAGCTTAAAATGGATATTCGAGACCTTCCCACCACACAGGCATTTAAAACTGCTTTTCATTCTTTCCACTTCTGTTGTTTCAGTTCTTTTCCCCAACGCCGAGTTATTTACAGCCTCTGGCTCTGACCTTCATGGTCGCACCGTGAGGAAGATGGATCCCCTGGAACTATCCCGGCAGCCAGAAGATGGACCATGTCCCGGGTGGGAAGGGCAGCACTTCCAGCCTCACTGCCCGTACGTAGCAATGTATTGACAGCAGCAGAAATGGAGCCCGGCCAGGCTTTGGAAGGGAAATGTGCAGCCGGAGGTCGTTTAAGGTAAGGGAACAAGTGAAAAATCCAGCCCTGCAGGGCCCTGCCTCCTGGCAACAGCTGCGGTGAACGTTGCAACCGGAGACCGGAGAGCTCCGGACACTCCCTAAACTCCGCAGGGCCCTGGCGGAAACAAATCCCTCTGGCCTGGGAACGCACACCATCCTTTCCAGCGAAGCAGAGACGTTGCGTTTATGGAGACTCGAGGGCAGGCAGATGTTTTGGAAAGACATTGCTACGTCTGCGTGTAGAACCTTTCCAATAACCCGCCTTCTGCAGCCACTTAAAGACTTGTATTTACTCACAAACTGAGAGTATGATTTCCTTTAATAGATTCTGGTGCAAAATTGAGGAGTTTGTACTGTAGAGATTTTCCCTCTGTGGGGCAAAAGGTGTGCGACCAGCGCAAGGAAGCAGAACCACTTAGGTGTTCGTCACCCACACATGTCCAAGACAGCGATGGCATTAGCTATTTGTGAACATGTTGTCTGGTTTCTAATACTCTGCTCTTTGTGATGTTTTGCCATTTCAGAAAGTCTCCTGGTAGCCATGAGAAAGCTGCATCAAGCCAGAGCTGCTTGGGCTCCTATTGCCAGCCCCACTTCCAAAGTGGCCGGAGAAGGCCTCGGGCACCCAGCCCTGCAGTCACAGCAGTCCAAGAGGAGCAGTGCAGCTCATCTCAGCTCTGCCAGCTCTTCCCCAACCACCGATTCAGGGAAGAAGAGAATATCCTCAATACGCAAAGAGAGCTCCTTTTCATTATAATATCCACACCAAAGCAAACCTCTCTGTGCCTGTAGGTTTCCATAAACAGGCTGCAGAACAAACTTAATTTCAAAGCCTCGTTTTCCAACGCATAATGCAAAAACAAGAGATTGCCACAGCCTCGGGGCTGGATTTGCAGTGTTTGCAAGTCTCATCTTCAAGAGAAGCTGAGCACACACGTACAATTGCCCTCTACCTTTGTACCCTTGCTGTTGAATTTCCTTATCTTTCCCTATCTTTGGCTGTAATAAAAGGCAGTTTATTTGCAGTGTGTTTCCTTTAACTTCTGTGGCTCCAACAGCCTGGGTGGAACAGAGTGCTGAGTGCGTAAGAAGAGGGAAAAACTGGCAGCGAGGGGGGAACAAGAGAGAGCAGACCCATTGGGAAGATGTTTTGGTTATTTTATCCTTTCTGCTCTTGGGGTTTATTTTCCTCCTTGCATGAGGAAGCTCCTTCCAGAAAGGACAATTTGTCCTGCTCTGTTTTCCTGCCTGCTTAATTGGGAAAATGCATTACATTCATATTTCTATAATTCAATATTTCCTGAACACATTAGTCCATCTACTTAATACAAGGTTAACCTACTCCAAACAAGGCTGGAAAGAAGTGATTTGTGCTTGGAGCAGAAAGCAGTGGAGCTTGTGGCACCCATCAGCCAGACATCAGTGGGTTTGGGGCTTCAGCAGGTAAATGCCTCCGTAGCATCGTTGTGATTTCTGCAGAAAATGAAGTATTCAGTCTCATTTCACTGTCCTACTCTGTTTAGTAAACTCCCAAATGAGTAATAAGAACAACTCCAGCCAGAAAGCAAAATGTTTTCCTGGCCTATTTACCAACGTTTGACTTTGGCCGCTATCAAGATGGGCAGTGGAGGCAAAGGGAGCGGATGGAGCCGATGGGCTGGGTCCTGCGCGCCGGCCGGGAGCATCCCAGGGGCCTTGTCCCTGTTCGTGGCCCCAGCCGGCCGCGGCGATCGGCCCCGCTCGGCGGTCCAGGCACAGCTTCTCCCCACACGTATCTGAACACGCGTCCCCACCGCCAAAAGGAGGGCAGATAAGAGGGGCGAACACAAAAACCGCCCGCGTGTTTCGCAAAGGGAAAATAACAGAGGACTTTGTGAGCGCTGTATGGATCCATAGGTAGCTCCGCTCCCTGTGTAAGCCAGATCCGTCAGGTTGATCCTTGGATAGGGCGGTTTGAGGAACTGCGTCTGCAAACCCCAGGGCTGCATCCTGCAGCCTTTGCCGGCGCTTCCTGCAGGGATCGGCCTTCCCCGCATCCCTGCTGGGGAAGAGAAGGGGCCTCTGAGCCGCAGGGATGACCCGCTGCAGGACAGGGCATCACACACGTAAACGTGTCCTTGCAGTCAGCGAGGGAACGGAAATGCCAGGGAAGGAACAGGCTGGGAAGAGCGAGTCGGTGGCACGCTGAGTACCTGGAACACCCGGTGCCAGGGAGTCCCAGCGCTCCCTGGCGAGGAGGTGTTTGGGATGACAGAGGGGACTTGGATAGCACCTTCTCCCAAAATCCAAGCTCTCAAAATGGTTTGAACGCAGATGAAGGAGAACAGCAGCATTCCCAGGCACCGCAGCACGCAGAGGCCTGATGGCTGCAGCAAAGTGTGTTTTGGAACACTTGTTGGGAGCCTCGGAGCGCCGTTTCCTTCTATGAGACATAACACTGAAATACTTCCTTGCTGCCCTCGTGTGGCTACCACTACAGAGGAGCCTCGCAAGTCTAAACGCTTCAGGATTCCTTCCTTTTAAGTGCTAATACAACTGCTAAGGAGAGACGTTTTCCACATGTTCCCGCTCACAGCAAAAACTCTCTGATCTTGCCCTCAAAGTGGCCGTGAGTTGTCAAAAGCTGGGACTTTGGCACACAGAGCTCAAAGGCCTTCAAAAAAATAATAAAATGCCTGGATTTTGTTTAAATTGTCTCTGATCCATCCGCTTTTGCAAGGTGAGCTTAGTGCAAAACTCCAATGTCCGCAGCCTTCTCCCTGCACGCGGGATCCCAGCAGGAGGGACTTTGGGGAGAACAGCACACGGTTCTCCCGGGCTTCCTGCAGACATAGCCAGATGCCTATGGAAATGGGGCTGGGACCCTGCCACCAGCTTCCGGTGCTGTCCTCACAGCCGGAAGCTCCAGGCCAGTCCCTGGGCACTGGGATCCCAACATGGATCCCAACATGGACCTGGCCTCCTTCCTGCTCGCTGATGTTTTCAGACCTTCCACCCAAGGAGTCGTCCCCAGACGCACCGGTGTGGAACCAGACACTGCTCTGGCAGCGCTCCTCAGCACTGTTTACTTTGCGTATCTCCCTCTCCTTCTGCTAGACGTTTACCTTTCCTATCTCCCTTTGCAACGTGGCTGCTCCCGCAGCTCCAGCCACGGCCCTCACGGGGCCACCGCAGCCACGGGGTGTCCACAAGCTCCATGCCCCGGAGCAGGGCTGAGGAACCCCACAGCCCCGAGGGTCTCGGTGCCCCTCTCGTTCCAGGAATGCACTTCTCCACTAGATGTCACCACCAGGTAACGTTCAGGACCCGCGTCCCAAAGAGGTCGGGTTAAGGCACAGGGATCGCAGATGACCCGGGCTGAGGTACTGAATGGCGCCAACCTGGGAGGCTCCTGCTGGCCACGGCCTTCCAGACCCAGGGGGGCCGACGGACACCAGAGCGGGAGGAACGGCAGAGAAGGGGACAGCCACATCCTGGAAATACCCAAGTCTTCCCAGAAATACTTTGTTCGCTCTCAATCCAAAAGCCCAAATCCATTGCTCCGTGCTGCCCAGACCTCAGCAGGTCTCGGGAGTCTCTCCACTTACCTTTTTCATTGCATTTACCTTGTGTTTCAGCGCGAAGCGGCCGGCAGTCGAGGCACCGAGGGCACTGAGGCCAGCGCGGCCCTGGGACATCCCACCACACGTCAGGGCAGATCCCTCATGCAACGCAGGGATAGTGCTGGACAGCCTGGGATACTGCCGTATTCCGAGTGCTCCCAGGCTCAAAACTGACAGTGGGTGAGCCACGGGACAAGGGCAGTTGGAAAATGCCCCTCGTGAGTGGGACTTCCTATCGTCACCTCTGTCTGAAGGACCGCTGACAAAAACATTGCGGGGACAAGAAGGGACCTCGGACCCCCTTTGGCATTGGCTCCCTATTGCCAGGGGGGCAAAAATCCCTATAAACCCTTGCAGGGCCAAAGATGCAGCTCCCCTTTCTCACCAAACCCCACACGTTCAGTCGTAACACTGGGAATTTTTTCCCCTTTTAGTTAAAAGCCGAAGAGGCACCCAGGGCTCATCCAGGGCATTGGGATTTCTGTCCCCCAGGAATTGCACCAGGAAGTCCTGGCACCTGCCGGGCCTTTGGCCATCGCCGGGCAGGCCTGTGGCCCAGCTGGCTGCCATCCACTGACCGGATCCCGTGGCATCCTGGTGGATATCCCTGGAAAGCGGAGCACAACATCTCCTTGTTGACAGGGACAAAGTCTGGGGACAGTTTTCCTGCAAAGCAGCTGCCCTTCCCCATGTCCTGAATCAACAAAAGGGGGGGGAAAAAAAAGAGGCAAAAGTGTAAACTCTGAGGACAGGATACCCAAGAAAATATTTACATGGGCAAAAGGTCGATCAGGCCAGCTCTCCCGTATGCAGACAGTTAAAAAGCAGTTAAAAACCACTTAAGAATCTGCCCTGGAGCAGCAGCTTAGTGTTATTTTTCAAGGAGGGGGAAGAGAGGCAGGGCCTTCCCATCCACATAGCAAGGAAAACACCCAAGTCATGAACCTTGCAGAAACTTCTTTCTTAGGATGGGACCTGCCCAAATCGCTGCCTGGCTTCGATTCTGCCAGTCCGCAAGATCTAGATCCGTGTCTGGAAAATCATCTGCCTCTGTGGCTTAGGGAAAAAAAGGAAGCGGCATCAGGAGCAAAGTGAAACACAGTGCTTAAAAGAAATATTAGAAGAGCTTGTGCTGGTAGTATCTTGTTTTTTACTACATGTTCATTAAAAATTGCGTTTATCAATCAATAGCCAAGGGGGGCACTTCTGGGGATTTAATTCCCAGTGTGCATTTAATTCCCCCCCCGATTCAGTGGATCTCGAACTCGCACAGAGCGTTTTTCCCACCTAACAAATCCACGAGGCTTTAGCTTAATATCCCAGGAAGAGCAGGAGCACGTGAGCTGCTCCTCGATTTCTCCTCTGCGAGTTCCCAGCGTGGGCAGGAGCTGCAGCCCCGGCTTTTCCCGAGGGCACAGGAGCAGGAAGGCGCGTGGGAGGAGGGATTTGCTTCCATGCCGGCGGCTCCGGATGGAGAGGCGACCATGGCGTGCCGGCTGGAGCTCCTTCTGCAGGCCTGGCCTGCAGGACTGAACCGCTTCCCTGGAGGAAAGGCCACAGAACAGCATGGAAAGGAGCCCTTTCCCAGGCAGCGCGAGTGAGCAGCGGAGAAGGCTGCAGCAAGTAGCTCCGGGCACACCAAAATCCAAAGGAGCAACTCTTTAAATTGCATTTACATCAGTGACCGCAGCGTTAGCACTTCCATGGCTCCGCATGCATCCCTCAGGATCCAACAGCTACACGGGCTCCATGGCTGTGCTGGAGCTGCCGCTAGGCCCCGAAACCTCCATCCTGACCCAAAGCAGGTCCCGTGGCTGGAGCTGAGCTGGGCTCCCCCTTCCCGGGGAGGGAAGGTCAACACAGCTCCCGTACCTGGATCCGGAGCAGCCTGAGGTCTGGGCACGGCAGCATCCTGGCCTAGGGTGCCAAGACCCTGGAAATGCTGGCTGTGCTGCTTGGACACTTCCCTGGGAAAATCCCAGGAAAAGATGATCTGACATGCTGCAGGGACACGCATTGGTGCCAAAACTCCTACTGTGTCTTTGCTATTTTAGAATAATAGCAAACAATGTAAGATTCAAACAGTTTATGTCAAAATAAAAAAAAAAATCGAAGGAGTTCTCGGAAAAGTGCAAACGGGGCGAGCTGGTCCCTGGGCGAGGAGCGCGGGGGCCTAGGAGGCCTTGAGGAAGACGGGCACGTGGTCGAGGGCGGCCGAGTAGTTCCTGAGGACGGTGCCGCCGCGGAACGCGCGGCCGGTGCTGGCGTCCGCCCAGCGCTGGCCCTCGCCCGGCAGGAAGACGTCCCGCTGCGTCCGGCCCCGCTCCGTGACTGGCGCCACCAGCACCTGCGTGAGGGCAGAGGCGGCGGCGCTGAGAGCAGGGCCCGAGCGCGGCCGGGCCAGGCCCTGCGCCGCAGCGGGACCGGCTGCTCCTGCAGCCGCTCGCTCCAGGCTGCTGGTGGGGAGAGCTGCCAACACGGGGGGGAAAAACACGGAGCGCGGAGAGGAAAGTGGCCAAGAAGAGGCAGTGGCAGCGCCGGGCGGTGGCGCCTCCTCATGCTGACAGAGGAGGCGCGTCCGGCTCCTGGAAAGCAGCGGCCCAGAGCGAAGCAGCCAGCGCCTTGCCGGAGCCAAGGGACACAGACACGGCTGCCCAGCATCCCCAGTGCCCACAGAACCTTTCTGTTCTCATGGCCTGATTCACGGAGAAGAGCTGAGGTTGTCTCATGGGCTTCTCCCCCACATGACCGCCCAGGAACAAAAAGAGAAGAGCAGCTTCTAAAGTCCTGACCATATTTGTTCCTGATTAACTATTTCCCTTTAGAAACCGAGAGAGATTTCAGGACTCGGAATTAGGACTGTTAGGGGAAGGACAGAAGTTTTAGCTTGCTTACAACTACAACTAGAACCACGACAAGTGGCTGAACACCAGGCTCTCCTTCCAGCAGAAAGCTGGTCCTTTAGCAACCTTTTTTCAGAGCAAACACAGGTTTGAGAGCACAGCTGGAGCCAGCTGTGGCTGCAAGGGGAAAGAGGGCATTGAAAAGCCTGGTGTAACATCCATCCACATCTGCACAGACCTGGAAAGGAAACTCAGCCATCCCAAGCGGTTCCTGTGCCGAAACATGGAGCAGCTCCCCATGAATCCAACGCGGGCATCCCCAAGCAGCTCCTCACCTCGTCTCCGATGAGGAACTCATCGTCCACAGCGAAGGCGGCCGGGTCGGTGGGGCTGAGCCACCACACGGGCCGGAAGATGGGGTAGCCCCAGGCCACCCACTCCTGCATGTACTTGACGATGAGCGGGGCCACAAAGTCCCGGTGCCTCCGGATGCACTCCCTGGTGAGGTTCAGCACCTGTGGGGAGCATACGGACGTTCCCGCACCCGGCTGACCACGCACGGGCAGCAAAGGAGAAGAGGAACAAACACGTGCGGATGTGGCCCTTGCGGGCAGGGACAAAGGCCTGCAATGCAGAACTGCAGCCCCACGCCAGGCGCCCGGGGCGAGCAGGCCTGGCAGATACATCCCATGGGCTTGGGGCTCCCCAGCCACACACGTCTTTTAAGCAAAGCTGCCGGCACAGAGAGACCGGAACGCGCGGGAGGATGTCGGGACTCGCACCCATGCGTCGCAGCAGGCCCAGGGCGGCGTGCCGAAGGACATCACGGGCAGGAAGGTGACGATCTGCAGCCAGCGCACGTAGAGCTCCTGCTCCGGCAGCTGCTCCGGGGGCAGGCTCCCTCCTGCGGGGTGCGCGGAGTGAGCGCCGCGCGTGGGGCGCCCCCATGGCGCGTGTGGGGCGCCCCCATGGCGCGCGTGGGGCGCCCGCAGCCCCGGCCCCTGCCCGCGGCGCCGCTCACCCACGGCGTCGGGCACGAAGAAGCTGTAGCCCAGCAGGCTGAAGTGCAGCGCGGCGGGGATGAGGCCCTTGAGGCCGCCGTGGCTCCAGTCCGAGCGCAGCGGGCTCATCCGCACAAAGAGCGGCAGGTGACTCGACCTGGGCGGCACGGAGCAAACCCCTTATACGTGCACCCCTATATGTGCTTACGTACGCCCGCAGGGGCAGGAAGTGCTCCAGGAGAAGAGATTTTCTATATTTAAGTGCACTAGGGCAACTCTAAGAAAACTGGCACACTGACTCCTTGCATTAGCTCCAAAACTGCCCAACATCCTGAAAAGCGGCGTTTTATCGTGCCAGGAGTGACTGAGCGCCCAGGGATTGGGCCAAGTGCCGGCGCTCACACCCTCCTCCTGCAAATCCGTGGATCACGTTGGGAAGGCAGCAGCGCTAGGCGCACTAAAGCATGGAGTTACAGCGCTACATAGGAGCATGAGAGTTGCACAGAGAGAGCAGGGGAGATGCCAGAGCGCGGCGGCTCCGTGGACCCACCTGGCGCCGGCGGTGACCACGGTGCCGTTGCCCAGTGCGGCGGCCAGGCTGGCGAGCGCGGCGGCGTAGCCGTTGCCCTGCAGCGCCGCGGGCGGCCGCACGCCCTGCTCCACGTACGCGTTGCCCTCGGCGCCCTCGAGCACCAGGTGCCGGGCGCCCCGCGCGCGCTGCAGCCGCTCGCCCCGCGCCGCCAGCCAGCCCGAGGCCGCCTCGCTCGTGGCGTCCAGGCGGGCCGCGAGCTGCCCCTTCCAGCGGGACAGCAATGGCACCTGCAGCAGGATGTGCGCGTCACTGAGGGCCCGGAGCGCGGCTCTGGCTCGGACCGCGCGAGATGGAGCGCGGGGCCGTACCGGAGCGCCGTGCCGCGGGTGCAGGCTGAGCCAGTAGCCGTCGGTGCCGTCGCGCAGTGAGCGCAGGAAGAGCGGCGAGGTCACGGCGGCGTACGGGGACAGCGTGACGGAGAGCTGCAGCGGTGCCAGCGCCGCGGGCTGCCAGGCGTGCGCGCCGCCCTCCTGCGCCGCCTCGGCCAGCGCTGCCGCGCCGCGCTCGCCCAGCACCAGGAGCCCGTGGCCGAGCTGGTGCCGCTGCAGCCGCCTGCACAAGGCCCGCAGGCCCCGCTGGATCCGGCCCGCTGAGCCATCGGGGCCAACGTAGTGCCACAGCGGTGACCTGGCGGCAGTGTGCGGCGTCAGTGCTGGCGCCGCCACATCCCGAGACACGGGCAGGGAGATGCAGGTGCAGAGGAAGCGGGTGGGGGACGCGGGCAGGGAGATGCAGGTGCAGAGGAAGCGGGTAAGGGGACGCGGGCAGGGAGATGCAGGTGCAGGGGACACGGGTGCAGGGGCACGGACGCGGCCTTACCGC
>JAUBOD010000351.1:3795879-3810393 GCA_032353885.1 Nothura maculosa | reverse complement strand
AGCAGGGTCCCCGCGCGCCGCTCCCAGGCGAGGCCGCCGGCGGCGCCGCGCAGCAGCCACGCGCGCCGCGGCGCCGCGGCCGCCTGCCACGCCACCACGCCGATGGTGAGCACGAAGAAGGCGGACACGGCGGCGCAGGCCAGCGTGCCGCGCCACGGCTCCCGCCGCTCGCCCGACACCACCTCCCAGCCCGCCGGCCCCATGGCCCAGCTCCGTGCGCCCACGAGGCCGGGGATTAAACCTCGCGTCCCTCCTCGCAGCACGGAAGCCGAACGGAATTCCCTCTGGCAGCGTGTGCCGGCCGCCGCGGCGCAGAGCGGCTCATGCTGCCTGGTGAGCTGCCGCGCTGCTATTTGATCCGCAGGCGGCCGGCAGCGACACCTAAGACACGGCAAGCGCGTGCCCTCACCCTCACCCGCGTTGTGTTTCCAAGGGAAATAGCCAAAAAGGAAAAAAAAAAAAAAGAATTAATTCAAACTTTGGCCGGTGCAAGTGTTAGTGGCTCAATGCTATGAGCCACCTGAGAAGCTACTCAATGGAGAGGCTGGGGCACTGAAGCGCTGCTGCTGCTGAGCGCTGGTTTAAATACAGCAAAACTACCTATATATACATACACATATATATATTTATATAAAAAAGAAGGCACTCCACCAGGGCCAGCCCTCTCTATCAATATTTTCCCGACGCCTCAACGCAGCAGGGATGGGCGACACGCGCCGGGTGCACCGCAGAGCCTCTCAGCTTGCTTTATTTTTTAATTCCTTCTAAGATAAATGAAAAAAGAGGAACAGGGAAAGGTGTGGGTTTGCCAAAAGCAAGAAGCCAAAGGCCTCTCCGGGCACGCTGCCCTGCCACAGGCCGCAGCGAGCCGACATCCCCATCTGCTGGCTGCCCGCAGGCGGCAGGAGCGCTGCGAAACCCCGCGGAAAACAAAAAAGAAAAGCAAAAGCAGACCCAAAGGAGGACGAACTTGCCTAAATACCCAACTAATGGTTCAAACATGGAGCACTGCCCGGGGCTGCCAGCTCGGGGGAGCCCTGGGCACCCCCTGCTGAGGGACGGCCAGGAGGGGCTGCCAGGGCCACCAGGGCATAGCCCTCCCAGCGCCCCGGCCCCAGGGGGACAAAACACAAAATTAAAGCTGCAGTGGGACTAAGTACTTTCTTTGAGGTTGTCTTTGTGGTATTTTTCTCTGCAGAACAGCGAGGCAGGGAGGAGCGTGGGGCAGGAGCGGCACGAGGAGCAGGAAGGTGCAGGGCCGGGCGCCGCTCGCGCCGGCGCTCCGGGAAGGGCGGCGCTCACTCGGGCACGTAGTCCCGGAAGGAGGTGAAGCTGAGGCTGCGGCCGGCGGGCGGCGCGGCCGGGCTCGCCGGCATGCGGGGGATCTTGTCCACGAGCTTGGAGGGCGCTGCGCGGCGCTTGCAGGAGCCGGGCGAGAGGCGGCCCTGGCGCCGCAGCTCGCGGCACAGCGTGCTGAAGACGCCCGCCGCCTCCTCGAAGCTGTCACGCGCCGACACCTCCAGGAAGGGCAGCTCCAGGGCCTTGGCCAGGCTCTCGCCCTCGGCCGTGGCCACCATGCGGTCGCCCTGCAGGTCCTTCTTGTTGGCCACGAGGACGAGGGGCGGGTGCTCGCCGGTGCGCCGGGCGCCGCCGTGCAGGTGCCGCACGAGGAAGCAGAGGCGCAGCACCTCGTCGAAGCTGCAGCGGTCGGTCACCGAGTAGACTACGGCGAAGCCCTCGCCCCACTTGATCTTCTCCTCCAGCTGCAGCGAGTCTTCCTCCTGGCGCAGGCGGCAGGGCTGAGCGCGGGGCCGGGTGCCGCCTGCTCCGTGCACCCCGTGCCCGGGGTGTTCCACCTCACCTGGCCCGCTGTGTCCAGGATCTCCAGGTGCACCGAGTCCCCGTCGACGACGGCCACGTGCCTGTAAATCATTTCTGGGGTGGGGATGCCGGGGGGCAGAGGAGCCGGCGTGAGAGGCGCCACCGCAGCTGGTTGTGCCGCCACAAGCGCCTCTGACACCACCCACCACATGTCCCCACCGCAGGAAAACAGTGAAATAATAATTATATATATACACACAGACACACACACACACATATATACATGAAAACGGGGAGCTGAAGCTACAGTAGCAGGAGAGAGGGGAAAGAGGGCTTTGCCTACCCAGCGTTGGGTCATAGTCGCCGATGAACCTCCGGGTGATGAACCTGACGGTTAGTGCTGGGGTGGAAGAAAAAGCAGTAAAAACGGCAAAACAAAACCCAAGCTGGCTGGGATTCTGGGATCTAATGGACGCGAAGGGAGGAGCAGATGTGCCTGCCCTGACAGGAGGGTGGATGTTGACTCCCAGCACTTGGCTGTGGCTCCATCCCAAGGTGGCTGCTGCTGCCTCCTCCTCCTCCTCCTCCTCCTCCCTTTGCGCGGCCAGGACACTTCCTATGCACTGGGAGTCAGGGAACGGGGCACCGGGAGCCGGGTCAGCCAGGCGGCTGGGCCATGCGCGGGACGAGCGCAGCTGCCTCCGTCAGCCGGGGGGAAACATCGGATGAAGACACGACCGCGCGAGCGTGTCCCCGGGGGCCATATAAGGAATTATTCCCCCTCCAGCCGGGGCACACACGACCCCCCCGGCTCCTTTCCATTTTGGCCCGACCACTCCTGGGTCCAACTCCCACCACAGCGACCCAACTCGCTCCCATCCCCTACGCCCAGGTTTTCCCGGCTCTTGGGAGCACAAGCAGCTCCCAGACCCCGTCCACCCCCTGCTCCCAAAGCTGCCTCCCTGCAGCGTCTGGAGCGACTTTCCCTCCCGCTGCCGGAGTCAGGACCCCCGCGGCCGCCTCCTACCGGTCTTGCCCACGGCGCCCTGTCCGAGCACGACGAGGCGCAGGCTGCGCGCGGGGCTCAGGCTGGCCGAGCGCCGCAGCGGCCGCGGGAAGCTCATGCTGCCGCTCGCGCCGCGCTCCGCCCCGGCCTGCGCTGCCGCTGCCGCCTCCTCCTCACTGCGAGCAGGGGGTGGCGACATCCCCCCTTCGCCTCGCTCCCGCTGGGGGGGCTCTGCCAGGATCTGCCCACTCCTGCTCCAAAGAATCCCTTGGTGGGAACATCCCATTCGCGGTGACTCCTGCTGCTCCGCAGGCACCTTCCGCACCCACAGCTCTTACAAGGTGAGGAGCAACCTGTGACTCCTCGTGTCCTTGAAGGGGTGGGTGAGGTTGGCATCTAAACCTGGTTTTGGCTGCTCTCTTGGCACCAAAACACGAGGATGGGGCCGGGCACCCAATCCAGCCTGGCCACACACCTGGCCCGAGCCCTGGAACGGGCACAAAGTCACCCCAGTGACCCCCGTCCGTGACTCCACCTGGACAAACGGGGGGCACCGGCTGAGGATTCCCAACCAAGGCAGCAGCCGGGGCCCGGCCTCCTTTCTCAAGGATTTGATCACTGCTCTGGCATCTCCATGTGCAGCAGACATGGGCTCATCCGCGCCGCCCTGGACCGCGCGCAAGGTAACATGAGACCTGCCCTATATTTAGAGCCCGTATCGTGTGTCGAAACCGAGCCGGGCCACCGCCGCAGAAGACACCAGGACGCAACCAGGAGCTCCAGTGGGAGCCTCACCTTCAGCCAAGGACACGAGGGCAGCGCTCCGAGCCCTCGGCATGGCCTGGACACCCATATCCACTGACGGATCTGCGGGGATGCCGTGCCGGCTGGAGCAGGACGGCCGCGCGGGTCCATCCACCACAGCCTCGACTGCATCTGCAGGCCAGAAGCCAACGGCAGCAGCTCCAGTCCTCACATTGAGGACAAATGCTCATTCCCAGCTTGGGGCGGGGGGGGAAGGTCGGGGGAAAAAGCAAACAAAAAAGCAGCCCTGTTACTTTGCTTTCCTATTTTTAGCCTTATTTCCTATGGAAATGAGATGTCTGCCAGTCCCTCTCAAGAGGCATCTTGAGCACATGGCCAACTCCAACCACAGCCGATGACCCAAAGCCACAGGTCCTGACCTGCCTTAATTGCAACTGCTTTAAAAAAGACATGGATCTCTAGAGACATGGAAACAGATCCAAGACTTCCCAAATCTACACCCTGTCCAGCCCCCACTACCGCATCCCGGTTGCCTCCCAAGGTGAGGAAGTGCAGCCAGGCACTGCCTGCAGATTTGGGCAGGTTTATTTCCCCCTTACAAGCCCTGTCCACTGCCTGCAGCCCCTGTGGTTCCTGAATTTGGGATCCACAGGCAAATCCCTATTTATGTTGGCCGGGATTCACGGCAGCTTGTGGGCTCGCAGCTCGCGTGCGGAGCCACGTTTGTGCGGGGCCCTTTGGCCAGGCTGCCACAGGATGAGGCTTCAGCATCTGCCACCACCACACAAAGCACTTCTCCCAAGGCGACTCCGCACCGGCAGCGGAGCCAGACGGAACCAGGTGGGGCAGAGATGTTGTCTTCCGCTGAAATATTTGTGGCCCGGCTATTCCACAGGCGGTTTCGCTTCCCAAAGGTGCTGAGTTTGCCCGGGGAAAGCAGCCGGTTTCACCCACAACCACGGCCCCGCACACACAAATCCGGATGACAGGAAAAGCTGCCCCCGGCAAAGAACAGTGTCACCTCGGGCCACGCTTACGGGCTGCCCAACGCACGGGATGACCTTGATTCCCGTTGGCTATTTTGAGATCCAACCAAATCCAAACTTGGCCGCCTCTGACAGGAAAACAGCCGGCGTGTTTATTTTCAGTTTAAAGAGGAAGGTAAAAGAAAAGCTGGGCCCTTCGTTCTCTCCGTTCAATGAGTTGGAGGTGCAGGAGGTAAAAGATTTAGGCAGAAGGAAGCACCTCCAAGCCTAGACCCTCCTTCCAAAATAACGATGGTGTCTCAAAGCTGAGCCCAACGGTTTCGGTTGCTACAGCAAAGATAAAACGCCACGAGAAAGTGGGTTAGGACCCGCTCCTTTCTCAGTTTGTGCAGGAATCAAGGGTGGTCTCTGTTTCACAGGGCCAAGCACGGTGTTAGCAGCTTGGGGCCGCATCCCACCGGCATCTCCATGGGTTTTCGAGGCAGGAGGAGATAAGGGAGACAAAAGGCACCGCTCGCGCTGCTGGCCCCGGCCGGGACTGCCTGTTGCCCTCGGGCCTCCCGCAAAGGCTCTGCCATGGGCCGGGCCCTCCATCCGGGGGCTGATTCCTCCAGCCACACGTAGAGGGGGAAGAACGAGGAATGAGGCCGGCAGCAGCTCCCGGCGGCGCCCGCCTGCTGCTCAGCCCCAAGCGCCAAGGCGCGTGTCGATGTGCAGCCAAACGCATCCGGATCACGCTGAGAAAATAAATCTGGCTCCGCGCACAACTTCAAAGGCATCTTTGCAAAGCAGACGGGAACAGAAAAAAAAAAGAGAAATACCACAGGGCACATTAGCAGCACTTCCCCTCCACCCGGAGGCCCGAACGAGACGCCCCAGGAGCGTCTCAAGCTGCTTGGCCGCCTCAGCGGCACCGGTGCGGGCAGCGCGCGCCGGGGCGGCGATCCCTGCGCGAGGGCCCTGCTGCAAGAGCCGCTCCAGAGCGAGCGAGCGGCGACTTGCAAGGGAAGGGAGAGAACCCCCGTCACGGAGCAAATTCCAAACCCGGCCAGGCGCCGTGCGGAGCGAGCCCCTAGGATGAGCAGCAGGAGCCACTTCCGCCGCGCTCCCCTGCCTGCCCCCAACGCCCAGCACAGGGCACCACAGGGCTACAGGCTTCGCATCCCAGGTGCCGGCATCTTCCCATCTCTGTGCCCGGCACCTTCGCATCCCGGCATCCTCACCTTGGGGACACTGAGAGGAGATAAGGAGGTGAGGACAAGGACTGTGAGATTTCCAGGGAAACGTCTCACCCGCGCTGGCACGGCAGCTTCCGCTGCGGGCTGCACGGGGAAGGCAGTAGCTGCGCTGGGCCGCGCTCGCAGGCTCTGTGCCAGCCACTCGGCACAACACGTTCCTGCTCTCCTATCTGCTCGGATCCCTGGTGCCAGCACAGAGCTAGAACCACCTTTGGCATGGAGGAAGGAGGAGGCCACAGCAGAGGACAAGGATCTCAAGGCAGGTTCCCCCTGCTTGCTGTCAGAGAGCTCAGAGAGAAGCACATGGGACACAGCTACCCAGGGCAGCAGTAGCTGGGACCAGTCCAGCCCCAGCCACACTCACCCATAACCCAGTAGCCAGTGAAGAAAGGAAACCCCAAGAGCTGGAAATCAACCCCTGCCCGGTAGGCGAGGCCCCGAGTCTGTGGACACACATACAAGGTGCTGCTGGGCGACAGGCTGGCCCACCTGAGAGAGAAGCATTTCAGAGCTGCAGCCCCGCTCGCTGATCTCCAGCGGCCCCGCTGCTTCGCGTGGCCTGGCAGCAGACCCAGGAGTCAGGAATCTTCCCTGCTCTGTCAGCTCCACGTTTGCTGCGGGCCACGCTCAACTATTCCCTGAAGCCAGAAAACACCAGCGTTATATTAACTCCACGGAGCGCTGCAGGAACCTTGTCTGGGCTTTTTTACACTGTCCTCTCAGGAAAACAACCAACACACTCAGCAGTCTTACCAAAACACTCGCCTCTCTCCACATCACTGCGGTCCAGGAGAGCAACGAGTGTTGCCAGAGGGCAAAGCAGCACGGCCAGAGCAAGGCCTGGGCCAGGCCTGTGCCCGGCTCACAGCGCAGCGACGCTGCTGAGGACGGGGCAGCTCAGCCCACAGCAGGATGTAGCCCAGGGCAGATGAGAATGTGATTTCCTACAGCAGAACCTGATTTCCTACCCGCAGAGCCGTGCGGCTCTCGACATGAAACAGCTTGTCAGCTGGCAGTGGGTCCCAGCATGTCTGAGACTCCTAACAAATAAACACCATCAAGGCTGAAACAATAGTTTTAACACAAATAGATCATTTTTTTCTTCCTTTTTTTCTTTAAAAAGAGAAAGTACCTATGGATTTCCATTTCAGACAATAACAGGTAGCCTTCCAGCGACCGGGCGCTTTTATTTCCATAACTGCCTTAATGGAGATTTACTCCTGCTTCACGGCCCGAGTCAATCAGTCAGAGCAAAGCGGGGAAAATGTCTATGGTGTTTATCCGGAGGACGGTCTGCGGGTTCCTGGTGACTGGAAAAGAATGAAGAGAGAGAAGAAAAACGATCAGCTGGGAGGCCAGACCTGCGTGCGTCTCGCGAGGCGCCCTCGGCAGGGCGGCGCTCAGGGACGCTGCCCGTGGGCAGCGCGGCCGCATGCGGGCACCAGGGAGGCTCCAGGCAGGGCACCCGTGGGAGGGTGGCCCACGTGCCGAGGTGTTCATGTCCGTCCTGCCCCAAACATCCGTCATCATCTTCTAGTCTTGGTCATATCCAAGAAGGAGTAGGGATGTGATAAACAAAACATCTGCTATGGCAGTGTTGAGGCTTTTAACATCTGTCACTACCTGCCAAGTGTGTGAGGCTCTGGAAGAACAACACTGCCTCTCTGCCCTGTAAATCTCTCTTCCTTCCTCTTCCCCCCGCAAAAAGAAGTTTTTCTGCCAAGCCACCCAACCGAGGGTGCTGGAGACAGGGAGCAGGGCCGCTGTGTCCCCATGCCTTGGCTCCCGCTCCTGCCCGGGACACTGGGCTGGGAAGGGCGCCGCACACAGGCCCTCCCACGCGGTGGCAGGCGGGAACCGCGCTGCTCTCCTCCTCCTACCTCTCGTCCTTTGATAGTTGTGCCTCCTCCGAAAGCGCATGCTGATTTTGGGCCACGACTCCGTCTTTTCGATCACCGTAGCCTCCACGCGGACAAGCTCCTTCCTTAACAACAAAGACAGAATTACAAAAATTACAGGTGCTCCTTTCTATGTTCTCCTACCACTGGTTTCTGGGGCAGAACCACACATGAGCAATGTGTCCTGCCTCGCAAAGCCCAGGTCTGCAGGTGCTGCTAAGCAAGGGGGAGGAGAGAGAAATCTGCCTGTTTGTCGGAGGTGCTCCGTGGATGATCCAAGCGATGCCCCGGTGCAGGGCAGGGCTCTGCCACCCCAGGGGTAAGATCAGAAACGGTCGAGGACACTGTAGCAGCCAGAGTCTGCAGGAACTTGCAGGGCTACAGGGAGGCGGATTCCCCGGCAAGTTACCCGGTTCTGCTCTTTCTGCTGCACTTACAGTAAAGTGAAAGCCGACCACGGGATGCTTTCCTATGCTCGTGGGGAAAACACAGGAGCCCTTCCTGTTCCTCAGAGCCAGGTGTGACAACATCTCCCTGACTTGCCTAAAGGGCTCCCACAAAGGCTGCGTGCCGCGAGCAGCTGCAGCCCGACGCGTGGGCAGGAGGCAGAGCGGAGGGGCTGCTCACCGAGCCTCTAGCCTGCCTCCTGCTCCTGCTCTGCCCTGCCTGTTGGCTGCAGCTCGGAGCAGAGCACGGTGTCTGGATGAGGTTTCACACACATGGGAGCTCTCAGCAAGCACAAATTCCCTCTCCCCACTGCTTTCTTCTATGATTGGATTGGAAAGAAGAACAGTTTCCATCATACCTGATCACAAATCATGATTCTACCCTCCACATTCCCTCATCAGCCCAGGCCTTCATGCCTCAGCCTCGTGCAGGTATCTGCACAGGGAGACACCGTCCTACTCCTGTGTGAAGAGCTCTGCTCTGCTTTCCCACTGCCTGGGAAACACCGGAGCCAGGACCACCACGACCACCTGAAGCCTGCACCCAAGGACAAGCTCGCCGGCTGCTCTCTCCTCTTGCCCCCTTCATACAAGAGCAGAGAGGTGCTCAGGGAAGGGTGGTTTTAACCCATGGCTCAATGCAGGGCCAAAACTCTCATGGAGCACTGCTACAGAACACCATTTAATGCCCGTTAGCACAACTGTCTCTCTGCCCAAAGACATTTAAAGAACATTTTCCCAACCAGTGACCCTGTGGGCTCTTCAAAAGGAGGTGAGGGGAAAAGTCGACTCTTCAGTGAGGTCACTAGGAAGCTGAAGGCTTCGAGACATCAGTGTTCATCCTCTGGGGTCTAATACGTACTTGGAGAGTGAATCCTTAAGGGAAGGAGGAAGGACAGCTGAAGAGAGCAGATATGGCTGCATTTAGTGACTAGTCCGAAGGGAAACGGTCACAAGGCAATGGAGATGTTGGAGACCACAAGGAGACCCCAGCCTCTCAGCTCAGGGATGCTGGCCAAGCTCAGCCCAAGGACAGGACCAAGAGCACCACACAGACACAGGGCACTGCAAAGCTAGCAACGAAATCAGAAAGCGAATGGCACTCCCAGGGCTGGCTGAGTTTCACCACCATAATTAGGGAGCTAGTGGCTTCCTGGGTCTAATTCCTGTCTGCTGGAGGCAAAGAGAGGGCCAAGCTCCCACTGACTTCTCCCAGGCTTGGGCTGTAAGGGCACGCCAAAGAACAGCTAATGATGATCACATGGAAAAGCTGGAATCTGGCCGGGCCAGAGGTAGTGACTGGGTCACCGACAGCTCCGTGCTGCTCTTCGGGGAGCTGCTGCTCACAGCGGCACAACCGGGTCCTCGCAGCGCCAGCCCTCCCTGCCGGGCCGGGGCAGTTTCCACGGGCCCGGGGCAGCAGTGAGGTGAGGGCAGCGTGGATGTGGATGTGGATGCGGAGCAGCTGGCGGGAGGCCCCGGCAGCCCCAGGCACCGCTCAGAGCACCCAGGCTTCAAGCCTGTGCCTGGAGGCCCCAGTGCTGAAGTAGGGCAGGAACCAATGCGGAACAGAAAAGCACTCAGTAAAACGGGATCTGGACAGAATCTTTGTCCAACTTTTGGGTATGGCCCAAAAACCCACAGAACACATCCCAGATGTCTGAACTGTGTTGTCAGCTGAGGCAGTCAGGCCTGCTGTCTTCAGTGGCCAAGAGCTTCATGAAAAACCATCCTCCACCAGATCATTCCCTGTGCTCTGCTCTCGAGGACGAGCAAGGCAAACCTGCCGAGCCCACGTGCTTGAGGGGCGCTCCGATGTGCACAGCAAGCCCCAGGTCACACAGCCAGGCTCAGCAGGGGACCCACGCTGGCTGCCCTTGTGCCAGCTGAGCAGCGCACAACGAGTCGCTAGGGCAGAGACAAAACCTGACGGATGTCAGCACAAAAGTCAGCCAGAAGTTCCCAGAACTGCCCTGGCCACGCACGCAGGGCTTGCTGCATCGCTGGTTTTTAAAGCTCTGGGAGGCATCTGACTGCTAGAGAACACTGAAATACGACCATGTGTCCAAACCAGGACCAGGTCCTACTCGTACCTCCACACTCGCACGGGGTGCAGCTGGAACGAGCAGCCCCACGTAGATGCTGCTGCAGGCGGTCACTGATGTGCTTATTTTGAAAGAACAGGGAAAAAGAAAAACCAAGAGAACAGCAAAGCCTTTGTCTGCATCTGAGCTCTTCTCTCTCCTCCAAAACTTTTGTGGTTTAGGCACAACTGGGAACCATGCCAGACAATTACAGTTTGTGAGGCCTCCAAAACACTGGGTTCCCCACAGCTCTCGGAGGGAGGAGGGTTCCTCCCCAGCACCTTTTCTTTCCCCCGAGAGCAGCCGCCGCCTCCTCCTGATCCTCCTCTGCCAAAGTTACCCAAGTTTAAGCTAACACTGGCAGATGTGCAGCCCAATCTGCCTCAAACAACTTAGGAAGGCTCTTCATGCACTTAGATTGCTGGCAGGGATCAAGCAGCAGCTTTTTCTTCTTGTCCCAGAACTCCTGGGTCATTGGGCACATGCCAAGTCCTCCAGCCTGCAAACAGAGCTGCAAAAACACATTTCAGAGGTGCTAGTCAGCAGTATCTGGCCAAGGACGGTGCTCCTACACTGCCTCCCTGGGCTCTCTTCTGAGCTCTTGCAAGATGATGTTTTTAAGTCATAATAACAACTTCCCCTCTTCCTATCTGCTTCCACAGCTGGAAAGGCTGATAATAGCACACAGGCTCGTGAGGGTTTGCTACCCCACATCCCAAGAGCATTGTTTGAAAAGCTGCCACTCCCAAAACCCCTGCAACCAAGGATGCTCCCCCAAGACTGCTAGCAGCCATACAGCCAAAGCCTTATAATGAACTACAGAAACATTTTAGAGCAACTCTTAAATCCAGACAACTTGCCAGAAGAACAACCAACCTGAACCCACACAGTATTTCTATCATGAATCTATAAATCACCAGAAAATACTTCCAAGATGTACAAACTGCTCTTTATCATACTCTCAGACACTCGGCTCTCACAACCCATCTTACCTTGACCTGTGTCTGCAGTTCTAGGGAAAACCACAGTTTGTGGCTTTGCTCTGGTGCTAGGAATGGAAACACCACCACCTAGTGCACATGCTGCTGATTTTGGTGAAGGAAAGGCTGAAGACTCAGCCCTACTGCCAGTTATTACACCAAGTCCTACAGCACTAGAATTGAGCTGAGGCCACAGGGTGAAACTCCTGTTTCCAAATTCTGTGACCGTTGGGGTCACACGCCTGCCAGGAAGGCAGAATTAGACTAACGCTAAGTAAGGATGAAGGCCTGTGGGGTTAGGACGAGGGCAAAAGGAAATGGGTTAGAAACACAAACACAAAACCACTTCCCTCCCCTCAAGCCCAGGGAAAGGATTTCTGGGTTGTTCTAAGAGACTGTCACTACAATTAGGGTTAGGGAGCAAAGATGCTGAATTGCAAGATTTGCTGCTCATTTGTGCAAACATTACACACCACAGAAGAGGTGACTATCCTGCAGCTACCTTAAGAAGGAGCACTGCTGCTCTGTCCTGGCTCCGTGGCAAGGGGCAGAGCCTGAAGACATTTATGATTTATTGGTGATTCTTTCGGAAGCCACAGAGCCGGGAAAAGGGCTGGCATGAGGCTGCTCTTCAGTTGGGAGACTGTGGGAGCCCCGGAGCTACAAATAAGTTCAAGATTTGTATTCAGAATAATTCTTGTGCAAGGCACCTTACCCCAGGAGCGGCCTTCCAATCAGCGTGAAGTCGTCAGCACCGACCAGCAAAACCTGCAGAAAGCAGCTTCATCAGAGACATCAACAGCTCCCAGCGCGGACACGCTGCAGACGTTGCCACCCCAGCTCTGCAGCTGCTGTGAAGGAGCCAAATGGCTGCAAAGAGCCCTTGACACACACCAAAACATCAAGTTGTTACTGCCCAGGGACGGGGAAAAGGGCAGCCCACGGCCAAGTAACAGGCTCGTTAAATCTCTCCCAGGGTTTGCCCTACTAAAAGTTACTTAAAAGTATCTTTCACACTGATCAGAACACACTGAACATTTCTGTTCTGGGTCACAAAGACAGGAAAAGCCACAGAGGGGAGAAAAAAATATGCCTTGCATGGGATCTGAATGAACAGCAGCTCTTAAAATTGTGGGACTTCACAGCATTTGCTCCGTATGCTCTGGCGAAACACTTTGCTCAGTCTTGTGCATGAGGCCCCAAGTTGGGTGATAAAGAAACAGATGTCAAAGGCAGAGGGACCAGCTCTTTTGTTCAGGACATGTGAACCACCCGCCTGTGTGCAGGAGCAGGGCATCTGCTTCCAGCCTGCCTCCCTCCCACACTAACTGCACGGCAGCACTTAAAAGCAATGCACATATGGCCAATAAATGTGCTGAATTTTGCTTTAGACAGATAACTTGCCAGTGAAATCCCAGAGAGGTTATGTCCATGATTGGCAAAATGTTTGGACACTTTTTTCTCTCTAGGTCCTTGCATTCCTAGCTGGCTACTCCACGTGGATCTCTCTGGCTGCACTCAAGGATGCAGGGAGGGGGCAACTGGACCTTAAAGCAGCAAATGCATAAAGGCAAAGCTGCCTCTCTCTCCTCAAACATTCTGCGTGGCTCTAAATCAATCCAAGATGAAGCCAGCAGCATCCTGCTTCGGGCTTTCATTTCTGATTTGGAATAACAAGGCTGTACAAGCCCATGCTAGTTACCATTGGGTAACTAGCCAAGGATAAAGACACTAAATTGCATTCTGGCAGTTACTCCCTGTAAATGTCCCATCTGCCTCCCTCTGCCTGACACACTAGGCCTGATAAGGATCTTAGGAAGCAATGCCCCTGGGGGTACTCCAAGTGTTTCAGGTGCTGCAGCCCCAAGGCAAGCACCACCCTTGGGTGCCATCTCCAAAAACAAGGGCTGTATTTTTCTCCTTTTCCATGAAGTCAGCACAACAAACACCTGCCTCCTAGCAGAGCCTGGGGCAACTCGGCCCGGTCCTGTTCAAGGGAAACCTCAGCACCATTATTGCTAACAGGGGAGCAGAAACTGCCACAAAGCGAAGGCCAAGCAAACAGCCAGAGATCCAACAGAAGCTCCTTTGGACTTATCAGAAACTGGCCATCACTTTTTGCCTGGGGAAACATTTGCAGACAACTTGTTTGTGTCCCGCACGCGGCACAGGGCCTGTGGAACCAAGGCCCGCTACCTTTTCCAGGCGGATGCGGTCCCCGCACTCAGCCTCCAGCTCGTTGTCCATCATAATCAGGTCCTCGCTGGTCACCTTCCACTGCTTGCTGGCGAAGTGCACCACGGCGAAGAGCCGCCCGTACTGCCCCGCGGCGATCAGCCCGTTCACCTTCTGCACCAGCTCTGCGGAAAGCGCCGGCGGCGGGAAAGCAGCCCGGCAGCCGTGAGGAACCGGGCAGGGCTACTCCAGCGCCCCTGCTCTCCCACAGAAACTGCTTTCGCCCTGGAATGCCTCGGCAAAGGACTTTGCTGCTTCCTACACAGGGAGCGAGCCTCCTTTCCCATCAACCTATGACCAACTTGGGCATTAGCTGCTGGCAAAGCTTTAGCTAAGCACACACCTAAGGCAGATACAACCTGCTTCTCAAGCATCCCCCAAGGCCTGTATTGCAAGTGTTAAGTGTTCCAGAGGAGAGAGCCTCTTCATCCACCAGGAAAGGGGCTCTCCCTTATTTCCCAGCAATACCCAGAAAACAGAAGCCTCTGGAGACTTTGTAAGGTGTCCATGAACATCAGGAAAAGTTCTGCAAAATACGGAGGAGTAAGTGCTGGGCAAGTTAACAGAAAGGTCTGTGCTGAGACCTTGTACCTGCCGCCCAGCCAGGGCAGATCCCTCCTTTACCCCCGTGCAGAAGGGCTCTTCACACACACACAGAGCAGGAGCCAGAGGCAGAACAAACCCCTGGGACCAGGCGCTGCACACACCAAAACCGCCGCTTCCTGTGGTCAGCTCTCTGCACAGTCAGGCCAAAGCCAGACTTTACAGGAAAGGTTGGGCTTAATGAGTGCTGTTCCCTGCCAAATTGCAGCTTTCCACCCCCTTGTATTCTTTAGGAAAATAAGAACTGTTCTATAACTGGAAAGGAGTTTTTCTTCACTGTCCTCAAAAGCAGATCAATCTTTTTTTTCTTGGAATGCAAACAAAATATAATAACTATTTGGGACAGACAAGAATTTAGAAACAGGTCAAATCAAACCCAGTCCTTACAGGAACACCCATAATTGTGTTCAGCTTTAAATGCACACAAACTGTTAACGGTTAAGAACCAGTGA
>JAUBOD010000351.1:3751208-3761209 GCA_032353885.1 Nothura maculosa | reverse complement strand
CCACACACAACAGTTATGTTGAAGTGAATTTCTACCTGACGTAACATCACAGACAGCATCAGTGGGGTGGGTCTGTGTGGTGGTTAGCTGAGGCTCACATTTCAACGAGAAGACGCAGGAAGGAGACAACAGCGGGATGAAGAAGGAAAGGAGACAAGCACGGAGAGGAAGAATTATTCACAATCTCTGCTGTTTCATGACAGAGCTAACAACTCTCAAAGAAAATAGCATTTCCCTGCCTGCAGACTTAGCCAAGAAACATAAGGTGGCAAACCAACTAACCAAAAACATACACATGTTGCAACAGGTGAGCCCTTCCATTTGTCATAAGGAATTACCTACCTCTTTTTTATCTTCCTCTGAAATCTTAATGTATCCAGGATCAGTTCTCCAGGTTTTATAGAAATAATAATGTAGAGCCCCTATGCTGAACATAACCGTAACTTGCAGAATTGTGTCGGCTACATTCAGTATCTAGATTAAGGAACATATGTTACACATCACCACTATTCGGTAGACAAATCATACCTACTCAAGCAATGTACAAAAAGGAAAAGGATGATTTTGATGGCAGTGTTTTCTCTGTTCCTCAGAGGCCATCTATCAGAGATGCTGAATACTCCATCTTCAGCTCTGGGGAGAGGTTTTTACAGCTGGTTTGAGCCTGTACTGCAATAAAGCTCCCTGCCACCCTCGCTAGCTGGGTGCCGACTTGTACCTTTGAACACTTAACAGCTAAACCATAAACATTAAGCTGCTCATTTATACACAACTGAGCATATATAGTCATTAGATACAGATCTTGCTCTCTGTGAAAGACAGACGCTTGTAAATCTGGCGAAAGAGAGAAGAAACCTGGTCAAGATGGTTAGCTCTAACCTCCGAACTTGAGAGCTCAGGCGCCTCAGAAACAGCCCAGGTATAGACTCCATCTCAGCAATCACAGAGCCAGGATACTAACTCTTAAAATCAAGTACTTAACCTCCAGGTTGTTTTGTCTTACACTAAAGCAAGCGTAAAGACAAAAAGAAGGCGTATTTATTTAGTCCACCTACCACTTGATAACTCGAAATTATTTAACCTCCTACCCAAAACTAAACCAAATCTTAACATATTTTAGTAGTCTCATGAAATTACTTTGGAATGATGATTATTATTTGTATGATTGGCTTTATGTTCATTAGGAACTATAAGTAGAGTCTTATCCCATTCCCCAAGCATAAAGGATATCAGGCAGGAACCAGACAAACCAGGTCACAGACATCCAAAACATGGAACTTAGCAAAAAGGCTGTAGGAAGATATCTTAGATTCCTGAGCCCCACAAATCGCCTGAAAGAATAATAATAAAAAAAACATAGATTTTATTTAAAAATTAACACCACAGAAGACAAATTTATCTTAAAACCTTTACTCAGGATACCTTCAAGCAGTTAAAAGCTGCTGCTCAAGCAGATCTTTAGTCAAACAGGTATAGGAGTACCAAAGCAAAACCAAAAAGCCCTGAAGAGTGCTCTGCTGTGGTGTAACCTTAAATATCAGAATTTTGTAGCAGTGTGGGAAAAACACAATCTCGTTTATTTGTACACACAAGTAGTATTGTCATTTCAATTTTTAAGATAACCACAGAAGTAAGCAGGAAACCTGAAGAACAGCTTGGGATAATGTGGACAAGTCTGAGTAACAGCGAGAGGGAATAGTTCATTAAAAACTCATACTGTGTCACAAAGCAAGAGGACAAAAATGAGACAAAGCACAAGGACAAAAATGAGACAAAGCACAATTTTAAGCATTGTGAATGGATATCTCAATGAGTGCCAGGTGCAGGTCTTCAGTAAAAATCTCTTTAACATAAAAGTTTGATAACAGTCTGCTTAGTAATACTTGCTTTTCCTCAAAATTTCAGTGTTGATATACTATTGTTTCACATACCTGAAAGTGATGGGTTTCTAGTGTCATTCTGAAACTGATCTATCTACATATATATAAAAATGAACCTGTCACAGAAGTATCAACTATTTCTCAACAATTATTTTACAGACCAAATGAAGTTATGAACTTTGAAAAAAATATTGCATCAGATGTTAAATATGGCATCCTGGGCAAATAAACACATGTATAGAGAGAAAAGTTTACAAACCTCACAATGAGAGTCATTCCAAAGAGTATCAAGAAAAGCAGACTCCCTTTCAAAAGCCACGAATCAGAACTCAAGTCCATTACATATCCTATGACCCACATCAATATCAAGGAAGATGCCAACAGCAGGAGAATCTATTAAAACAATTGTTAAAATATTGTTAAAAATGAGAAAACCTTCAAGTAAGCTTTACCTCAAAAGTATTCAAGTGATAAAACAATGAAGGGTAGTGACAGAAAACACACAGTAGCAGAGCAAACCATCACAGAGACTCATAGATACCCCTACATACATGATTACAGATTATTTGATTTCTATGTGCCCAGGTTTGGAAACCCTAGAGGTAACCTGTGCTGTTCCACAAGAGGGATGTTATGTAGTACTCTAAACATATAATGCTGTAGCTTTATTTCTACTCGTTTTCCTCACAAAGTTACCTCATTTTTCTCTATTGTTCTCAGTAACCTGCTGTTTTTTCTGTTTCTTGTTCTTTCTTCCTCAGTTAGCATGTAAACAATGAAGCGATTTTGAGCTTCACGAGCAAGGTCAAGTGGTGTCTCCCCCTAGAACAGTAAAAACAATTTCTTTATGTATTTAACACACAAATATTTGCCTTTGTAACAGCAGCATCTGAGAAGGAAACACTGATTATGTCCACAGTGACCAAAAGGCTTGACTGGATGAATGCTGCAGAGTTTCTATGCATCCTTTATGCTACACACCAGAAAAGTTCTAACTCTTTTTGACAAAGAGTAAGAATACCAGTTACTGGTCGCTACTGGTCACTTGGATATCAAGTATTTAAAGGACAACACTAAGACTGTTCTGCAAATTAACTCTATAATAGCACATGTGATGAAATACCATGAGGGAAATTGCACCTTGCCATTTTTAATGTCCATGCTAGCACCAGCTTCCAGCAACAGATCCACAGCACTAATATTCCCAGATGTTACTGCCCAGTGCAATGCCGTGTTCTTTCGAACGTTGTCTACAGCATTGAGAGAAGGATTAAACTTCAAGAGGAACCTTGTGGGCTCTGGCCTAGATGGAAACAAAGTATAAAAGTTAACAAAAACAGCCATCTGTACTGGATTCTTTAAAAGATTAATAAGAAACAAAAAAAGAAAGAAAAAAAAAGATTTTAACTCTGAAATAACTAAGCTTTGAACACTCCTTCATGATAGTGCATTTTACTGTGACAACGACCATTTATTTTCACCTCTAGAAGAACAGCTGCAGCCATTCCAGCTGCCAACCTAAACTTTTAATAAAACCCTTTTGTCTTTTTTTGTTATTATATCCACTTAGGCGCTTCATACTTCCTAATCTCTGAAATAATACATGTCTTAGTATGACTAAAAGGGAAAGAAATATCATTTAACAATTTTTTTAAAAAGAATATATATTTTTTTCGGGAAAGAAATATCATTTAACAATTTTTTTAAAAAGAATATATATTTTTTTCCTCCATCTAATGTCTGGGTACAATAAGACAAGACTCTCTTAGAGTTATCCACGACTTACCCAATTGCTTTTTGTGCCGAGATCATTAGAGGTGTTTGTCCATTGAAGTCTGTTGTATCTACACTCTAAGCATATATACATATAAAGGTGATTAATAGCAATTTCTGACATTCAGAAACAACAGAGACACACAGTCAGACCCTCAACAACAGAACTGGCTTAGTTTCACTGAACAAAAGAAGCCACATGACATCATGCAAGAAACAAGCATTCACTTAAAATATTTGCCTTCTATGGGGCCTGCATGTCATTTCTTTCAGAAGATACTAAGAGGCTCTACTAAGGGTATTCAAGGGAACTGCACTAACCAAATTTCTTTTTCTGCCCATAGAATGTACTTCAGAAAGCATTTTACACTTGTTAGTTCTGCCTACTTTAGAGGTAACCTAAGCATATATTAATTACAGTGTGGGTAAGGTAAAATAAACAAAAATTAAAATTGCTCATTAGAAATCAGATGTTAAAAAAAATATTAATTTGATCATCTATTCTGTAGGCTTCAGCCAGGGGCAACTGCACTGACACCTAGCGATGAATATAAGCAATGAATACTCCATGGTGTACATGACTTATACTGCATAACAGACCTGCATAGCATAAGCACTTGTGCTCACACACTGTGAACTGGATAGGGATGACAAGATAACAGAAAGAATAAAAATGATTAAGGATCTCTAGACCTATGGTCCAGGGAAACACTTGCTAAATACCTGTTTGTCACACAAAAAATAGAGCAAGTGCTGCTTGTATCTGCATACCCAGGCAGCTACTCGAGTAGAAAACAGCCCTTCGGACACCCGCAACACACCTGGCCCTTAGCCACGAGGTAAGCGATGACGGGCAGGTGCTGGAACAGCACTGCCAGATGGATGCCACGGAAGCCCTCCCCGTCGATAAGGCTGGCGTCCGCGCCGCACTTCAGCAGCAGCACGACCATGGGCAGGTGTCCTTGCCTGCAAAGACACGGGAAGTGGAACTACAGAGATGAGTAAACCGAAAAAAAGCTGGGAACCTTAATGAAAGCTGCCTTCGCAATTTTTTTAAAAAAGATACACTTCAAATACATATACATACACATATATTTTTAAGTTTTCCAAACCTTTTATTTTTATCCACAAAATTACTTTTACAAAAGTAAAGCCTTACCCTAGGTCATATATATCCATAATACAGGCCAAGCCAAGGCAGTAATTTAGAATATAGTGAAGGGTCAATAACTTCACCTGTTAGCATTCTTTCTTAAATGTACCTTTGTTACGCAGTAGACTAAGGGAGCCCAAAGAAACTCCCGCTCAAGTGAGAATTTTCACTCAAAAAAGTATTTCCAACTAATATTTTTCCCGATAAACACTAGCTTGCTCTTCTGATCACTTAAGTTCACTTTACCTAGAAGCCAGAACTATAGTGTTTTAAACTATACCATGCTGAAGAGATGGTCTACACACACAAATATGTAGAAGGGTAAATTAGAGCCATTGAGCACATCCGGGCTCCAGCAGCTCCTACTGGTTGGAAAGGGGTACCACGGGTTTCCGGTGCCTGCTACACATCTTCCAAGAAGAAAAGCTAACGTGGCTGGAGCAGAACAAAAATGCCTTTGTGCTCGTGAGCAACGAGATGCCTTCCACAGGCGCAGCTAACACACGCACACGTGGCAGCAGCAGGCAGCATACCTAACGGCCCAGTGAAGGGGAGTCGAATTGAGATCTCCACCGAGCTGATCCACCACCGCACCTTTGGAAATGTAAAACCTGCAAGAGCAGCACAGCAAGATTAACAAGAGCCATAGCAAAACGTTATACTAAGGGCAACACTGCTCCAGGGGGAAATACAGTGCAATCAAGAAACTTGCACTAGAGAAGTAAACCTGCAAGAACATCGTGCAGTAAAGGATGGGGCTCTGGAAAAAAAAAAGCTAACAAAACAAAAAGCAGTAACTAGCCAGGCACCTCCGGCTAGTTTGAATCCCAGGCACCTCCGGCTAGTATGAATCCCAGTTAAACAAAACAAAATGAGAAAATTCAACTCATTTTTGCATTACAGAACTGCACCACAATGAACAGCGGCACCTTCACATTTCACAAAGGTAATGGGACTACAACTTGAACGTTATCTCTTTCCTCCGAAGCAGCGTATCCCATTTGTTTTAAGAAGCAATCAAAGATGGTGGCCGTAATTAAGCGGAGCAGAATTCCTGTGCTGGCTGTAGTGACTGCCCTCACTGTGAAGCACTGCTCACAGGGCCTCAGCACTTGCCTGGCCAGCTCCAGCCTGTTGTTTATTGCTGCCCAGTGAAGCAGAGTCACGTTCTCCTTGTCCGGCTGCCGAACGTCGTATCCCGCTTCTACCAGCTCTTTGCATCGCTCTACTAATCCATACCTGAGAGAAGAATAGGAAAAAAAAAACAGTTGATTTATTCATAGCTCAATTGTTTAAAAGAAACTTCATATATACATATACGCACACCACATACTTAAGGACACCTCATCAAGCCTGACCCCGCAGCTCCTTCTGGAGCAAAATTCCACATTGCATCCAACGGGTCTCCGAAAGCATTCGAGCTAGCCCTGATACACAGAACACTTTTACCCCATATGACGATTTGCTTTGATGGATGAGGATACCCAAGCGCATGTTGTTTAGCACTAAAGCCGCTCCCAGGGGCATCCCGCGGCACACGGCGCCTTTCCGCACGGAACACGGGAGCGGGTCGCGCACTTACTGCGTGGCCTTGACAACGTCCCAGGCGCCGGCGTCCGCCGGGAACGGGAACGGGCCGGGCCGCGGCGCGGGCTCCCGCTCCAGGACGTGGCGGCCGCCGCTCGGGAGCGCCCCGTGGCTTTTGCACTGTGCGGAGCGGGAGACACCGTTGGCTCGTGCGGGCAAAGGGCGGGAACGGAAGCACGCGGGGCAGCGGGACGGGACGGGACGGGATGGGATGGGGCGGCGCTTCCCGGGACGCGCCGGGACACACGTGATTTCCAGGAAAACGGGGCGGCCGCCGTGCGCCGCGGCCCCGGCGCCTTCCCAGCAGGAATCCCCGCCGGGAACGCCCCGCGCACCCAACACGCGGCGGCGGCGGCGCCCGCCCCGCGCGACCCCAACGCGCCCCGCGGCGACCGTTACCGGCCCGCGGGCACCGCTGAGGCGACCGTTAACGGCCGCTCCCCTCACGCGCCGCGGCCTCCCCAGCCCCTTCCCGCCGCCGGGCGCTCTCACCGCGGCCCCGGGCGCCGCCGCCATCCCCGCGGTTCCGCTACCGGCTCCGGTCCCGGCGCTCCCCGCTCCTGGCCGCGCCCGCCGGGCGGCGCCGCCACCGGCCCCGGCCCCTCCTCTTAAGGGGCAACAAGGAACAAACGAACGAACGAGCAATAAATAGCGGCCGCTGTGCCCGTCTAACGAGGAGGGCTTTTATATATATACACATATATATATATAAATGTATTTTGTATTTATGTGTGTGTATCCACAGCCTTCCTTATGCTGAACAGTAAGGGCATTCCATGAACACCACCTCCAGAAATGCTCTCCTATTGCAATGCTCGTTAAGTGTGAGGGTTTTCAGTGGGGGAAGACGCCGCCACAGCTGGTCCAGTGTTCATCAGTGCAACAAGCACAGCACACTGCGGCACGCAAGGCTGCACGGTATCGAGGCCGGATCAGCCTGGCGCAGCCCGATAGCCCTGGCATTAACAGCAAGACGTCAGTGCCAGCCCCAAGGCTACAGCAGCTGCAAATCCAGGGCCTTTGGGAAGCCGCAGGAAGAAACGCAAGTCCTGAAGCAAAGCCAGGGTCAGCCCAAGGCCCCGCATTCCTGGTGGGGACTGAGAGCCCTGCGAGCTCACTGCTCATTAGTAAGAGAACCAAGTTTGAGGCTCCATCGTAGTCAATGGGGCTGTATCTCCTCCTCCTAACCCCCACTCCACACAGGCTCCTCCATCAATCCAGTTTAGAGGCACAGGCAGCCCCAAAAGCAGCACTACCTGCAACAGCCCCCGCGCAGCAGTCACCGCAGCTCACAGCCCCCACGGCTCGTAGCCCGCGGGCTGCAAGGCTGCTGCCCGGTGCGTGGGGCGCTGCACAAGGGACACGCTGCACAAGGGACACGCTGCAGACGGCTTCCCTTCTCACCACCGACGGGTAGGGGAGAGCAGGGTGCCATCGGTTGCACGTAATTAACAGAGTCCCATCTTCATGAAAGCACTGTTGGGAACAGTGTCTTGTACTGAAAGAGTTATCTGCAGAAATGGTGATAAAGTAACTACCAGATCTGCAGAGGGTACTGACACTACAGTTAGTTTAGAAGAACTATGGAAAGATAGAACTCCAAAAGAAAACTATGCGATAGAAAAAGATATATGTATATATAAAAAAGAAAAGAAGATATTTTGTTGCGAAACTGGACATTTATTTCTTAAAGTTTTACAAATATTTAGTTTACAAATATTGATTTTAGTCAAAAATTATGGAGGACCAAGTTTTTTTGGTCCTCCATAAAGCAAGTTGGTCACAGTTTCAAGTAATACCCACTTGTTCACAGGCCAAACTCTCTAGCTATGCTTGTTAACAGCACTTTTCAGCTATACTGATTTACAGCAGCTTTTGAAAGTACTTCTATCGGCTTATAGCAGTCTTCCTGCAGCACCAGGTTAGGATTACGTTCAGTATTTGCCCAGTTAACCGCTCGGAAGAGCCAGACACAGCATAACTTTTTTCTGAGCGTTACTGACTGTGAATCACTGCTGCCACAGGCATAGCCCCTGCAGAGCCACGCTGCAGAACTGCTTCATGAATGGCTCAAGCACTTGACTTCCTCCACTGCCATCTCACTGCAAACTACTTCAGTGGTAAAGTCTCCTTCCAACATAGATTTCAGGAATATCAATACATGCAAATCTTCTTCAACTCCAAATTATCTTCTAGAGGGAAAAAGGTACCAGGCATAACAGTCTTATGAGCAGATCTATTCCAGTGCCTCCTTTCATTTACTTCACGTACAGTGTAACTGTTCACTAGAGGCACATTCTTTAAGTACATGAAGAACTGCTGTCCAGTCACCTTTTCTCTTCCAGAGCATTACGAGCTCCCCACAGAAACTTTGTTGATTTTACTGTGCTCACCAGCTCTTGTTGTATTTAGAAAAAACAAAAAAAAAAACAAAAAACAAAAACAAAACCAAAAAAACCAAAAAAACCTCTTTTTGTTTCTGCTGGATTCTGTCTTAGTATTAAAATATTCCCGGTATCAGCCGGTAGGGCACCTTGGCCGTGTAGCGCTGCCAGTCCTTCCCGTACTTGCTGAGGCAGCGGTGCTCGTCCCTGATGCACCGGTGTGTGAGCAGAATGGTCATGTAAACGATGTAGAAATAGGGCAAGAGGTGTGCGGAGCCGCAGGCCAGGCAATAGGCCAGCGAGCCCATCAGGTCTCCCGTGTAGTTGAAATGCCGGGCCCACCCCCAGAAGCCCGAGGTCATCAGCTTGCTGTGGTACCTCCTCCCATCCACGGACGTGTAGGAGCACTCGATATACTCCGGCTTCTTCCCCCAGATCTTGCAGTTGCCGTTGGTGCCTCGGAAGAGATCTTTCTGGTGGTTGGTCTCCCTGAAGATGTAGTAGCCAACCAAGCCCAGGATCAAGATCCCTGCAGCGTTAGCCGTGCCAAGCTGCACAGGGTGGTAAACCAAATATAAACCCTGGGGAGCAGGGCACAGACAATCAGTGATTTGTTTCCAATACAACTTGTCTCCACCCCGAGTGCATTCCCGGATGCCAGATTGATTCCTTGGCCTACAGTGACCAAGAGAGACAAGTAGAAAGAGTGGGAAGGTCCACTGTACTACTAAATTCATGGAGATTTTTCAAGAAATCCTGCATCCTACATTCCCTCTCCATTCCTCAAATCTTGTTTTTTAATGGGAAACAGTGAGAGAAATTGGAAAGGTGAATACCAAAAGCAGCAGAAGAGATTCATAGAGATATGGAGAGACCAAAAGCTTTTAGAAAAATATACAGCAAAGGGGGCAGAAGAGAGGGTGAAGATGTGGAGGAAGTTTCTGAAAAATTTCTGAAACGTTGGCCCAAACACTTATTTGCACCACATTTTTACCTGCAGGGTATAGAGGTATGGTAACCAAACACAGTCTCCCCAGCCCAGGTACCATCCAAAGTGATCGTGGCAGATATCGATGGTTTTCAAATACCAGGCTTCATTCCAGAAGAAGTCCAAAACATAAATACCCTAAACCAAAATGATTTTGCTTAATAACATTGCAATGTCACGAGTTACCTTGTTTAATAACATCATCCTAAACTTTCTGTGCTATCCTATGGCAAGCT
>JAUBOD010000351.1:3704488-3719787 GCA_032353885.1 Nothura maculosa | reverse complement strand
GCCCGCGGCTGCCCAGCGCCGACGAGAAGGGGCCCGCGCTGCGCGCCCGCAGGAGATCCAGCTGCGTCTCCCTGGGCGAGAGCCCGGCCGCCTACGCCGGCAGCTGCAAGATGTACCGGAGACCTTCGCTGCCCTGCATTTCCAGAGAGCAGGTAGGTCGCTCCAGAGCTGGAGGGAGCAACTTCTTCTGAGGGACGATGAGCGCCACTTGTTTTTCCCCAACTTCTGTGTATGTGTGCGCTGGGTGTCGGGTAACCGTCCAGCTCCTGCTGAAGGAGTAGAGGAAGATGGTGGTTGCCCAGCGTGCGCCGCTTCCCCTGCCTCGTTCCGCAGAACCAGCGATGCCCTTGGCGTCTGCCTTCATGAAGAGCCACATCGCAGTAAGACGCCTGCAGCAGGACAGGCTGCTGGCCCCCTATTCGTGCCATCTTTAGTATTTAAAAGTTGTCTTAACTCCTTAAAAAAAACAACAAATAACAACAACAAAAAGCCCGCCTCCGGCTATCGGCTACCTTATTATTGGGGTTGGTTCTTTTCCAAAGCCCACCTCTTCCAAAGCCTCTGGCAGGCTTTACGAGAGCAGGATACCCCCGCTCTCCAGCTGCACGGCCCTTCAGTTTCTTCCCGCTTTCTGTCGACAAAGTGATTGCCCACTGTTAAAAATCAGATTTTGAGGGGTATTATTTATGTCTTTCCGGCGTTGAGTGGTGACTGTCCTGCTGCCGTACAGCTTCTCTCCCGATTCTCTCCTTCCCACATACTGTTCCTTAGTTCAAATAAGTTGACGTGAAGTTTCGGTTGGTTTGGTTTAAGAAACTTCTTTTTACTGAAGAGAGGGAACTGTTCAGTCGAGTCTGGAAGGATGCCCGAAACGGTCAGTTTTCTTGAATGGAACTCTGTTGGTTTCTGCCTCGCGGAAAAGTTTTCAATGAGCCTTGTTTGGTGTAGTGCAGCCCCCGCGTGGGGCTGAGCTTGTTTATATTTGGGAAGCCCCACGTGAACTCCGGGAACATCAGGTTGTGTTGCCGATGGGGTTGGCCTGAGGCTGCTGGCTGTGTTTAAGGAGCCCGTGTTAGCAGGGAGAGAAAGGGGACCGATTTTATTGAACCGTTTCTGGGAAGCGATTCTCCTCTACGTCTGTTGTAGTTGAAATTAATGGATTCTAAGTTAAATTCTCTAGTTCTGCTTAAGCATAAGCCCCATAGTTTGCCTCTTGTGATGGCCATGAAATGGCTCTGAGGAAATACGAGGTCCAACTAAAAGGTGGAGTAGTTTTTGAGCAGTTTCTTCCTCAGCATTTTTATGTTTTTCCACCAGTGTGTGTGTGTGTGTGTGTGTGTGTGTGTGTGTGTGTGTGTGTGTATATATATTTACTTAAAAGTGCAAGCATGCTGAAATCACCCATTGAATACATTTTAAAATTATTAAATATATACTAAAATATTTAAAACATTAAAATATTTTAATATCAATTAAGGTATTTTGAGAATATTGTATAATTTGCCTTCTCTGTGCCTTTCTGGATAGTAAATGCTCTGGTTTTTGTCTTAATCATCAGCAATATTTTAAAAAATGACCAATAGGATAACTACTTTCATTAACCTTTTTAAGTGATGCAAGTTACTTAATATTTCCTTTTGTATTCCACTCACTTTCTAAAACCAGTTTCAAGTTAAGGCATTGACTCTTCTTTAAGAAATATCATAATTGTCAGCCCTAATATATGGAGCTTACAGAGTACTTAAATCATTTCTGTTCATAATAAAATGTAACTGTTGGGTAGTCAGCCAGAATTGGGTGTTTTAGTTATCACTAGAAATAAGTAGAAACAAGAAAGAGATCTTAAGTTCTCTACTATATTTTTGTAACAGCTTGTTATGTTTTACAGTAAATATTTATTCTTTATTATGCACAGTTTAAATGAGCTGCACAGATGTATGTTCTTTACAATAGGTTGTGGGTGATTTTGCAAGGATAACACAGTTTAAATCCTCTGATTTCCTGTCAGTCTTGGAGAGGCATCAAACATTGCATAGTTGATAAAATGTCAATTGTTTGTGTGTGAGAAGTGTGCAACTTTATTTGAATAAACCTTAAAAGTTCCTTATGTTGTGTCTTCAAAAAAAAATGCATACACTTAGTGCTCTTCAGACATCCTGTTCTGGTATTTTTTTTAAAAAATCACATATTTTACAGATCTTTGTACAATATTGTAATGATTTAGTCAATATTAATGTTAAGATGTAGTGAGCTTAATGAGCATCACTAGAAAGATGAGTGGAATACAAGGAATGGAGTGTAATTCCACTAGGGTGAGAACAGGCTGATAAATGACAGCTAAGTTGCTATAGTCATCATACATTGTGTATTGTGTGTGATTATTAATGTGGTTTGAACCCCTACAAGCAGGAACAAGCAAAAACAGACAATTTTGAGTTATTCTCAAGGCAAAATAGGGAACTTGACCATAAATTTTCAGTTACTATATGATTTGAAAATATGCCCCAGTCTGTCTAGTTAAATACTATGAGAAAATAATTATATTGGGTTGACAATTTTTTTCACTAATTAGCTTAAGCCAGTAATCGTAAGATCTCTGCATGCATGAAGAGTGGGGGGAGCAGTTCCATGTATATGCAACCAGTAGTGGACATACTGGGATCGGATGGAGCTGTTGCCGTTTTCTGGGGCAGGGACCTATGAGCAGGTTCCTGTAAATGCTTTCTGATTTGAGCAATCTATATGCTAAATGCCCGAACCACTGGTTCCCGTAGTTGGACAGATGCAGCAACTGCAGTGCTGAAAAGCTGCTGAATTTAATGGCCTTTGTTCTTACCTGCTGTGTGAAATCTGCGCTTGCTTGAGTCATCAGTCTGCAACTTCTTACTATGTGTGTGTTTGGGAGGGACAGGTCTATTACATAAAAATGTAAACATATATGTCTAAACACCATTGTGAAAATACATAAATACAAATGCATATAGATCAGAATGAGATATGGCTAAACTTAAACCACAAAATTATGCAGTTGCTATTTATTTTATGAACTCAACACTTTTTGATTGATATTTATATGATTTTAGCAGGCTTTTTGCATCCTTACTGCGGTACTCATCTTGTGACTAGGGAGAAAGTTTGTGTTGTTTGGTTTTTTTTTTGTTTATTTGTTTTTTTGGTCTCCCTTTAATGTGATGGTGAACAGGTATCAGAGAGAGAACCTGTGTAGGAACTTAGTTGACTCAAAAAAAAAAAAAAAAAAAAATTGCAGGAAGAATAGGCCTTTCTGGCTTTTGTGACGTGTGTGTCCAAAGCTGCCTTTTCCTAACTACCTGACTTGTTGTTTGAATGTGTAAGAATGCTGGCATATTTCATGGATAACATGTTCATGTTGCATTCCTGTTAAATAAAGGAAAAATTCTTGTGATCAGGCTATTAAATTAATCTCAAGTCTTCCCAATTTCAATTCTTATCTATCTTAAACCTGTTGTAGGTTACTTCAGAAAGATCAGACTTCAAGTAGTCATATATATATATATATATACATACACACACACACACACACACACACACACACACACACACACACACACACACAACTTAAAATTAATGCAATTCTTCATTAGTTTAGACTTTCTCTCTCTGTTCCTGCTTCCTGTGCATGAAAAAAAATCATATTTCACTGTTATGGACTCTGTAAGCTTTGTAGTGCAAAAGCTGCCTCTTACTGTGTATTTTTACAGTATAGTCACGGAACATGACTATAAGGGAACCTGAGCACTGTTATGAGTTCCTTTAGCTAAGCTTAGTTTAACTTGATTTCTAGTTATCCAAAACTTGTTTGAAATCTGTTAAGAGGCTGAGGATGTTTTATTATAGGAATGACAGATGGAAAGGAGTGGAAAAGCTGATGGAAGAGAAGGTTTCAAGGGCAGAATGATTAGCTATGTCAAATAATAGGATAAAGTACTAATTTTCAGCTTTGACTAGGAAGAATTTAAATGCTCAAACTGAAATTGTAGAGATTAAGTGTGTGTGTCTGTGTGTGCCTGTCAGTATCATCCTGGTAATGGAACTTGACTAGCTCCAAATAGAATTTGTTGTATTTTAAGCTTCTAATTCCCAAATTGGGGCGGGGGAGGAGGGGAGCCGAGATGGGACTAGGGGAGTAGAAAGAGAAGAGGAACTCCACAAAGCGTGTTGCTGTAGAGGGCAAGTTTGCACTATGCTGAAACCTTGACAATACACATAAGTGCCTTATGTCACATATGTCAGTGAATACTAGAGCTCTATGCAAATGTTTTTGATAAGGCCTGTGTCTTATTTGACATATATCAGAAAGCGAATTTTTAAAGCTCTTGTTTGTTTTCTTGTGCCTGTTTTGTTTGTCTGACTCTTAACAAGTAAATATATACAGCCTTACTATCAGTCAAGCCAATCACAGAATTTAGTCATTTGAAGCTGTTTGGTGTGGTGTTCACAAAATACTCGTTGAAGATGGAAAAAAATAAATCTTATGCTTCTGTGCCAAAAACAAACAAACAAACAAAAAAAGCGGGAGGGAATTGGAAAATGTAGTCTTTCCCATGACAAACAAATAAAACCTGTGGAGAAAAACAGGTGAGAGAAGCTTCTGCCTTATGGATGAGAAGGGAGGGCAAGCCACAGGAGGCCAAGGTAATTTAGGATCTCGCACTCATTTTTTTCTAGAATAAGACTATAGTAAGAGAGAGCTGAAGAAGTAGTTTAAGGTGAGAGTCAAAGGGAAAAGAAGTTGAGGTCTAGTGTGACTTCTTTTTTCTAATGGGAGACATAGAAATGCTTAGCAAGATGGAACGATGCAGCAGAACACATTTTAATAAAAAAAGACTGTTCTGCAACCTAAGAGTGGGAATGAAAGATTAAAGGAGAAGGACTTGGACTGGGTAGGCCAGATTTTGTAATGTGTGAGGGGGCATGAGCAAAGCATAAAAAGTGTCAAAAACCTGAAGGATCCACATAGGAATCTTCAATGCTAAGAAGTTACATGATAGCATGATCCAAGCTAACGGGTGGTGGTATTTGCGATGTGTGAAAAAAGCAGATCAGAGATTTGTCCTTAGGCAAGGCCTAGTTAACTGTGTGGCCTTTTTGGCGAGTTCGAGGAAGATGAGGTGGTTCAGGAGCTCCAGAGATTGTGTGAGCAAATTCATTGTTAAAATAAAAGTATAGTTTTCAGAGCAGTATTAGGTTTGAAGATGGGTTGTGCAACTTTGGAAAAGGACCGAGTTCATACAAATAAAGGCAGCTGTTGACCTGCAGTATACTTGAATGTGTTCATTTTCGCAGGGCCATCCCTACGTTTTCATAGCTTTTTAATTTAGCATGCTGCTTTGAAACAAGTGTAAAATTACTGTGAAGGGACAGATGAGAGCACAGATGTTTAGTCTTTGTATGTGTCTGCTTATTTAGTATTTTAAAACTACTTTGGTATTTATGAAGTCTGGTGCGGTCCTGCACCACCTTCTGACTACCAGTGCTAATCTTACTTTGCAAGAGAAATGAGAAGAGCCAACCATTTCTTCTGCTTGAATGACTGGTTGAGTAGTAACCTTAATAAGTTTTATTACCTGATGTTGGCTTGCCAGCCTTATTGCTGCTTTGTATAAACTTAAATTATCTTAACTATTTTAAAGGAAGCTTTGGAGCGCATGTTCCATTTGTTGTTCTGTTGATAAACAAAAATTTATTATATGGGATATGAAAATTATCTTTTCCTTAGATAATTTCCTTTTCTCTAATAAACTGAAGATGTGATAGAAAATGAACCGTGTAAGTTGTATTTGGATCTTTGGGATCTATTTTTGAGGACTATTTTGGGAATGAGGGAGGCGTTTATGAATTACAGTGTATGTACATTGGTTTAGCTTATATCCATACTGCTAATAACTGAGAAATGACCATGTGGTTTAATTTTGGGGAGTACTTTAATTATGTCCAAACAACCTCATTATGCTTCCCCCTTTTCCTCTTCCCCTCCACCCCCCAGAGCAATGAAGTCACTATTATGTATTTCTGCTAGCAAGTCTGTTATACCTGCCTATTTATATTTCCAGTCAGTGTAGTTTTATCAGCAGAAGCTTATAATATTAACTAAAGTCTTCTGGAAGAGAGTGAGGCTTAAGTCTTTCAGAGGATTTTAAAAAATTATTATTATTTTTTAAATTTTCCTGAGGTAGCAGTTTATCTATGACTCCCTGCATAGGTACTATGATCCTTGTATTAGAGGGCCTCTTTTAAACTTTGTTACTAGTCATGTTCCGTTTTCTTTTTAAATGATTGAATACTTTTAGCAACTGGAGCTAACCTAAAGGTTAAAAAGGACATTCTTAAACTGTAATTCATAGTTATATTAGCCTGTTCACATCTTTAGTGTGATTTCCATTCTATTGTGACCAAACACTGGATTATAGATAGTGTTTCTAAAGGGTCTTTTTTCTTTTTTTTTTTTTTTTTAAATTCAGTATAGTATTGCAGATTCAATGACAGGTTATTTTCACATTAGTTCTATTTCCTAAACACTGTTAGGTGGTAGCTATTTGTTACTTTAGGAATGTAACTTTGTTCTTTGGCAGATTTTCTTAAAGGAATTTTAAATTTCTGAGGTTTTCTAAGTTAAAAGTATTGGATAAGAAATACATTAAGAATGGCTATTGATGTATTTTTCTAGGACATTTGACTCTCTAAATAGCTTGTATCCTTTCAAGCAAATCACTGATACAGTTAGTTTTTCAGCATTTGATTGCCAATAAGATACCTGAGGATCAGTGGTTATCTTCTGTGTGAAAAATGCGTGGTGGCCAAGGAATCTTATGGTGTGTTTGTTTTATAAAAGCAGATGTCCTCCTGGAAGCCAAACTTGTAATTTTTGGAAGGGATAGACACGAAATGACTTTTCATGAACTTCCTCTGAGCCAATGATTGATCTTTGTATTTAGAGGACATCAGTAGTACTTAATAAAATTTAGCCTTGTATTTCTGCTTCAGTTATTCTAACGTTAAAAAGAAAATGCACCTGAGAGAAGTCTTAAGTGATTGCTTTCTTCATTAATAGCTACTGTAGCCTCAATTGTATTTGGTTTGCTGTAATACGCATACAGCATAATGCACAAGCTCACTCACAGATTCTTTAATGTGCTGTCTTGCAATTCCACAGTGGCTTACACATTTTCAGTCTCCTGGAATCATCTTCACTACATAATCTGGACATCAGTTTTAGTTTATTTAAGCTACGTTTTCTTAATTTTAAGTGGATATGGTCTAGTGTGTTGAGTATTAGGAGGACAGAAGTCTGATCAAATAGCTTTTACGGGTAGCTTGTGTTTTTAGACTCCCTGAGACAATGGCAGTTATTTCAGTTACATGAAATACTAAATATTTCAATTTCTTGTGTGAAAGATTAAAAGTTATAAAGATTAAAAATCAGAAATCATTTAGACTCTAAACTTCAAAGTGAAGTTTTGTTAAAACTGAATAAAATAAACTGAATTAAACTGTGTTAATATATGAAATTTTTACAACTCAACTAAACACAACTGCTTTTACAACCCAACCCAACTAAAAACAACTTCAAGACAAATTTTAATAGATAAACGGATGTTATATCTCTACATATTAAACTACTTGCTTTTGCTTTAATTTGTGTTTAGGAAAGTAGTTTAGAACTCTGGAAGAGTTTTATGCTGTATTTTGTATAAAATAGAGATATAATCTTGGCATTAAGTGTTAATTCAGAATAACAGTAGGCCTATAACGCTCCTCATCTGAGTAGAAAAGGTATCCGGTTATGTCTTTTTTCTCTTCTATAAGACGAGTTGCTGTTGAAATCTTATCGCTGAAGGTGAGCGAACCTGCTATGCTTGCCTTAACATGCATCCTAGTAGGAAGCTACCTAGAGTCAGCACAGTGTTTTAGCTTTCAGGTGGAAAAGAACATGTGTTTTAGGGTGTTTAACGAATGAGATTATAGTTCCACTTGTCAAAAATTCACAGGGCTTAATGTAATTTATAACCTTAACTCTCTAGAGCAGGTGTTACAGTCTCAAAGGAATATATTCTTAAAGCTGAGCTCCTTCTAACTAGCTAGTGGTGGACAGGATTGGTGCCTTATTGGGCACATCTTTAATTATTTGGACTTTTAAAATGCAGGACAAAGAATTTTCCAGAAAATTAGTACTAAATAGTAAATTGCTTTTTCTTGTCTCTTTTGCAATATCATTTTTCTTTCTTCTTTTCTGTCCTTAGCTGTATCTAAATTTAAAATTATTTTAATATCTCTTCTTGCTAGAGTAGTCTTTATCTTTCTATGCATGAGAGGATCAGTAACTTAATTGGGCTCAAAATTATGAGCAACTCTTACAAAGATGATACAGTTGCTGCAAAAAATATTTTTTAATCATGTCAACTAAATTACTGTTTTAAATCTACTCCTGTAGAATAGATTTGGTGACCCTATAAAGTAGAAGATTTAAATATTCTCTTAGCATTTATAATACAAAACTATTTCTAGAATGTTATGCTTAAATATCAAATAGAGGTTCATTACTAAGAAATGACACACAGCTAGACTGCATTTATAAGTACATTTATTGTTGATATACTCAAAAATAATTGCCGTGTGCATATAATACTAATTTTTTCCTGTATTCTCTTGTTGACTGCAAGGCAATTTGCTCATCTGCTGCGTTCTGCAGGCGTACCCCTGTTATCTGTGCAAACTTATTTAGCACCTCTAGTCTCTTAGTGTGGAGACTTTTCTAGCAAAGAGTCTATTTTTTGTTACCTACAGAGAATCTATAAAAGCTAAAAAAAATAATCTGTTTCTTGGATAGAGGGGGCAAAGATTTTCTAGTTATATTTTTGCTTTGCTTGGAGGAATCTAAGGGTTCTAGCTATCTTGTTTGGCATAACACTTTCCAGTTATAAGGAAGTAGGGAGGGAGAAGCGAGATTAGCTACTCATTTCTGCTAATAAATAAGCACTGGAGCTAATGATAATGGAGAGTAAACTATATTAAAAATAAATGGAGGAAGTTGTTTTATATTTCTCTTCCATACTTAAAGCAATAGAAAGCACTGAAGATTTGTATCCTCAAAAGTACCTTCCCAGCTTGTTAGAATCCTATTAAAAATAAAAAAAGAAAAAAGCGCTTTGCCTGGTGTTTGTATTACTGAAGTTTGTATGTGAAATTAATTGAAACATTTCATTCTGTTTACAGCATTCTACTCTCTTGAGTTTTATTTATCTCCATATGGCAGATGAGTTAAAGTAGACTTTTGCAGAGCTTTCGAGGAAAATTTGGAACTTTATTTCCATTTTGAGTAGTGTTTTGACTCAGTATCTCTATTAGCTTCCCAGCTGTCTCCCAGGCGTGTTGCTTCCTTCCTGTCAGCTCTGCAATGCCTCCTGATGTTCTGCAATGGTAGCTCTTCAGATCTCATGAAGAGAAGTAAGCCAAGAAAAGCCAGGGATCAAAAGTTTTTTTTTTTCTTTGTCTGGATGTGCATGTCACCAGGAGTTTGTTTAGCTGTGTCTGCAGAGCTGAATTTCATTTTCACATTCTAGTCAGATATACCAAGAGACAGAGCTGCAGGAAAAAGTGTGTATCTAGTGGATTCCAGATTAGTTGATATAAAGCAGACAATTCTGGCTGTTGGGAAAGCACATTTAATCATTCATATTTAGACTTCCAAACCTTGCATAGAAGCTATCTTTTTATACAAGGTGATCTATGCTCTACGTCAGTTATATAGTTCAAATGTTAAGTCATTTGAGACCTGTGCTCATATTTAGCTATGAGCATTTTTTGTGCCTTCTGATAGAACTTGTCTGTGGATGTTCAACCACTTCTTGGTTCTAATCCAGATACATAAAAGATACTTTATCTCAGCAGCCATTCTAGTTTCATGTATTCTACCTGAGCCCTGAGTTGCATACTAGAAGTCCTCATATGGCTGTGCACCACAAAACCCCTACCTTAGCCAAGAGAGGGAAATTCCTTTGAACAGCTCACAAATTGGAGAAGGGATTTTCTTGAGCCTCCATGATCCAGAGATGAGCGGAGTTGGGATGGGAAGAGCTTAGCTCCTAGGGGAGCCCAGAAAGGTAAGTCTTACTCATCTGTGCTGACCTGCTTCCTCCTGGAAGGCTACTCAGCATATTGCATCATCTCAACTTCTTTGCCTGTCATTGCCTTTGATTCCTTGGGATTTCAGTAAAGAGGTACAAAACTACATCCTGGATATTTTTCAAGCTGTTTTTTCATTCAAGTGAGCAAAGAGTTCTTCCCCAAAAGATGCTTTCTTTCTGTTGTTGCAGTTGTGTTGAAACACCTTTGTTTGGAGGAAAAAAAATCTGAAATGCTAAAAAGTAGTTAATTGCTAACTAAACCGGAGCATTGATTTTTATCATGTAAACTTGGTATCTCTTTTTGTTTCTTGTTTTCTAGGCAAATATAGTTGCCAGTGTATACCTGCATAGTATTCTTAGGAGTTTTATACCATTCATCTATACACTTGAGCTTTTTGGCCTGAAAATTGTTGCTTTGTTTCTTCAGAATGTGGATAAAGAAAGATATTAAATTTGAGCACAGAGGTGTCTGAAATTGTATAATCCATCATGTATTTGAAAGAAAGAGACTTGTTACTGGAAAATTAGGATGGCTTTAGAGCTTCTTTTAGAGCAATTTTAACTTCATATGAACTTGATATGAACTTAAGCTTCCTGAATGAGTAAGACTTTGTGAAAGAGATAGTAAAAAAGAAAAAAAAGAAAAAAACCCAAAGTCTCCTCCCTATATTGTCACCTTTTGGTATCTGCTTCTCTTTAGTGGTCAGGAAATATCTGTGACAAGTCCATATGATTGGCTGGCTCTCACTCCTCCCAATGTTTGGGGATTTCCCACTTACAGTTGCACTGCAGAGATAAATTGGGACACATTTTCATCACTGAACTGCATGTGTGTTTTGCCTCAGTGAAGCCTCGTGCAGAGCTTTTACACATTTATTTATTCTTTTAAAAATGTGATTTTTTTTGTTTCTTTATGCCCCATGATAATCCCTTTGCGCAAAAAACGATTCTTTTACGTTAGATGAGCATTGATGTTAACATGTAGAAGGTCTGTGCTGCAAATAGTTTTGCATTTTTATTCATGCCTGAAGTGGCTAAAATTAACATTTAAAAATAGTCCTTCTCCAATTTTTTTTTTTGTGTGTATGTAATGTAATAAAGACCAGTACATGGATTTTTTGATTAACCTGTATGCTTTTGTTGCTGATACTGTTCTGGAATCAGAACTTCCTGTGAAAGACAACTCACTGATGAGATCCACACACTCCCTCTGTGTGATTTTTTTTTTTTTTTTTTTTTCTCATTTAGGTCAAAATATGTGTGTTTTGTTTCCCCTCCCCGCAGTGTATACGCTAACCATTATAATGTCTTATGTCAATATCTTGATTTTATGAGAAAGTTTGATGAATTCCTTTGACATTTGTATGTAATGGGTTTTAGATATTGTATAAAATAAGGGAAATTCCTGAATTAGAATTACAAAGGTGCTACAATTTAGCAGTTTTATTTAGAATCTTAAAGGGGCCTAAAGTTTCTTGAATTTCATTTATGGCAGATACTTTCTATAGTTTACATGGAGTTTTTATATTTTATATCATGAAATATGTGTTGTTCTTTCACATTCTTTTTGATTAAAAGGAATATAGTGTACAGAGCTATTGCAAGAGTGTAAGGATTAAAAAGTGTACGCATCCAATATTGCTATAAATGGTAGTTTATAGCTGATAGGTGAACAGTAGAGCTGCTAGTCAAGGGTTAACCGTAGTGTGTTTGGCTGGCTGCTGAGCGAAACAGGATGCAGTGACTGCATTGTCAGACTGCTGGTGTGAGTGCAAACAGATGAGGAAACGCTGGATCAGGCACTTCAGCAACTTGGGCCGTCACCGCAGCAACGGCTTGCGTCATACGTGCGAGCAATTAGCCTGCAGCTCTGGTGTTTGTGATAGCCCTGCGAGCTCAACTTGACTGTTGCAAAGGAAAAGTCTGGCTTCACCTCAAATAGTCTGTTGTGACTGTAGCTACGGCAATCCGGAGAATTTGCAAAATATTACCTTGCACAAACTAAAGATATTGAAACGCTCCAGCCCACCTTGCCAAAGAATTTTGCAGTTGTGCTTGATTCTGAAAGATGTACAATAGATTTTTTTTTTTTTTTCCTTATCTGGGCAAAAGTGCTCAGCCCTGTTTACCAGAATAAGTAAGTTTCAACATCACTTCATAGGTTACTACCTTTTTAACAATTACACCAAAGTATTCTTGCATGGTCCCAAGTGTTATAGAAAAACATGTTTTTCAAAATGATTATTACTTAAGGGTAATCTCAAAAGTAACAGTTTTCTTTTATATGTTGATTAAAATGCAGTAACTCTTAGTGGTTTCCTAGCCACCAGTATAAAGTAGCTAGTGTTGAAAACCGTGTATGTTTTATCTTTGAAAATTCTTCTCCTGCATTCAACTTGAGAAGTATAAAGAAATTCACATTAACTGGTTTAATGTGCTATTAATAAATGTAGTTTTATAGCTAACTAGCTAAATTACTTTTTTAAGGAAAAATCATGCAGTGACCAATAGATAAAAACAAGAATGTTTGGCATAGCATTTTTCCTTTTTTTTTTTTTTTTAACACAGGAAAACAGATGAACTTAGAGCTTAACCAACTAGTTTATAATACATGATTATAAGCTAAGCTTCTTTAAGTCTCAAGTTCAATGCAGAATACATGCATATTCCTGCGTGTGAAGCTTAAAAATATAGTTTTCAAAAATATTTGAACTTTAGAATTATCAAATTATTTTTCCATATAAAATATCATTTTCTTTCCTTAAACAAAATCCAAGTTTGGAACTGCATCAGTATCTAAAGTTTATATGCAAAGCTATTAAAAATGTGAGTAGAAGATTCTGGAAGTATTGCACTGGGCACTGTTTCTGCACATTCATAATAGATTAGTGTGGCTGTAGTTTAGCATCCAGTATTTTAGAAGAATTTTTCATGCTCTGCATGAGTATCGTCTCACTTGGACTGTTTCTGCACATTCATAATAGATTAATGTGGCTGTAGAGTTTAGCAACCAGTATTTTAGGAAGCATTTTTCATACTCTGCTTGAGTATCGGCTCACTAATGCATGTCATGCGACCACATTGGACATGTGCTTTATTTGGTAAACATTCATACTTAGTTCAGTTGCAGTCTCTAAAGTTTTACTATTGATGCCAATGAATATTGATGTTTAAATTTGTAAGGCTGATAGACAGGTAGTCTAAGTGTTAGAAAATAGCACATGGAAGTCTTAAATCAGTGTGAATTTTGTCTTTAATCCTCTTTTGATTCCTAGCAGTAAAATGGAGATTATGGTGTCCTCTGATCAAATATGTTTCATGAATCGATGTCTAGCTTAGAGCCATTCCCCAGTTCATTTGCTCTTACCGAAGAGGGCCAAATTAGCTGAGTTAATTAACTGGCACTTAATAATTGTCAACAATCACTTGTTTCCTGAATTTCATATTCTTAAAGAGATTTGATGTAGATAAGTCTGTGATAACAGATGAAAGGACAGCAGGAGTTGAAAACTATTTGACTGTTTAGTGTTTTCAGGCATTGTTTTCAGCAAAGTCCTGGAATTCCCATGAGGTTTCTGGGTCTTTGTTTTATATTTGTCATGTCAGATTCTCTAATACTGTATTTTTAGGTAGGTGGACACAAAGAAAGAGAAAAGGGGGAAAAGACTCTCATCTTCTGATTCTTATTGGGGTAAGTCAGTCAGTCAGTTGCTCTTTGTAACTGAAGTACTAGAAGTGACTGACAGCTTATTGTTTATGAATGTAGCTAAAATGGTCAGCAGTCAGATCATCTTGTGTTGATAGTAACACAAGTTGACAGTTTCTGACACATCTTGTGTGTCAAATATTTTCATGCTTTTTTGAGCAATATAAATGTTCTGCTTTGATTACATTGTTATTTCTTAAATGATCATTAGAGCCACTTAAGATAGAACTTAATTCCCATTGTCTAGTTTGAATGAAGTTCTTCAAGGGCTTTATCTTTGTGTGAGTGTGTTTGCCAGCAACTTTATTTCTAAGTTGTTATTAAGTGAAATAGAGAAAGCAATGCAATGTTTTTTTCTGTTTGCTAGTCCTTTTCTCCTGCTGTTAAAACTTACTACTTTTTTTTGGCATATTCAATTTCTCTGTGCATCCATCCCTGGGAACTCGCAACTTCAGCCAAAAGTAAACCCATCAGTGGACTTCTCGGTTCATTTTAGATTTTTAAAGGATAAAAACTAACGAGAATCGTGTGCCTTAGCCATCTCTAAATATTTTTTGGCATGTCACAAATCTTTCCTGTTTTGTGATTTTTGTAGTTTGTGTCCAAGTAACTTGTTCTCATTTGCTTCGATTTCATCCTTGCTTCAATCTGTTTGGAATCTACGCAGCATTTTAGACTTCTTAAGTCATCAATAGAGTTTGAGTTCATGAAAATTCTGTGGAAGCGCTGATTCTGTTGCTCATTGCTCTTTCTCATTGCTGTTGACAATTGCAGATTGTCTTGCTCATCTTCAGATCCGACTGCATTTTTTCTTTTGGTATAGTAACTATAAAAATTGCCATGTTAAAAGGTCGTCCTCTGTACAGCAACTGTTAGAGGAATTTTAGGTGAGATGAGGCTCACCTCCGTCCCTGGAAAAGTGATGGAACAGCTCATCCTGGCTGCTGTCTCCTGACATGTAGAGGAGAAGAAGGTGCTCAGGAGTAGCCAGCATGGATTCACCAAGGGGAGATCATGCTTGACTAACCTACCTGATTGCCTTCTATGAAGGAGTGACTAGCTGGATAGATGAGGGCAGAGCGGTGGATGTCGTGTTTCATACCGTCCCTCACAGCATCCTCCTGGGCAAGTTCTGAAGGTGTGGGATAGATGAGTGGACGGGGAGGTGGATTAGGAATTGTCTTGATGGCAGGGTGCAGAGAGTGGTAGTCAGTGGCGCAGAGTCTAGTTGGAGACCTGTACTTAGCGGTGTCCCCCAGGGATCAGTCCTCAGTCCCATCCTGTTCAACTTATTCATTAACGACCTGGATGAAGGGTCCAGGTCCATCTGTGCTGCCATCCAGAGGGACCTGGACAGACTGGACTACTGGGCGGTGAGAAACCTAATGAAGTTCAACAAGGGCAAGTGCAGGGTCCTGCACTTGGGGAGG
>JAUBOD010000351.1:3671663-3690383 GCA_032353885.1 Nothura maculosa | reverse complement strand
CGCCGGCCCCCCCCCCCCACAAGAACATTTGTCATATACTGGTAATTAGCACTGAACAACTGATAAAACCTACTCAACTGTTTTGTATTGAAATGTGACACAGAGGCTTAAATATGCCATTGTGGAATAAAGTTCATTTCTTATGTAATACATTTAACCTCCCTCAGTTGATAAGCGCTTTGATTTTCCTGTAAATGTGCTTGTCATTGTTTTGACAACTTTAAATGCACCAGTGCCTATCAAAGGTGGTGATGGGGGAAAAAGGAGAAATCTTGTTCAAAAAGGAGGAGAATTATAGGCAAAGAATATTTCAGTTATTTTATACAGTTGAGTTCCATTGTTATTTTTAAATCCTGTGACTTTCTTTTGCTTAAGTGAAACATTCCTTGTAGGATCTTTACTGAAATGGGTATCAGTAAATACGATCAAAATATTAAATTTTTATATACAATGCAGAACACTTTCTTTGTGCACAAAATACACCTTATGTTTCCTTTTCTATATTGACTGGATGGTTAAGGGACTTGGATTGCAGCTAGTGTTGGACAGCAGTCCTGCAGAGTAACAAGGGGGAGCCCATGCCTGTGAGGCCAGCAAGATTGAATAAAAAGTGTTCTTAGGGTTTTTCAGCATTTGTGATGTCTCAGTGAAGCTTGTGTCAAAATGTATTAGAACTTGCAAAGCTAAGTGTAAAGTAGAGGTAACAAAGCTGTACTGTAGTTGAGGTCAGGGATAGCCCTTGTCCTAGTGTTACTGAGAGGGGAAAGGCCTCGTTTCCATGCGATGCAGGAATGCCAGCAGCACACCCTGACAGGGGAGACTGCAGCTCCCCTATTGCCTCAATGCTCCTGCGTTGCAAGTGGCAGCTAGGGAAGGCCACGGTTCCCTTCTCCCTCGGGCTGCTGCCGTTCCTGGAGGTGCCGCCTTCCCTGGGCTTCCATCCTTCTTCAATTCCACATCTGCTCTGCCTTGTCTTGCGGTACCAAGTAGCTTGTGGCAGTGAGTGTAGGACACTCACGAACCTCTTTAGAGTTGATCGCTGTTTTTAGAATCAAACTTTATCAAATTATTTTCTATTTCGTGAAAGCCACTATACTATATGAAATTTTTCATAGTGAACTTTACAGAAAGAATTTGTGCCAACAAATTAGAAGACTTTTATCAATAATTTTCTATTCAGGGGGAGGAGGGAGGAGGGAGTAGAGATGACTACGTTAGAGATGTCTTCAAATTTGCTTGCATTGAAAACAAAATTTGACTTTAGAATCCAGTAGGAGTGAGAAGTTGTTATACGTTAAGGAGTTTTATAGCAGAGGTAGAGCTCTGTTCTTAGTTTTAGAATATCTTTTACTGCTGTGAACTTTTTTGAGAAACAGCTATTCTCGTTATGTTAGGAAATAATACAGAGGCAGCACCTCCAAAGAAGAAGTATTTGCATCTTTAGGAATGGTTCTGTTTTGATTTTTCTTGTCACAGGCAGATTAATATTTGAAATTGTCCAATAACTGTCAATTTTTCCTATTAGTATGTCAAAATGTGAAGTGCTCTGGGTGGATTAATATTTTACCTCTCCCTAGAAAAGAGAATATCCCCAGAGACTCGAAATATGTGCAGACTTTAATTTTCATATATTTTCACAATTAGCGAAAACCTTGTTGTGAACAAAAGAGCATAGAAACAATTAATTTGGAATACTGCAACTGTCAATTTTTACTAAGATGTGCCCAGCTTGACTCTCACTGGCCATCTGCCAGGAGGAGGGAAGAAAAGAAGAAAAACAAACAAGCCCAAACCCTAGCCCAGACTTTCTGTTTGACTGCGGTGGATTTCTTCTTCACCTTTTTAATTTTTACAGAAAATGTAGAAACAGAATATGTGAAACTCGGATGGTAATGTTAGGAAGATGACAATAGAAATAATGTTTGTTTAATTTTGACCTGTGCGGCAAAGTAATGTCACTTACCTGTTGTGTCTATTTCTTTCTTGAATAATAAGTACCTTGTGCTTTTGGAATGAAAAGTCATGTTGCATGAGTCTTGATTTTTAGTTATTTAAGCTATTTTCATTCAATGTAAAACCAAATATTATAATTTGGTTACTATGTTTTAAAGAAGTTTTGCTGGCTTTCAGGTGAAATGGAATGTGCTGGTTTGTTTCTATGTAAAAACTGCTAAGGAGGAGGGAGCAGAGCTGCCTTCCCTTGTGCTGCATGTGAACACAGAGAGTTCCTGCAGCCAGTGTCATGCTGTGTCAGCCCTGTTTTGAGCCCCCACGTCCAAAAATGCTTGCATAATTGGGTACTGTTTTGTGACTTATTGCTCTCTTGGGGATATAGTTGCTCGTGAGCCAGATTGGCAACTAGCCCGGCTTGCATCACTGGCAGCTGTTTTGCTTGAGGCAGATGGCTTGGGAGAGAGGCACCCATGAATTACAGCTTTGCTCCTTAAATCATGTTGTGCGACAGAGTACCTGATGAGATGACGCTTTGAATGCTTCTATATACGCTACCAAGCTCTGTCAAAATAATAACTTTTCACAGTAATCTTATAAAAAGAATTCTAGAGAAGTTTAATCACTATAGTCAAGTCTGCATTAAAATGTTCAGTTATATTAAGAACCGTTACCTTGCCTTTTCTAGATTGTGCCTCAAGGAGCCTCACTTATTCGTGATGATGCCTTCCACCCCTCCAGTGGGCTTCAAGAGCTACCTTTACTATAGACTGCTTCTGATGTTCTTATCTCTGAAGTGTCTTTCAAATGTAATTCTCCAATATGGGCAATTGAATCCTCTCTCCAGGATTAAGAGAGGAAATATCAATAATTTCCTATTGCGGAAGTCCAAAGTGTTTAGACTTGATGGCAAGTTTCTGAAGTATTTGGAGAAGTATCTAAGTAACTTGAGCCAGCAAGGGCTCAGATTACTCAGAAAGAAAAATGGGCTTGGACAAAGAATTGATCTCTAACAAAGGTTATCACAAGACAGGGAATAAACCTCTGTAGTAGAGGTGTCAGAGCTTCAGATCTCCTACAATGTTAGCTTAAGCTGCTTTCATGCTTGGACTATTATTAAATCTTTGCCTCCTTCTCTTACTGCAATGAAGTCCTTGCTAACATCTCATGTTTTGTAAACTGACTACAGAAGTCAAGTCTTTCTTGATCATCTTATATATATATTTGTATATATGTTTGTGTGTGTGTGTATCCATTTCTAGTTGTTAATAAACTTAGTGATTAAGTTTTGGGGGATAATGAGGTATCTGTTGACTTTTGTTTTTCTCTTTCTTAATGTTTATCTAAATGCTGGATTTGCTTGTTTCTCTAGTGAGAGGAATTGTTGAAAAGTAATGGTTGTCTTTCTCTGCTAAACTCATATTTCCTCTCAGTTTGTGTGAAAGATATTGTGCATATCCTTGTCAAGGAGAGAAGATGGGGAGAATCTGTAGATATGAGATGTCTCTTGCTGTAAATTTTGAAATAAGGATTTTTAGGAGTATAACATTGATTTGGGACAGAAGGTTTTTTCTCTACTTTTCCTGTAGTCTGTAGTGATGAGATTATTTAGAGCACTTGTTAGGCTACATATGCCATAATCAAGAGCAAATATTTAAAACATTAACATATAAACACTCTCTTTCAACTGAAATTACCTTCTATTAGAATACCCAGATTTTTCTATTCTTAATTTTTGAAAAAGGGAGAGGAGATCAGGGGAAGATGGTGAACACTATAAAGTAGACTAATCAGTAGTTATGGAGGTGGGCAGAAATTTATTACATTAGGCTTTGTCTTCTGCATATAAAGAATAAAAATATTCCCTTTGGACCTAATATTCCATGACTTGGAGTGTGCTTTCCTTTTCATCTTCTGCTGTTAAAGCTTAGCCTGACTATTCTTCCTTCCTCACTGTTAAAAGAAACTTTCAGCACTTAGTGACATAATTGCAGCACAGGAAACACAGGAAACCTTGTCTTCACTGAGCTCCCGAATAAGAAAATGAGAATCCTCCCTGTGGGTGTTAAGCTGCAATTAGTAAGGGATCTTTAATAAGTACTGCCCTTGACAGCTGCTACCTGCCCAGATTTCTTCTCTGAGCAAGAAGGAACCAGCAGAGTGAATTGCAAAAGTACAAATCAAAACTCTCTAAGAGAAGGGTTGAAAATTGCATGGTTTTGCTTTTTAAATGTGAAGGCAGGAACAACATATGCTGTTTGGAATTTTCAGTTTTACTATCCTTCAAATTTTGATAGGTTGTGGGTTTTTTTTTTTTTTTTTTTTCTCCTTATGTCTATTCTCTCCTGATTAATTTCTGGAGCAAAATCTCTGGTTATACCTACGGCCTTACATTACTTACGTTAGTGTCAGTACTTGCGTTATACTTAACGTTAGTCTACGTCCTGCTTATTGCCCTCATAGGCCAGCAGAACTTCCTGTAGAAGCAAATCCTAACAAGGTGGATGTGATTAACAGACAGAGTGAAGAGAAAAAAAGAAGAAAACAAAGAATGACAAGGAAAGATAATTTAGAAGAGATTATCAGTTCTTTTCATGCATTTCAGACAAGGTTCTATCAACCTATTTGAGCATTTTTGAGCTTATAACTACTTAATTTTCTGTTCTTTTGTCTGAAACATTTTGTTTGTATTTTATCTTTATTTTGGACAGCATCTGTCATATAAGCTTGTATGTCAATGCTTTTCGTTCTGGCTGCGTTGGAAAATTTAAGTGGCATAGATTCAACTTTTTCATATATGTGTGTGTGTATTCTGTATTGAAGTGAGGTTGGAGTATTCTAACTGGATCGCTGGAGTAGTGTTCTGTGTCTAAGTGTTAATTTGTGTGGTGTTGATGTTTTAATTATGTCATATTCGAGAAGCACTTTGTGTTAAGTCTTGTTTTCCCCAAATATTCATGTATTTGCAGAGAGGTATAGAAATATTAACTTTCTCTTTTTTTCTTTTTTGAAAAAACATGAGTTTCAGGTCCTGCTTTCCACTGTTGTGCATCAAGGCAAAGAGAGAACAAAGTACTGCCAAATCAAAAGGCATTTTATAGCCACTCCTTGCAGACTGACAACTGTGTATCATAGTGCAAGTATTTATGAAGTAGGAAATCAGACTGAACTCTGAAGAAAGAAAAGAGTGGTTACCACTACTTTTCATAGGAATTAAGATATCAATTACATTAGTTATCCCCATTTAAAGTTGTTCTTTCTTGATAATAATTTAAATAATGATATTTGCAGTTGGACAAAGAAGATAACAAAACGCTAAGCATGACTGAAGCTTGCATGATTCAAACAAATATATGTCTTTTGAAGATAGGCAGTTTTCCAGTTTTCCTGGTATACTACCTATCAATTTAAGGGAACATGTCTCAAGTCAAAAAGGGTTTTATTGAACACGATGGGGAAAGAACCTCAAAGCTCTGCCTGATGCGGTGCATTGTTGCGTTACACTTGGGAACTTTTTAGAAAAGTGAGACTAACTGCCCTGCTTTTCAGTGGGTGCTGTAGGAAGGTGCTAGCCAGCTGGAGCTGCCTTGCAAAGGAAACTCACTGACTCAGCTCTTGCGAGCTATCTCTATGGTTTTACAATTCAATAAGTGAGGTTAGTATTGAGCTTCTGTTTCTGAGGGAGCCCTCATCCATTTTGGTAATTAGTTCCTTTAGATTAAATTGCAAATTATACAAACTGGTCTACCCAGCCCAGGCTTTTTATCTTGAGTAATAGTAGTAGCAAATAGTTTAGAGTGATGCTTTTCCCCCCCCAAAGTTCCTTGCTGAGATCTGCCAGTTTACAGTTTGGCCATCCTTACCCCCAAGTTATGTTCAGAATATGGTCAGAAGCCATGACTTGATCAGGTTGAACATTTTTGATTACCCTTGTTTTCCGCAAAATCCTGCGGCAGTATGTGCAGGATTTAATTACGTAGTATGTGAGAAATGCCTCATTGACTGTTTTTAAGCTGCTGCCTGATAATTTAATTACATGGACTTCACTTATGTGCTCATGAATAGTACTGAATAAATCTTCGCTATAGATGTTTTGCATACCCTTGATAACGTAGTGTCCACCTTGTCTTTGCCATGAAGGTCCATGGTCTGTCACTCTGCCCGGTAGAAGCTGTTCTGTGTCTCTGATTATATTTCTGTATTATTTGATGTTTCTAGTGTTTCATTTAACATCTTAGGGCATTGGGCTGATATTTTTTTAGGACAAATTACGTCATTGGGATATCTGTCCTTGATGATACTAATGAAATGAGTCCAACTTTCTGTATAATTAGAGAGGATTTTGTTTTTGACATTTACTCATTACTTTAGACTGAAATTTATCACAATTTTTATTGTCTACTTACTATAATGTTTTGCGGGTTTTTTTTCACAATTACCTTTACTTCTGAGTGACTATAGTCTAACTTTGTTATCATCAAAAGCTGTCACATCAGTCTTCTGCTGCCTCTTCAGATGACTTTGTGTGGATTAATTTGTATGGAACCAAGCCCTGAATCTCTGAGGGAAGACCTTTGTTTTAACAAATTCCTAATCCAGAGAAAGCTATCCTTTTCATCCCATGTAGATAAAGCTTTCTTTTGAGAGCGCTTGAGAGACACTGTCAAAACGTGTTGGAAATCAAAGTACATCGGTTGGTTGCTTCACTTTTATCAGTGTTCACTGGCTGTTTCAGAGTGTTCAATAGATTTGTGGAACATGGTATCTACGTACAAAAGTCCTGTTGATTTTTGTCACAGTTTCATTTAAATGGTACTTTTATAACATTTTTCTCTTTTACTTTTCTCAGACCCGCATGTTTTTCTGGATCCTTTCAAGATTGGTGTTACAGATGTTACCTTTCTGTTCCCAAATATAAAATGAAGGTTATGATCGGTTATACCGCCCTGTATAGATTTTACTGCTTTGAAGGTGACTAGAATAAAATCTTATCTAGCATGTGTTGAATCAGGATTGATTAAATATTTGATTATTTATTTTGGCTGTTTTTCTTAGTCATTTAGTTTGTGTTTGCTTTACAAGGATATTTGATTAACATAGGCATTCTGAATGTCCTAAGTTAACTGGCATCATTAATGTTCTGAAATAGAAGAAAAAAAATTCTTAGTGGCCCATTTCAGAATAAAAGATATAATTAAGATGCAGTGGAAGGTATTTGCTTTTGGTATTTATTTTAGAATTAAACCTGTAGTTCTTCCCGTAGTAAGAAATCTGCTTGTCTCTTTCAAGATCATGGGTCTTTTTATAATGTAATAGCAAATTGAAATGACTTGATAGGTGTGTGCTTTTGTATTTTGGCATTTTTTGTTTGTTTTTAAAATCTTCATGTCTCAATGAGATAATATTTTTTTAGTCAAATTGCTGGGAATCTTGACATCCATGGATTTTCTATATGAAGTATGTAAATTCTTGGGATGTTTTGTGCTTGGTTGCAATTAGTTGATTAGTAATTAGTTGATTAATAGCACCTAGCAGAGGCATCTGAATGCAAACTCTTTCACTAGATGGAGACAGTTGCTCAGGTAATCAAACTCATAATTAGTCTTTCATGTGCTTTAAAATTATTGCTTTTAATTTGTTATCATGAGCACATGCAAATGTAGTTAAATGCCTGTGTATGGCTTCCAGCTGCAGCGCTGCCACAGAGTTTATTGTCCTTCATCCTGTAGCATCTTGTTCTTAGGCTCCTTGACCATTTTCTTCCAGCTTACTTGAATCTGTCATGTCACTCAACATCTTCCTTAATAGATAATTTACAAGAAACAAACAAAAAATCTCTAGAGGTCACTTCCATCCTTAAACAGTGTGTGTTTCTGTAAAAAACTGTGTTTCTGTAAAAAACTGTGAAAAGTGATTTGTGTAAAGCTTGCACCTTGTGTCAATTCTGGAGAAAAAAAAATTTACAATGATCTAAATCATTTAATCATCTAAATCATTTAGCAAATTAGAAACTCCGTTTCGGTGGAGGTGCTGAGTCTTTGAATCATCTAATCAAGAGCAAGTCATTGCTGGGGGATTTGGAAACACATTCTCTTGACCGTGCCTTTGGGGTAGGTAAGATACGTGCATAGCATCGCCTATAGATTGTTAAGGTTGCTCTGTTTTAGTCCAATGTGGTAAATTAACACACCAGTACATGTTCTAGCTTTTGCTATGTATTGCTTTAAAGCAATGTCAGATGGTAAATGTGAAAAGGATATGTTATGAACAATATCCAGGTTTGGCTAGAAACGATTTTAAAAAAGAGTTTTAGGTTTCAGATGACAATAGGAGAGTACAAAATACAGGAACACCACAGCAGCTCTGCTGGACCAGAGGAGTAATCCACCTAACACTATTTTTTTCCTTTAATGGTGATTAGAACCATATGCTCTGAAGGAGAAGGCTTATAATGAGCAATTAAAGGATCTGCACATAGCAGGCGTTGTATCTCCACCCTCCCTCCCCTAGTTGCCCTAAATTACTGGTTGGCCTTTCCTCTGAAGTGTGAATCTGACAAAACCTAGAAGGACCAGGAAATGACCTAAGTGTGGTTTTAGACAGTTTTGGTTTTTTGCTTTTTTATTACCTACCTAAGAAAAAACTATTTTTCCTTGATAGACAAAACACCTTTTATAATATTTTAGAAATCTTGTAAAATCTCATAAAATGGAAAAGGGAGGACCAAACAAAAATAAAAAGCAGCCAGAACACAGAAAACTTTCTAAAGCAGTCAAAGTGGAAGCTGACCTGCTGATTCTCCCATTTTTAAAAGCAGAAGTAAAATGTGTTCTAAAAATATTGTTTTTCTACTTGCAGAGTTTAAATATTGATTTTAAGCCTAGGCATGCTGAAGGCTTATTTGAATCTTCAGTGCACAGTGGAATGTTTCTGCTGTCTTTTCATAATTGTGCTCTGCACAGACCTGTTAAAAACAATGCTCACACATCTATGGACTCTAAAGCTGACTTATTAAAATTATTATTAGCTGCAGTTCTTGATGCTGTGTTTTTAAGGTTGTTGTGAAATCTGAGGAAACCACTGTAGTGGTGGACACCTGTGTGTTCATGTATGGCTCTTAAACATCCAGCCAAAGATACTGGAGATGCTAGGCAGTGTTCAGAATGCATGTTTCTAAAGCTGTCTGTAAAGAGGAAGCAAGTCTCCTCCGTTGGGATAAGATTATAGATTTCATACGAAAGTGAGCACTTTATTTTATATGAAGAAAGTGTTTTTATGAAAGGGCCTAAGTGCCAATGAAATAGTCTGGGATAGGGGAGGAGAAAGTTTAATTTTGTGGAGAGAACTCAAACTTCACAAGCATGAAAGACTGTCTGCTTCACCACCTCCTTATCATTTTATTCTCTTGTGTGAATAAATTATATAGGCTCCAGAAATGGGTAAGTGTTAGAATCTGAAGAATATGCTGGTTATTTTTCTCCAGCACCATTTTCACAAGAAACTTATTGAGTGGTAAATTAGCTTTATTGTAAATGCCTTAAATATCACATTCAGTGTTTTCTTAGTATCATGTTTCATTTTGGTTCTGATGGTCTGTCCACTGAAGTGGCTGCTGCTTCATCCACGAAGTTCCACACCTGAACTTTATTGAAGTGATGCCACTTCTGCCTTGAGAGTCGTACTGCAGATGCGTTGCCTTCAGCATCGTGCTGCCTGTGTCTGAAGTGCTGAGTAGCATAGTGATTCTCAAAACGTGGCTGCTACACAGAGAGAGAGAGAAAGTTTTTAGAAGTATTGAAATAGCACTTATAGGTTCGGTATCATTAAACTGTATTGGTTGAAGAAGCTCATTGATTATAAACTGTTATACCAGAGTGAAAATAAAAGCAATGAGTCTAGCAGGAATCTTGGGTGAAAGACAGTCACGAAGAGTAGGATGTGGAGTGTAGCCTTTTTCGTATTTTAAGAGATTAGTTTCTCATCTGGTTGTAGAATTTTGATTTTTGAATGAGGTGATTTCTTACGGAGTTTCTGAATCAAGTTGCTATGGTGTTGGTTTCATTGTTTAGCTAATTCTATGCTTGGTTGCTATGGAAATACTTATTTACGGAGCTAATGCCTAACGGTGTTGAACAGATGCTACTAGCGGAGAGGAATCTTTTCTGTTTGACCAATGAGGGACTTGGTCAAAAGTAGAAACTAGTTTTATGTATTCTTTTTTTCCTTCATTTAAAATTTTGGCTCCTGGGGTGCCAATGGGTGATGTCAAGCAGAGGATTTTTTTCTTGTGCTCTAGCGCTCGGTAAAAAGCAGTCTGAATTTCCTGAATAGTAGAGCCACTAAACTGCAAACTTTGCAGCTACCTAGCTTAGGTAATCCTTATGTTGTATATGCCTTCACGTGGATTAAACTTTCCAGCTTAAACTGTGTATCTTATTAGTTTTACTTAAGAAAAATCTCTTTAGAATCATAAAATAGGGAAAAATCTTGGCCATGTGTTTTGAGTATCAGATACTGGCCTTCTAAGTGCATGGAAGTGAGTGAGTAAAAAGTAGTCAGAATACTATGTTTTAGTGCTTTATCCTAAGTTACTTTGAATCTATTCATACATAGTTATCTGTCCAAATATATCGTCAAGCTTTCCTTTTTCCTAAAGGAAATTTTGTTTTTAAATGCGTAGTGTACATCCATAGCCTTTTCAGTGCTCTTAACTTGAAGAGCAAAATTCCTAGGCTTTTGTTAGGCCTTAACCTCCAAGTTTAAAATGCATTTTAAATTCCACTTTAAGCAGGTGCAGTTGACGCCCATGGAACAGAGCTGCAAGGGGACTCCCCTCAGCACTGCTAGCACTAACCTCCTGCAGGTGCTTCTGGAAGGCCCTCACAGCACCACTATGGGAAAGATATTTTTAAGAAAAATACATTTTTTTCCTCACTTTATGCCACTTAAAATCTTGTCCCATTTCTTAATCTGTTTTTAGTTTATTTAGACTACAAACAGTGCAAAGGAGGGCTTATTTCCTTTTTCTTTGTAACAATTAGTGTTGCTCGTACCCTTTAGTTGAACTGTAAGCCATATTAGGAAAGGGCCATATCACTGCAAACAGATGTGCATATTTTTAGCAGGTGTTTTCTGATGTTGCTAACATGTGCTTTGCAAAACAGCCAGGCTGAAATTTGGTGAAATTAGGTTTGACTAATCATCTCCTGAACTGAATATAGTAATTAATTCTTCTGAGTTACAGTTGTGGGAAAGATATTGTGCTGCTTTCTCTCTCTTTATTGCAGTGAAGGAAATACCCTCCATGGGAATGTAGCCACCTTTTTAGCCTGCTTTGAATGACACCTGATTTTAGTTCAACCTAAACGTATCACCAATTGTTGGAGACTGAGTCAGAGAAGATCACTTGTACTTCAGGAGTTATTGTAAGATCGCTCACCTTAGAGTGTTGATGTTTATTTCTTAAGCCAAAGTGCTGCTTGGTTTTCTTAAGATGTTCTAGATTGTTTGCCTGACCATGAACAAGGCATACAGCCAGGTTCAAAGCTGGTCCAGCATTTTTTTAAAAATAGGAAAGTGTGTTAATTGCCCGTTGGATGCCCCAGAGGGAGTTGAACTGGGGGACCCTAGGACTGAAGTGAGGCTGATGTGAGAACTTGGGGCTAACAGGTGCTTTGATGCCCCTGGCTGCTGAGGAGGGCTGGATTCCTCACCTGGCAGCAGCTCATCTGCGGCACCAGCATCACTGGTTGTATGAGTCTTGTCCCTCCTAGATCAGGTGCCCCTCTTGGGGCTGGTGAGGAAGCCTGTTATGTGCAAGTCCTCTTACTGACACAGAGGACAGGTCTTTCTGCAATGCGTCTCGTGCTTGTAAAAACAGAGATTGCTGAGACTTGGCCTAGGACTATTTTAAGGTTAGTTCACTTTAAAATAAACTATATTCTTTTTTTCTACTTTATTGCTGTAATATCAAGTGCATCCTTGGGAATATTTTGTAACTTTTATTGGTGGTCCATAGTAAATTCTAGAGGGTACTGAAAAACTAAGTGTAGTTCCTTGTAGGAAGTTTGAGTAGAATTCCATGTTACAGAGTAAAACCTTTAAACAAAGGTTTTTGCAGAGAAGCATAATGGATCAGCCAGCGGTTCTCAAGCTGTTTCCCACCCTTGTCCCTGAGAGCAGTCCTGTTCTGCAGGAGCTGTGTTAAGGGTACGCTGCCGGTCTCTCCTTTCGCAGTGAGGAGTGGTTACTAGTTCGGGGGGCTTGGGGGAGGCTTCTCTGGATTTGAGTGCCATCTTGTGGTCTAATGTAAGCATTCAAGATAAGGTAATAAACTGGCTTTAATTATTGCATACAAAGATTTAATTATTGAAGAGATTTACCGACTCATTGACTGCAGAAAAATATTCCCTATGTAGAGATCTCCATTCTGTGCGTGTAGAGGAGATTGTAACTTTCAACCCACAACTTTTATCTACTCAAGGCACTTGCCAATGAATGTCTTTTCCCTCTGCAACCTCAAGCCTTTTTCTACACTATAGCAATGCTGAAGTAAAGAGGTAGTCGCTCAAGAATGTAGGAGTAGACCTTTTTAGTCTTATAGATTGACCTCCGAATTATGACTATAATGGTATAGACTCTGTGTGTGTGTGTGTGGAAATATATATATATGTGCATATGCATATATATAAAATACAGCTGAAATGTTGAATAAAAGGTGGTGCCATTTAAGGTAGCTGCAGTTCCAGGTTTGGTTCAGAAAAGTTCTAGAGTTTGCAAGGATTTTGCATATTAAGATCTTGTTTACAACAAATAAAATCAGCTAATGCACTGTAGTTTAAGGAACGAAAACCACTGAAAGAGCTGGAGGGGGAAACCTTCCCGTGTCCCTCTGGGGTGGTTGCAAGCAAGGTGGTGCAGCTGTGGCCAATTGGTACCAAAGGTTGCTGTTAGAACTAACAAAGCTCTGAGGCAATAGTCAGTGAAGCAGGTGAACGCAGTCGTGGCGGTGCTTTAGAGGACAGACAGAAACCGAAAGATTTGCCTCTCTGCAGTAACTGCCAGTTGGGAAAGGGAAACCTGGAGATGAAGAAGTTGGGTTTCTTTGCTTGTTGTTGTTGTAAACTGGGTTTCAAAATCATTAAGCTGGGTTTCAAAATTTTAGTTGTCGGGGAGGATAAAGCTTTCACTTTTACAATGATCTTTTTAAAACCGAATGCATCATGCCATATAGATTGGGCCAGATTGGTACTTTTGGTCATTCTCCTAATGCATGTTACAGATGTGCTAACCTCGTATCTTGAAATTTTTTTTTTTAAAAAAAAAAGTCTTGATGTACAAGATATTTTCATAAACTATAACTAAATTCTTAAATTCTGAATTCTTAGATTTAGATCTTCTGGCTTTATGTAATATGACCTCTGCTAGAGCATAACTTAGTGTCAAGTTAAGTGCATACATAATCATTCTAATTGCTAAGTTTATGTAGCAGTTGGATGTTACAACTGTTACCTTGAAAAACAGTGTTTAATGGTGGCGGTTTGGAGAAAACAGAAGAGAAAATGTTGCCCTTGCCTGGCAACTGATGACACATCAGCCTGTCTTGCCTATTGGACACTTTCTATACCTTCTGCTGGACAAGTTCACCTGGAACATAACTTTCTCCACAAAAGAGGTGTTAGACATAGAAAAACAGAAACAATTATAGCTTTCACCTATTAAAATAAGCAGAGTGATATGAAAGGCAGCTGAATATGAACTACCAAGCAGGGTTGTCTGTAGCTTGTTTAATTTGTAAATATAGTCGTTTGCATAGCATGCATTTATCAGAGAAAAAGTAGCTCTTTCTCAACTACAGTATTGGTTAAGAAAAAGTCACAAAGTCTAAACACTTTAGATGTGAATTTCTTCTTTTCTTTGTGTTGTTTTCAGTCAGTGTAGAGAAAAAAAAGAAGTGAGTGTAGCTGACGTATTTGAAGCTGATAGTATCTTCAGCTTGTGCTGCTGACGTCCTTCTGTGGCTCTGGTGGTTTTTATGAAGCTATTTGGGACACGTAGATTTGTAACCATCTTCAAACTGAAACTACACAATTCTCCTGCAAGAAAATGCTTTTAAAAATACAGCAGCTTTTTAACCTGAAGCATTGGGAAGGCTCTTCTTAGTCTAATTGTGTTAGCGTAGATGCTTTCTGTGCCATATTTACAATAGTGCTACTGTTTGCTTAGCTATGATAAATCATGTAGAATAACTGAGAAACAATGAAGAAAAAAATGCATCCTCTGTCTTATTGTTAAGAGGAGGGAACATTCACACAGCCAGTATGAATGTTCCTGGCTGGGTGTAGGTATCGGGTTGTGTGTTACTGGATGTGCTGAGTAATGCTGGCTGTGTGCAGCTTGAGGCCTCTTGGGGAGCTCATGCAGGATTACCGTATGGTGTGCAAACAGTTAAACAGTTCATGCAATGCTGTGGATTTTTACCAAAAGCTAGCAATCATATTTTAGCTTTTTTTAAAAAAAAGTCTAGAAATATTCATAAAAATCAATTTAGATAGACAGGATCATTCAGAATGCTAATTTTATCAAGGTCCATGCCTACATATGGAAAGTATTTCTAGGGAGATGTACGTATTGACAGTACAGTCAATGGAAATATTTACTTGCCTCTTCTGCTGTGGTTAACTCCTGTTTAATATCTTAATTAGTGATAGAGATATGAAGGCATGTAAAAAAGATGGCCCAAGACTCCATCTCGGTAGCAAGAGTTGTGTATTGACAAAGTGTTTGGAGCAACATGGCAAAAAGGCAGTGCTACTAGCACAGAAACCAATATAATTGTCTGTATGCAGCAATTCCTTCCTGTTTATGGATCTACCCATACTTATGCCTAGTTGAAGTGACTCTTCCCTCTGCTTCTCTGTTTAGAAATTAAAGGAAACAATGGATTGTCTGAGTTTGTCCTCTTGAAAAGCATTTTTTTTCTGTGAGGAGCAGAAATAATAAATTCTTGTTTCTAACTTTCCTGTCCACCTTTCCATCTATACCTCTGTCAAAGTACTTTGGCTTCTTTACCTTCTATACTTCCTTTTTGCGCTGAAATATTCCACAGTGTGTCTTCTTTTCTTCAGTATTTATAACTTTCAGTTAGGACAGAAACAGCTTATGGTCAGAATATGATTGATTAGTTTGAGTTTGTAGCTAAATGAAAGGTAAATATTAAACTCTGGCTCCAGCTTGTCCCTTAGAGGGGAAATGAGCATGGTTCTCTCTCCTGCCCCTCTCCCCTCACTTGTGAGTCACAAATCATACAGGAAAGTGATAGTTTGGAGTTGTGTTTGTCTCCCAAATTTGATGGAGTTTGTCAGTAACTTGAGAAAGTTACATGGAAGAGAGAAAGAGGAAGAACTGGAGCAAAAGGCCGATCGCTTGCTTGTGCAGCCTCCTCTCCTTAGCCAGGCTGGCTAACCACGTGTGGGACCTGCATCAGCTCTCGTGGGCTCCTGCTCAGGTGCACATTGCTGGCCAGAGCTCCCCATGTCCCCAGAACGGTGATTCCAGCCTTGGGGTACTCAATGGACATAAAGGATAATTGCAAGTTGAATCCTAGAGAGCTTTTTTAGCAATGCTATATATGCAGACTTGATAAAATCTGTGTTTTTCTAATGGTGCTTTAAGATCCCAGAAATGTTTGTGAGAGCATTATTTTCGCCGTAGTGTCCTTTTTTAAAATTATTTTTTATTTTTTAAAAACTCTTGATAGTTTAATTCTTGTTGTAAAAGATACTGGAGGTTTTAGAGTAGGTTTGCTTTTGTACTTCTAGGTGACTTGAAGTAGGAAAGCACTGTCACCAGCTAACTTAGTGTACACATTAGATGATTTATCCATGATCCAGAAATATTAGAATAAAGTCATAAAATTATCCTGTCATCAGGATATCTCTATTCCATACGGAGTCAGCACCTCAGAACTTTTGCTGTGGTACTAGTAAGTGAGACAATAACATAAGTTTCACCCTATGAAGACCTTTTGGGAGAAATATTTTATGTTGCATCACGTAATTAAGACTTTCTACATTGTTGTATTTGTTAATGCTAACAGTGCTAACACATCCTGGTATTACTACTATTTTTTTTTCTTTTTTTTTTACAGATGATTCTTTGGGATTGGGATTTGAAGCAATGGTACAAACCCTATTACCAGGTCAGTCTATTATGAGTTCTTTAATATAATATGATCAAAGTAGAAAGCTCACTGTGAACTTCAGATTTCAAGTTTTCTGTTGGGAGTGCAGTTATCTGAGTTGTTACAGTGCGTGCTCATTCTCACAGCAAAGACTTCAAAATGAGCAGTTCTCGTGAAGCTCATGGGGATGCACTGTCTCAGTGAGAAACATTGCGTGACAGCTAGTCTCAAAAGCAGCTGAGTGGAGAGGGCTCACTGAAATGCCCCTCAACATAAGAGCAGGGAATGCTTTCTGCAGCAGTGCCACAGGCTCGGGGCTTAGCAGGATCTCACTTTCCTAACAGTTTGTTTTTCCTCCCTCACCTTTGTTTGTGTTAGCATTGGTGTCTAATCAGCCAGCGCTGTTTCTGTTCAGGGACTTGTGCCAAGTAACATCTAATCACGTTTTGACCGAGTTTTTAGGGTTTGTTTCAGCAGTATCAAGCATAATGGAGATAAGGAAGATAGTGAAGCTGAGCTGATATCTAATTTAGGCTTAAACTGCTGTGGAAATTGTATACCTATAAGGTGTTTAGAGCAGTTTGACTCCCCCAAATTTCTGTTGATTGGAGCTGAAATAGGTGTTGATTGTTTAAAAAACATACTTCACAGAATTTAGTTAGCACTATTCTTTTTTCCCCTATCTAAGGAAGTGACCCATTTCTGACTTGTGGAAAAATCACCTTGTAATCATTACTAGAACTTTTGATATGAGAAAATGTGGCTGTTTTGTTTATAGACTCAGTTAAAAAATTCTCAGAACATAAAATTTTGCTCAGTGATTTGCAAATGTGAATGTACCTGTACTTCAGAAGAAAAATAAACTGCATTTTAGTAATGGATAAGATGCTCATTTGAAACTTGCACGCGAGTGATAATGTTAACAATAGTTTGCAACATTTCCCTGTGTTCCAGAATGCCGGCAGTGGGAACGGAGTGGACCTTTCAGTGCTGACTGAGGCTCGGGCCATGCTAGCAGACCTCCTGAGTGACCCATCCCTTCCACCACAAGTGGCTTCTTCCCTTCGAAGCATTAATAGTTTGATGGGTGCTTTCTTGGGCACGTGCAAGCCAAAGGCTCATCCCTTCACACAGTTTCCTGGGTTCTTCCCCTGCTCTGAAATAGAGGATCCTACTGAAAAAGGAGACCGAAAACTGCTCAAGGTCAAATTAATTTAATTAAAGCATGTTGCTATTTTTGAACAGTTTATCACAGAGAAATTCTTCTGGGAATAATATTCATTGTATGGATAACCCTAACACTCCCTCCATTTCCCTCTCCCTCTCAAATGTCCAGCCTGGAGGAGCTGGAGTCTACGTTTATAGCTGCCTGTTTCCTCTCCTTCCCTGGAAGTTGTCTCAGGGCATCGATCCAAGTAACCTCTGTCAGACGATTTATGGGTCCTGCTTGTCTTTGGTACCTCCTCGGCTGCTTCCTGCGTACCACTTTGTACCTTGGAATTCACATCTTGGATTTTAATTGCTTAATTCCTGTGTAACAAATTATTCTTCAGAGTACCCTGCTTAGCTGACACCTTTATTGCCATCTGTCTAGAGGTTCTTTGCTGCATTTGTGCAGAACTAATTATTGCAAAATTATCAAGCTATTGCAAAACTGCAATGACACTTTGTCAGACCCTTTAAAGCACTGTTATCTAAGGGTCACCTGTTTTTGCTCGTGATCTGCAAACCTTACTCAACACTTTTTTGTTTTTTTGGTTTTTTTTTGCTTTGGACACATTTTCCTGGAGTACTGCTTCTTTTGGAAGGTCTTACTAATGAGCAAAATATTTCAAATATATCTTTTTAATTTTCTTAAGCTGTAAGAGTCTTCCTGAGATACCGTCCTTCATGTTTCACTGAAAGCAGTTAATAGTGTGTCCTGTCTTCAGAAGCTCTAAATACAAGTTCAGTGTCTGTTCTCAGTTGTGTGGATTTTAAGCGTAACTAAATTGCTCCACAGGGCCTCGGTAGCAGGAGCAGTCTGCCAGCTCCACAGCTGAGAAGGGCTTCAGGAGTTCCTGGCGTCCCACCTGTGGAATCGCCCTCGTCGAGGTGGGAGCGGAGCAGCAGCAAGAGATCCCATCAGGAGCACAGCACGCCAGGGTGAGCACCGCGCTGTGCTTTGTGCTGGAATAGGAAATGTGCTCTGTCCAAAACGTTTGTGTCTGCAGTGCTGGAACTTGGCAGGGGAAGTGCTTAATGTTAGATCTTGCCACTGAATTCTGCCAGCATAAATTAGAAAACATTTCTAGTTAATAATATACTGTACTTGTGTAGCTGTGTTGGATCTCAAGAGAAAGCAGGTCATTCTGAGGTTGACAGGCATGCTCCATCATAATAAACTTGTCGCACTGGCGACAAGTTTTAGTAGGAAACGAGAGAAATGTCCAAAAAAGTTTGTTTTGCAATCGTGTAACCTCTCAACTATTACAGACTTCCTCTTCCTTCTTTTTATTTAAACATGATCACTTTTAAAATTCCACGTACTGAATATTTTTCCTTATATATATATATATATATATAAGGAAAATATATATATATATATA
>JAUBOD010000351.1:3646021-3656724 GCA_032353885.1 Nothura maculosa | reverse complement strand
CGCCGTCGCCCTCGCGCTGCCCCCGCCGCCGCCGTCGCCCTCGCGCTGCCCCGCGCCGCCGCCTCCCTCGCCTGCCCCGCGCCACGGCGCCGCTCGCGCTCCCACCGCGCCTGCTCCCACCGCCGCTTACCGCCAGCACTGTGCGTTTTCCAGCTCTTAGTTTGTTTTGCTTTGTTCTTCCTGTTGGCCCTGATACTGTTAAAAGTCTCCCTTCTTTGGGAAGGTGGGTTTTTTTTTTTTTTTTGGTGGAACTTTGGTAAAGAATTCTCTCTTATCACTATTAGTAAGAAACGGTGTGAAGAATTGTCCATTTTTACAATTGCAATTTCTGCAAGCATCCCAAAACATGTATCATAACATTTTTACTATCAGTGTAGTTTTCCTGTATTTGGTCACCTTTGAAGAGTTAACTGCAAGAGGCATCAAGTAGAGATTGAGTTGAAAAGTGTTTTCCAAATTACGGAAATATAGGTAAATTACAAAAATACTTGAGAGATTTAAACAGGAGACATGATCTGAAGTGCCAGACCTTAGTGCTTTAAGAGGCACAGCTTGTTCATAAAGCAGTATCCAGTCCTACACAGGTGTCAGGAGAGGTATTTATAACTCAGAATGGTGCGCTGGCTACCCTCTAAATTACTGTTTGCCTGCTTATAAAGTGAAATTAATTACTGTGGGTGTTGGGCTTGCCTTCCTTCTAGCCCCTTTGGGGGCAAATGTTTCCCATGGCACCTGAGGGCAGCCGCTCGCCTTCCCCTTCTGTCCACTTGCCTGGAGGGCACAAGGGAAGGCTCTGGCTCCCTGCAGCTCCCGGGAAGGCTCTGGCTCCCTGCAGCTCCCGTCCCGGCTGCACTGGGAGCTCCTGGCAGCGAGGCTGGGGAGAGGCCGCCGGGCTGCGCGGCACTCGCACATTGTGCCTCTCTGATGAACGGTCGTAACTGCATCTGTCATTTGGGTCCAGCTGTTGCTGCTTCTGGTGAAAAGATACAGTCTGTGTGATGTTTACTTGGTCCTTAAAATTATTTTGACAATTAAAATTTTAATTTTGTGGCAGGCTATTTTATTTTTTCTCTTCTGCAGGGAGATGAAGAAGCAAGTCTTGGACTGCCTATAAGTCCCTTCATGGATCGCTCTTCTCCACAACTTGCAAAACTGCAGGAATCTTTCATCACTCACATAGTTGGTCCCCTTTGTAATTCCTATAATGCAGCTGGGTTGCTTCCAGGCCAGTGGGTCGATGAAGAGCAGGATGCAGAAAGTGCTGAGGAAGAGGATGGAGCGCAGCTGGAGAGTGACGAGGAAGAAATAGAAGATGATCTCATTTTAAGTAAGGCTCTATTTTGCAGTTGGCATATATGGGCTTCCTATAATAGATCCAGACGTTGCAACAGTGGTTTAAATTGTGAAGTTTAAATATTGTTTGAGATTTCGCTTCTTTATTTACAAATCTTAAACTTATTAAATTTTTGTTAATAACAGGAGTCTTGCAATTTGAGGGAGAAACTTGTATTTTATTATGCCAACATACAAACACTGTGGCAGAAATCCATCTTTTATTGGCTGTTTTTCACTCAAAGCCCTCTCTTTCACAGTATAGCACTGGCTTTTGTATGTGTGAAAGAATTGCTCCATTTTGCAACTCAAACTGTCAAATATGATGTTTACAATTTTACAGAAGCCGAAAGGAAAAAGGGCAGACGACGAATATATTGCCAGCTAATGCACCATCTGAGTGAAAACCACAAAATATGGAAGAAAATTATTGAAGAAGAGGAAAAAAATAAAGTTGAAGGAGCTAAACTGCTCCCTGAGATCACACCCTTACCTCAGGCAGATGAAATTCAGGTTATCGAGGAAGCAGATGAGGAAGAAGAGCGACAGCTGGGAGAAGACAAGGCGGGCTGAGCACCCCGGAGTGCCGTGCAGTGTGACCACGAGAAGCCTCTGCTCTTCTTTCACTGTGCTGACTTTGGACTGACAGTTTGCCTAATGCTGAAAGGCCTTAATACTGTGAGAGGATTCTCCCTACTTCAGTGGAATCCCCCTCCTATGCACTTTCACCACGCAGAATATGAGACTTTATTCCAAGGTTTGAGTATTGTATACCATGATGCAAAGTTCTTTATGCCTTACTGGTGTAAAATATCCTGTATAATGCTGCCTTGCTGAATACGGAACTCTCGTTTTCCTTGAGGTACCTGCAATTTTTAAAAACATTCAGTAACTTCAGTTACCAAAGTGGCAAGAACTCTTTGCTAACCAGGAAATGCTGGGTGAAAGCTCCCCACGTTTGAATTGTCTTTCATGTTGTTTTTGAACATGACAAGAGAAGGTCAGTGCCTTTGTGGAGCCCGCGCTGCCGCTGCAGGGCCAGCCTGCTGGGGGTGTCTGCCTGGGGCCGCGGGGCGCGCGGGGCAGCCGCTCACGGACTGCGGCGCCAGCGCTGCGTCCTGGCATCTGTGTTGGAGAAGGAAAAGGTCCAGGTGCATCTATTCTGATGCTTTTTATTATTGCGCATAATCTGATGTTTTATTTTTGCAGAAAATATTCAGGTTTGCAGTGGGTGTTCATAAATCATTGAATACAAGGCCGTTATGAGCGATTGCCTTGCTGTTCTGTGGTAGAACATTAAAAATTTGTTCAGCTACTTAAGGGATTTTATTCTTTTAGTCTTAATGCTATAATTTTTGCCTTTACTCAGGTTCCTGTTTAAAAGCAAGTCAAACACGTAATAGATCTTATTTTGCATCAATTTTTGGTGTTAATTTTTGAGAGAATAAGATCGTACTTCATTTATTCTTTCTATGTAAAACTTTAGGAGAATTAAAGAGTTGGTTTTTTTAAACAAGGAGACAAGTTGCTGTTTCCAGGTGACCAGCGTATCCGCGTCCCACGTCTTGTCTTCGTCACAGACGCGGCGTTGGCTGCCGTGGGGCCAGGGCTCCGGGCGAACGCACATGGACGGCGAGCGCAGTGGGGCAGCTGCACAAGCAGCACTGTCATGTGGTGCTTTCCATTGCTGAGTTACTTAAATAACAGACAATCCACACAAAGTGTTTGAGGACGGCTGCCACTGTAGGGCTAACTGCAGAAATAAAAAGTGCCTAAGTTAAGCTGCCAGCATGTAACCACTGTATACAAGCTGCAAATAGAACTGGTTTTAAAAGTGCACTTTTTAACAGTGAACATTGATCTGCTGTGCAGTTAATGCAAATAAAAACCAGTGCACACGTGCAAGTTGCTAACTGTATGTTAGCATGTTTGTGGTCACGTTTGTCAGCTGACTTGCAAAAGGTGTAGCCAGCTGAAGGTGACCCTGTGCATATTGCATTGCGCTGGCTTGCACCATTCAAGTTGTATTCTGCTCTTCATTGGCCAGTTTAATAACCAAGAAGGAATTCTTTTATTTAGCACTAATAAGCTCCTCCTGGATCCACTCGGAGGATCAAGAGATAAGCCTTGCTATTCTATACAATCAGTGAAGGTTCCCCGTTTGCTGCCCTTACTGCCCCAGCACTGCCCTTTTGCAGCGCAGCAGCAGCAGCAGCAGCGTTAGCGGCAGGCAGGTCTGCGGCGCAGGGAATCCCCGGCCGGCGCCGCCGCGTCGCTCGCCGGGCTGCTTGTCCGCGTGGCTGCGGCACCGCTGCAGGGCAGCAGAGCTGCGCGCGTCGCTTAGCTGCCTTCCCGGCACTTAGGTTTAGCCCACTTGCTTGCATGTAGAACAGCCCTTCGGACAGATCAAGGGATGCAAATGCTCTTGCCTCAACTTACTGTGATAGTGTTTTACCTGACCATTTCAATTCTCTGTTTAAAAGAATGGTCATTGAAAAATACTATAAAAAGAGCACGAAAGGCATAAATAGCAATGTGTCTGTTACTAAAGTGTTAACTGCATTTATATCTGGTGAGAGCTTTGCCAGCAACTCTTATTTCATGTTTCGCTTATGCTCTAGACATACAGAAACAACATATAAATGATAAAACAAGGAACCAACCGCAGTGTTTATTAAACTACACTGCTAGGATGTAATTCCAGTTAGATGTTTCCAAGATATAATTTCTTTGAAGATATGTTTAACAGTGGATCAATCCAAAATACACCTTTAAAGGGTGGTTGTTCACGTATATAGTATGTGCCTAACTGTTATCCTTGGAGCCTGCAAGGCGAACGGGTGTCTGTCCTCGGGGCGCTCGCGGGAGCAGCCGTGACCCCGGCTGAAGGGGTCTCAGCCCCTCGAGGAGGGGCCCCGGGCAGGTGCCTGGGCTGCTGTCCACAGAGCGTGGCCCACGCAGGGCAGACTCGTCCACCAGCCAAATACTCACTCCTGTTCACGAGCAACTGCAGCAAACTGAAATCCCTCACCTCGCCTTGATTCACAGCTCCTGAAGGATGCTGTGGAACAAGGGAAAGCCCCTTGCAGAACAGCATTACAATACCTGCTGAAACCAAGTGCTTTGGCAAGAAGGGGGCTGAACTAACCTGCATTGAAGCCTGTGCTGCTTGGGTAGACGTGCCCTTTCGTGGTGACATTCGCTGTTTGAAGCTCCCTCTCCTCACCGCCTTCCTGGGCACATGCAGAACTGGGCTGCAAAGCCTGGCTCCTGCAAGCGCCCCGGGTGCTCCGTGCCTTTGGGAGGCTCGGGGATGCTATGGCACTCTGCATGCTCAGGAGTTACCTGGATCCCTCCTCCCACGGGTCCTTCCCGCTCAGCAGAGCCGCGCAGCAGGCCTCAAGTTCAGAGTGGAAGGGCCGGTGCAACAACGTTCCTTGAGCTACGTCCCCATGAACAAGGTTACAGTCAGAAGCCATCTGTGATTTGCTGTACGCGTGGAACCAGTTTGTCTCATTGTTTCAAATGATTCCTACAGTTCACCTTGTCGCTTATCCATGTCCTGAAGATACTGCCAAAAAACAGGTAATGATTCACATCTGAGTCATCTCTGCAGATCAGCAAAGTCCTTTGCAGCTTGGATGAGATCAAAGTCCAAAAATTTTACTTCTTTATAAAACAAAGATTAATGTTTTGACCTAATATAAGTGTCTTGCACCAAAATATCAGACAAGGTGAGCTGGACTTTACCTTCCCCTTACGTAATGCATCCCCTTATGTTGCTTTCTGACTTGTGTCATTCTGTCACTGTTGATTCAGACAGCCCTGGTCTGCCGCGCTTTATGGTGACATTGATCCCGCTGGCACAGACTCATCCCTGCACGTTGATCCGATGTGTACATTAACTCGGCTTCTTCTCTATCAGATAAGTCAACTAAGGAGCAATCTTACCTGTTTTTGAGAATGGGTTTGTAAGCACATTGTTATTAGTCAGCATAAATAAAGCATTAGCAAAGCAGTTTCTAGTTTCAGATGTTATAACCCAGGAAAAATTATTTGCCACCTAAACTGCAGAATCCCAGTAGGAGTCAGTGAGACTGATCAGAAATGCAGGAGACATGGCCTAGAGACAAGGAGAAAGATTAAATAAATTCAAGGGGATTTCTTTGACTTTAGAGAGCACGAGACTTGAGTGGGATGCACTAAAGCTTTAAATACTTGGGCAAAGCAATCAAAGTAAGTCTAGGTGATGTGCAGTGTCCAGAGCGGGCAGAACGAGAGGAAGCAGATGAAGATGGCAGGAAGGGAGGAGATGCAGGTTAAACACTGCAAACCCTCTAAGGAGGTAGAGGGTCTTGAGGCCCCGGGCTTATTTAAAGATTTTTATTACTAGCCCTATTATTAGCCAGTATGCTTGAAAACAGCCAGGAAATAGGCAGTAATTCTGTTTTCTGGAGTACTACTATGGGCTGTTATATTTTGCATGCAAAATTCTGGGCAAGCAGCCACCCACTTTGCTGCGGTCATTCCAAACTATTGGATTAGATTGCACATCCCTGATTCGCTCCATTATTTTAATGGATTTAATCTATTTGGAAGGCTACTGCTCAGGAGAACATCCCAAGCCTAATGTCTCCGGGAGCCTGGCAGCTTTCCCAAGTGCCCACTCCGCCTGTGTCCTGCTTTACTGTAAGGCCGTCGGCATCAAGGAAGCTGACGTGCCTTCAGGAACATCTCGGGGGATCTAGAAATGAAAGAAGCTGCTGACTGCCCGCCTGTGTTGCAGGAAGGGCACAGTAAGGGATAAGATTTCTAGAGCAAAAGCTTGATCTGATCTTAGTAAGTTTTGAATTCTGAAACTCAGCTCAAAAAACAGCAATAAACCCTCAACCATCTGCTTGAGGCTCTGAAACAAGAGTATGTGGAAAGGGAGGGGGAAAAGGAAAGACCGGGGAGGAAAAGGTTCCAACTTAATTTCAAGTCCTTAAAACATAGGAACATTTAAGCCTCTTATGAAAGCAACAAACAAGAATACAAGACATCTCATTTTCAATGATACCAATCCATTCATAATGGGCATCGCAGGGATTTTTAGAGTGCAATACTGCTGACAGAAAGGCTGAGAAGACAAAGTCTTCAAGGCCTCCTCATTCTGTATTTGGGCCAAGTCCAGTCCGGTGAATCTTCATCACAGTGAGCGCTTTAATCACAGCGCGATGCTCAACAGCAGCCACGTATTGCACATCAGGGAAGACTTTCACCAGGAACTTGGGAAGAGCTGCCTGGCCCATGAGAGCTGTAGGCTGCTGCTGCCTAGAAAAGCCTGATCTCACAGAGAAACTCCAGAGTGCTGGAAAAAGCTGGGATGCCCATATGTCATATGGTTAAACTGGATCATTAGGATAATGTGAAGTTAGTTGCACCTGAGGAAAAGTAATGAGGAAAACTGACACAATGAACTTGTATAATGCGACTCGGGTTGGTGCAGGCTTGCCGAAAAGACAGCTTGTCAAGTGCCGTGGGTTGCTTAACGAGGCTGTAAGTTGGCACGTGATGGCACAAGTTTGGATTGATGTCCTAAAGCTTTTACAAGACATTTTGATTTAGAAACCAGAATGACATATAATCAATATAGTTCTTATTAGAAGAATTACAGATTGGGAAGAGTTATATCTCCCTATACATCAGCAAAATGGAATTATCACTACTCGGTTAATTTTTCTGTGTATGAGAACTGGTTCTTGACTTTCTCTTTTATTTTTTCCCCTCTTCTCATTAATGTTTATTTCAAACATGTTTTAACTAAAGTGTATGCCAGCCTTCTTGTTACCCTGGTGGAAAACCTGAATACCTACAAAGTTGAGGCTGTCCAGCCTAAGCTTACAAGGAGGGAGTTTAAAGTGCAGCTCCAGCACAGTTTCACATTAGGCCGTTACAGAAATGGGATGGCAGTAGCTTCATTTCCTCCTTTTTTGCTCTTCCAAAACAAAGGGGTTTTTTTCTGCTCTGTGTCAACAGAAAATGTCCATTTCTGCCTACAGAAAAAGCTTCCAGGCCTTCTGTGGTTGAGTATTTTGTCTTTGCAGCTCCCAGCCTAAGTGCAGACTGTGTAAACAGCAGGGCCTGATCTCTGGCCCTGTCCTTAAGTAACTGTTTGCTCAGCAGGGCTTTTGTTCCGAGCCTCGTGCTGAGGTCCCGCTCCCCTCCCTTGGGCAGGGCCTTGCACAAGTTCCTGCTGGGAAGGAAAATGACCCACTGGGAAGATGAAAACTGGTAAGATGGACTTAACTGGTAAGTAAGAAAATGGACTGGTAAGTTGAAAAGAATGGAAAACTGAGGGGGAAAGAAAAATGGAAAAAAATGAAGAGTGTGGAGCAAGGCAGAGGAAGGATTAAAATGTTTGACTTGCAATTCATTTGTCAAGGCTGGAAAAGATATAATTAGATACTTCTTAATTACAGAAATTTAAATAGATACCTTTAAAATCTTTTTGCTATTTATATATTAATGTAAAAAAGTAATATATGTTTTTTCCACAGATAAGGCAAGTATAACAAGTATAAAAATTGTGTCATATTCTCCCTGTTTATAAAAATATGCATCCAAAGTAAAATGGCTTGCTAAGTAATTACATGTTACATTACATTACATCCAGAATCAGAAGTTAGAGTCCAAATAGATTTGCAGAGTTAAAAAATTAAATATAGGACATGTTTTATATTTTTGGTCAAAGTGTCTGTGTGTGTGTGTGTATTTTTGTGAAAAACAAATAAATATAAATATGTGATAAGCCATGGAAGTCCTTAGAAATCCTGCTCTCCTGGGAAGGACACGCGGTCCGGCGGCGAGGCCGAGCCCCCGCGCGGCGCCGCCCGCCCCTCAGCGCCGCTCGGCGCACACCGGGTAGGGCTGCGGCTGCAGGGTCATCCCCAGCCTGGGCTTCAGGTCAGGGACGGCGCCCGGAGGGAAGCGCAGGTGGAATCGCTGCAGCAGGGAAGTGAAGAACAAGAACATCTCCATTCGCGCCAGCTGCTCTCCCAGACAGTGCCGTCTTCCTGGATTGGAGAAAGGAGAAAAAAAAGAAAAGATTTTGGAAGAGATTATTTTAAAAATGCTTAATTATTCTCACTCATATTATGAATTAAAATAGTCATTTCAGTATTTTTTTTTTTGGATGTTAGTATTCCTTAGTAGGAAAGGGGAGATGAAAATTTGTGGCAAGAAAATCATTTTAGAAATTTTCGCTACTAGCTATTGATGCTAATCCTGTGAAATGTATTTAGATAATCCCTGGAAACGCCACACCAGAGAAAGAATGTAAGTAATGAAATGTAAGTGTAAAGAAATGTAAGAATGTAGTAATGAAAGTAAGTGATACTGAATCTCAGCCTTTGTGCCCTACTGTTTTCTTAACTACAGCTGTGGTCAATCACTATTACTTGATATAATAGCAAGTAAAAAGAGCAGAAGCAGGTCTGGATAATGCCTTGAAATGTTACTTTCTATTTCAGGTGTGATGAGCTGCAGAGGGGAAAAGTTGGTTGTGGAAGAAACAGATTAATGGAGGATAACAGCATCTGGATCAGAAAAGGTAAAAAGCACCTTACCAAAATTCAAGGAATTCATCATATCTAACTGGAGCCATGTGGAAGTTCTTGATCTGCTCTAGGGGGATTGCTATGGTTTCTCTTAAAAATTTTTGAAGAATATCTCTGATATGTAAACTAAGTCATCCTGTAGACAAGGCAGTGTCTTTTCACTGATTGCAGAGGTAGCCCAAAGCCTAATTATTAGGTGACTAACAATATGTGAAACAAATTGCCCTCTCTCACAGGCATCAAAAGACAGGGCCATAAAGATGATTCAGGAGCCTCCGAATTCTTCCCCAAGCGATGCTTATTGACACCCAAACCAGCTCTGGAAAATACCTGCAGCTTCAGTTGTGGGTCCAAATGCTGAAATCTGAAAGCTGGCTGCATTCATTGCCTCTATGTAACAGCCTCAGCAGCAAAGGACTAGACACATGAATTGCTAAACAAGATCACTTATTTAACACAACAACATGAAATGTATAGAACATTCAGATAAAAAGATAGTATTGCCTTTATTACCTCAGTAACAAAGCAGTTATCTACATAAAAGATAAGCTTTACATAGAATATAATTTTGAAATACCTGTTTCACCAGAACTGTGGAAGTTCTACATGATGTTGCCCACTCCTAATTTATTGCCATCACTTGCATACTGTACATGTCAAGATTTCTGAAAAGGGAGAATGGAAGGAATTGCTCTTACCTAGTGAAAAAGGAACAAACGCATCTCTCTTGATAAACTGCCCACTGCTGTCCAAAAACCGCTCAGGAGAAAACACTTCTGGGTTGCTCCAGTATTTTTCATCAAAATGAACAGAGTAGAGGTTGGTAATGACTGTAGTGCCCTCGGGAATAGAATAGCCCCGCACAACAGTATCCTTGGAAGTTGCATGAAAAATGCCCAGCGGGACAATGTTGCAGAACCTCAGAACCTCGTGCAGGACGGCCTCGGTGTACGGCATTTTGCATCTCTCTTCTAGAGCAGGCATTTTGTTTGGGCCAATGACTACATCGATTTCTTTCTGAACTTGTCCTGTTTGGAAAAGGGAAAAAAAAAAAAAAAAGCCCCATCTTTTTGTTTATTGTGTAATAGTTTGAATAAAAAGATGAAGTACATAAAATATTTTAAAAGATCACTGAAACATGAAACAACTTTTACAACAATATAGTTCCTTACAAACTCCTAAATTCAGGATCTGTTTTCCTTATTCTGCTACTAGGAATTCCTAGCAGCATATACACTAGTAATCTTCATTTAAAATGTAACTACTTTTAATATGGTGTGCCTTAATATGCTTTTCTTTGTTCGATATATTTTTATTTCTGGAGCTCTTCAAAACTAAGAGAACAAACAAGAGACTGCCAAGACAACGTACATCAAATATGTAAGTGGACATAGAAAGTTATGAAATAAGTTACTTAAATTTTCTCTGGTTTAATTCTGTCATGAATCTTTGAATTTTTACAGTACAGGATCATATATTATTAGACTAAAAAATGTGTACCTTTTGACCAATTATGGCACTTAACACACAACCTTTTTTAACAACATATGGAGTATGTATGTATCATAGAATCACAGAATGCTTAAGGTTGGAATGGACCTTTAGAGATCATCTAGTCCAACCCACCTGCTCACGCAGGGTCACCTAGAGCACATGGCGCATCCTGCTTCCAAGCAGGATTTGAAGATCTCCAAAGAAAGAGACTCCACAACCTCTCTGGGCAGCCTGTTCCAGGGCTCTGTCACTCTCACTGTCAAGAAATGTTTCCTTAAG
>JAUBOD010000351.1:3629078-3640655 GCA_032353885.1 Nothura maculosa | reverse complement strand
CGGCGCCGCGCGCGCTCCCGTGACGCCCCGCGCGCTCCCGCGGCGCCCCGCGCTGCGAGTCACCTGCGCGCGCGGCCTCCGGGAAACCCGGAGCGGCCGGTGCTTTTCTCCCTGCTTGGCTCACGTCCATAGGATTCCTGACATGTCCAAATGCCTGTGGGAACACAGGAAGACGGGATATTGCTTTTGACACTTTATCTTCAATACTGTGTTGTTTAGCTGTGTAATATTTAATAAGCACCCCAAGTTTTAATGACCACGTGTCCCTATAAGAAAGGGAAGGAGATGGGCCATTTTGCAGTGAGCATTTTGAGAGGAAGAACATAACTAAATTCAGCACAGGAAAGGCCCATGAAGAGGAAAATAACATCTAACTGTTTGATTGAGAAGGAAGAGATGGACTTTCATGGAGAGGAAAGCAGGCGTGCGTCAGCTGCCATCTCTAACTGGCAGAGAGCACAACCAAAACCGTCCTCAAAGCGCAGGAGCCCTGGTGATGCAGGGGTGTCACCCACCGCGGCGCAGGAGAAAACGCAGGGCGCTAGTGCAGAGCAGCGAGGCCAGTTCTGGCCCAGCCAAACGCACAAGGCTGCTCCATCAGCCAAGATGAAAGACCTGAGGACCTCCAAAGGATCCGTGATTGAACGGAGGGGAGAAGGGACCAGCACAGATAAATGCAACTGGAAGCTGTCAGGAATGAGTGACAAAAAAACCCTCACACACAGCTGAACCTCCAGTGGGCTACCAGAGCGCAGGATCCCTTGCCAGTCTGTTCTTTTTAATTTCTTTGCTGGAGACAAGTGAAGCATTTGTGCTGAATCGCAGCTTTAGGAGGGTCTTACTCATCTTAATCACTGATGATCAACTGAGCAAAGCCATTGGATGAGTAATAGGTTTTCTTATATTTCTAAGTATAAAAATGATGGCTGAATAGAGCAACTGATTAAAATGTGTTTCTTTATTAAATTCTTCTGAAACAGTCTAGTCATCACGATTCAGTTACTCTGCATTGTAATTTCTGTAGGAGGAAGCTGGAGGCAATTGTGTCACCAGAAATGACCGTGCTCCGATGTCTTGCCAAGGAAGCAGAAAGGGATCCACCAGCAGGAAGTGGCTGCACAGCTCCGAGCAGCTTCGCACTTCAAGGGAATTTGAAGAAACATATGGACAGATATGGCTGTTATTTCAGCAACAACAGTAAGACCTTGATGATGCCTTTCTTACAGTCTTGGTGAAAAAATGAAATAGTTCCCAAAGTCCATTAAAGCTCACTGCTTGTAGCACAGCCAGAACACCTATTGCTGTCTAAAGAGGCTTTTGCTTTCTTCAACACTGATATTTCATACTGCACTTTTGGAGGAAAACAGCTAGCATTGCTAAATAAACTCAGAAAACTATGAGGCTGACTCCAAGATTGTCATTTCAAAAATGTTTTTGGTGTATTTTATTTGCTGTTTGGTTTTTGAGCTTTCAGGGTACACTTGGGTCAACGTCAAGCATACACTTGGGAATTTATCTTTTTAATTGATAGCCTCATAGGACTATTGGTTCCCAGAAACTGTGCTGTAAGCAGAGCAGCAAATATCCTGGTAGCAGCCTTTGCCTCTATGTACTATTTATCAGCTCCATAAACAGAGAGCTCTTCCTCTGCTTCATGCAATCATGCAGGGCAGGCTCTATCGCTGCCCTTGCACAAGTCCCTTTTTTTTCAAGTGACCAGCAATTTATCTTTTAGAGACTCATCTTGACTGTTTTAAGTCAGCTGAGAAATAGCCTCACCCAGCCCTCCTCACATAGATGGCCTTACTGGAACCAGCAGGGGTGTACAGCAGTAAGGGCTTGCAATGCTGCAGCAACTGAATAGTCCTGGAAAGGACTGATAAAAATATTTACAGTGACATAATTAGATTTCACTATTCTCAAGAGTAAGAATAAAATGATGACATGAGATCTTCCACTATCCCTATATCCTGTCATGAACAAATTTTGGATGAACTTGAGGATTGAGCATATATCTCTTGCCATATTTTGCTGACTTGGTATTATGACACGTAGGTTATTACTGGCACACTTGTGTAAGCAATCAAATCAAAGGTTTATAACCATGCTATTGTTTAACAAGGTTAGTTTCATGTTCTGAGGTCACTTCCAGATAAAGAGTTTGTTCATCTCTTGTCCGAACCTGAGCATGTGTCAAACTGCAGCAGACCTAGGTGCCACACTTGAGAGAGATAGGGGTCTTCCTGGGCAGCTCGTTGCTGCTGCTTGGGATCTTCCTGGGCAGCTAATTGCCATTGCTAGGGATCTTCCTGGGCAGCTCACTGCTGCTGCTAGGGATCTTGCTGGGCAGCTCGTCACCGCTGCTAGGGATCTTGCTGGGCAGCGCGTTGCGGCTGTGTCGCTCGCTGCGCCGCAGCCTGGGGCGCTCTCAGTGGCTCTGCTGCACGTTGTGCCACTGCCCACAGGGTGCAGCGCGCTGCTCAGCCACAGGGCAGGGCAGGAGCCTCTGCTCCTGCGTTGTGAGCTGAGCTGTGGCTGCACAGCACAGAGCGGGAGACAGCCCCAGGTGGCTGCCTGGAGTCTGTCCTCTTCCCTGGCCAAGCGCAGGACAGGATGGGACACAGGTCATCTCATTCTGCACCAAATTTCGAATATTTTCAGTAAAGCTTCTGCAAAGCCAAGCTCCATAGGAATGTTTCCATGGAATTAGAGCCATCTAGCATTGAACTTTTGTTTAAAATGTCTTTTGATGGTCAGCCTTGAAAGAACTTAGCTTGATTTCAGACCAATTCATAGATTTGCCAGTAATTAACTCCAATAGCAGTTCCACTCTTGAGAAAGTGGCCACTACTGAAGCAGAGTCATATTTTTGAGCAAATGTAAATCAAACTTCACAGAGAATGTGTGAAACATTATTTGTGTATTTGTGTGAATAAATCTACTTATTCTAAATCTGAATATGGTCTTTGAGGAGACTAAGAAACAGAATAAATTAGAGATACCTAATCTCTTGGTATCTATTCTCTATTCAGATAGATGTTCTGAAGAATTCAAGTTTTGCAAAAGCTAATGCTAACAAAAGTTGGGATAATATATATGATGTTATGTTTCGGAGTTTAAGTCAATTTCTAGCTGTTAAAAACAAAGAATCAAAAAAAAAATAGGATAGAAAAGATGATGAGAACATATCTAGTAGAGCACGTTCCTTCCTCAAAGTAGGATCAACTACACATATGTTATTCCTGGCAGATGTTAAGACTACCATGGCATGAGATCCTCCAGTAATAGCTGGTAATTAATACTGGTATTTTCTTTGGAGTTCCTCCAACTTGTCCATCCCTGTGCTGAGGTATGGCATGCTGCGGCGTACAGTGGCTGGGATCTCCCCAACAACAGGCCGTGTAGAGATTACCTCTTATTTCTTGAATATGATATTCCTGTTAATGGGCTTTTATAAGCAGCATGGCATTAATACTTCTGGCTCGTTTACATCACCTCCATAGAGCTGTCTGCCCCCCCTGTATTGGAGGGGCACTTGCACGGGGTTCACGGGTGCTCACCTCCCACTGCGGGTGCTGCAGAGCCGTCTCACGCAGAACAGCTTTTGGGACATGGTTGGAGACACGATGTCGAATTCAGTAGCCTGTGGCACTGCCCAAAACACAAGGAAGTAATTCTCAGGCTTCTCTCTGTAAAGAAAGAATGTTTGATTTCTACAGCTGTTTTTTTAAATGAAATTTTCTCATCCACAAAACATTTACTTAGTTACTATGAAAATCAAACTTATAGAGAGCAGAGACAGAGCAGACCTAACCTTTAGTTTTAGATTTATCTACCTATAAGAGACCATTATCCTGTGACAAGCCTGCACTGAATCTCTTTCACAACTTCCATAAATATAAATAAACTAGAGCCAAGACAAGAGAGGCTTGTAAGTAGAAAATGTATCTGAGGGGACTAACAGACGCACAGTAGAGGGGAAAAAGACAAGTGCTCCAGCTGAGAGTCCCTGCATTAGCTCTGGCAAGAAGCAGCCGAAGCGCCTGCCAAACTGCAAGTACTATTTCATCTATATGTGTGTGTGTGCACAAAAGTCTATCTATTGGGTTTAATACCTGTTGCTTTAAATTTACGTTTCTTCCTGCGAAAGGAAAACGCTGGCATCTGAGATCTTGTAATCACTGCATCCTACAGGCTCCAGTTCCAGGCTGAGTTGCATTGGCAAGAAAAGTACTTGAATAACTGGAATCGGCTGCAAGATGAAATGAGATAGACATCCATCCTCTCTCCGCACAAGAATTAAAAAAAATACTATTATTACAATTGTCTGCAATGCTTAAAACTAAACCGGATATATTCTATACAGACAAGGTGTAAATTCTCCTAAGAAATGTGAGCAATTAACTGTTATCAGAGAAAAGCAAAAACAAAGTGGTGCTTTAAGCAGTGAAAGCAATTTTGAATCGTTTCCTTATATGCTATGTTGAATGCTAAATGTTTGTAAACTAGAGATGAGCAGCAAACTTACAGGCAGCTTAAACAAGATTTGTGAAAAAAATAGCAATTTAAAATCAACTACTTCAGCTCCCTCTTCCAGGCCATTTCTAAAGATTATTCTGATAGAAATAAGCGTGATAGCAACGTTATTTAAAACGAAAAACAAACAAACAAACAAACGGGACACGGAGGGGGGCCCCGCTGCGAGCGTCGCGGCCGCAGGGGAGGCAGCGGCCGAGCTGCCCGCGGCTCTCCCTGCCCCGCGGCTCCGCGCTCGCTGCTCCGCGCTCGCTGCTGCGGAGCTGCGCGGTGCGAGTCACGCAGCGCGGAGCCCCCGCGCCGCCCCTGCCCCGCGGGCGGAGGCAGCCGCGGCACTTGCAAAGCGCAGCTCGTGCTGCGCAGGGCTGCAGCGCTGCCTCCCGCCCGAGCGGGGCACGAGGAGGGCGCGCGGAGCGGCGCCCACCGCGGAAAGCAGAAACTTCCCCCGGGAGGTTGCCCGTGTTTACGGCATGGTCGGGAGCCTCTTTACATGCCTTAAAGCTAAAGTCGCCTTAACAAAAGAGCAGCCGTTCTGCACTTATCTCCGACTTTATTCACCTCCAGGTAAAACACGCTACCTTGACCATCAGGATTGAGTCGCATTTTCAGCGTCTGCTAAAAAACAAGCAAACGACGAAAAGCCGCCAAGTCAACGGGAAAATTCGTTTTAGGCTGCTGAGCGGCGGGTCTCAGCAGTGCTGTGCTCAGCGCCCGTCCCGCAGCTCCCGGGCACCCCCGGCGGCCGCGTCCACGCGCGGAGCGGCCGCCCCCGCGCGCGCCCCTCGGCAAACACGGCGGGGGCAGCAAACATCCTGCGCGGCAGGTGCCCGTGACAGAGGGCCCTCGGCGGGTGATGCATGAGCCGCAGGCGGCTGCCGCTAATCCTGCCGGGCCGCCTCCGGGGCGGGCTGCGCGGCGCTGCGGCGGGGGGGACCCGCCTCTCCCCCCGTGTCTCTTCCGCGCGATGCGCGCCATGGGCTGCGGAGAGGCGCTGCACCTGCCCTCAAGGACGTTTATGTTCTTTCCGTTATTGCTTCCTCGGGGAGGGGGCTTCACGCGGGGAGCGCGTCGAGCTGGCGGGGCCGCGGCGCGGGGAGTGCGGCTTTGCCGAGGGGTGCCCCGAGGCGCGGCTCCTCGGCCTCGCAAAGCGCTTTGCGAGCACGTGCATTTAGTGATGGGAAGGCCCCGGAGCGAGCGCAGTGGCGCAGAGGTATCCCCCAGGAATCATGAACCCTCGTTACTAAATTGTGTGATGGGAGGGCCGAGGTCGCCCTCCGCGTGCTCGGCGGCACCGTAGGGATCGCCGCTGCCGGCGCCGTCTGCAATGCAGCAGCTTCCGCAGTAGATGTCGCTTCTAACAAGCACCTGCCTGCGCCGGGCGGCGGTGCCGGGCGCTGCGCTCAACGGCCCCAACCGTCCCGGGCGCTAATGGGCCGGCCCGGCCCGGCTCGGCCCGGCCCCCTCCCGCGCTGTGACCTCAATGCAAATCGGGCCGCGGTACGGCCGGATTTTGTGAATGGGACGCTCGCGGGCTGGGCAATGACGTAACCGCGGAGCCGGGGTCGGGGGCCCAATGGCGGGGGGTCCCGGCGGGCGGCGGGGCTGCCCATTGGCTGGCGGCGGCTGCGCGGGCGCCCACGCGCGCTGCCCGGGCGGCAGGTATAAAGAGGAGCCGGCGGGCAGCGTGCGGCACCGCAGCTCGGCGGCGCGCACGGACCCACCGCACCGCACCGCACCGCACCGCACCGCACCGCACCGCACCGCACCGCACCGCACCGCACCGCACCGCACCGGTAAGCAGAGCGCTTCTCACCTCGCCGTCGCGGCCAGGCTCCTCCATGCCTCGCGGCGCGCCGCTCCCGTCCGCCGTGCGCGCAGGGAGCCCTACGAGAGGGGCGAGCAAAGTTAGTGGCCACCTCTGGCTCGCAGCAGGGACCCGCACAGTGTCGCGGCGACCTGAGTGCTGTGTGGGGTGTCAGAACTTTTTGTTTGCATGAGCAAATTCTCCAATCTTGCCCTTTTTTTGTGGTCTCAAAGTTGGGATGCTTTTTGAAACTGAGGTTATTTAATCTTTACAGTGTAATTTGGGTGGGATGTTGGTGTGTTAACGATACCAAGAAGCATGCGGTGTCAGGTGAAATGCTACCAATGGTGCTTAATTCTTATAAAACAGTAGATGCTGTTTTCCTGTATGTGTCTTCCTCTGTAACTGCATCTGTTTGTCTGACGCATTGGACTTGACACTGTGTGTACAGTCAGAGGAACCTTTTTATATCAACTTCTGTGTAAATCTGTTGAGTTAAGCTCTGTTAAACAGAGCTGCAGCTTGAAAAAGCTGCCTTTTTAATCACCTAGTAGTTCTCTTAATTCTGGGAAAAACTGAAGTAAAATAGCAGGAATCAAAAGAAACGTAAAGTAATACAGGAAAAGGCTATTAGCATCTGTGCTGCTTGTGTGTCAGCAAGATGACCTCCCTAGCAGATCTTGTAGGAAGGAAAGGGCTGGAAAATGGTAATTGCTTGATGTACCTCTTTGTTGTAGAGAGGAATCATGGTTATGCTGAAGATTTCATCTTTCCTTGCTGTCTATGCCTTGGTTGTGTGCCAGATGGACAGCTTCCAGGCAGCCCCAGTCAGGTAAGAAGAAAAGAGATGGTCCTGTTGCTGAGAGCTTTGTCTGAATGTGATGGAAATACTTGTATTCTGTAGAGACATAAGGAAATGGATTATAGTAAATGAGAAAGCTGAGTTATTTTAATATTACTTGCAATACTATGCTTTTAATCACCTATCAAGCATCTAATGTTGTGCATGAGCATGATGTGTATATTCACACTCATGAAAGATGCTGTCAACAGCATCCATGACACCACCTCTCGGCTCCCACTCTCCACAGCAGTTCTCGTCACGTTCACCCTGTTTTCCTTGCCTTCACCTAGACCTGGCTTGGAGTCCGTAACAGACCGAGTGACGCTAAGCGATTACGAAGCTCGGAGATTATTAAATGCCCTGGTGAAAGAGTTCATACAGATGACGGCAGAAGAGCTGGAGCAAGCCTCTGAGGGGAATAGGTAAGGACGGCGGTCCCAGGGCTGGGAGGAGGGCAAGGGACCATGTGTCTGATCCGTGCCATGAGCTGCCCGAGCAGACCCTCTGCAGGATGAGACTTCCCTGTCTCTGAGGTCATGGGCAGCTCTGCTCACTGACTCTGCAAAGGAAGCTGCTGCAGAGACACCCTCCCTGCTGCTGTCAGAGGAAAGGTTTCCAACTATTAACCTGCTTCTGTCTGTCTCGCAACTGAAAGTGGAGGGCGATTTGAGCTTGAATGAGGGGGTTGTGTTAAGATAGGCCAGCGAAAGGTATGTTTCCTACTTCTAGTGGGAGTGCTAGTGGCTGTTGTGCCACCCTTGGATTCTCTGTCGTGCAAGTGCATGCTGTGGTTGGGCATGGAGAGCCCGGAGCAGGAGCTGCTCCTCGCCATGTACGCGGCACCCTCTCCCCGCAGGGCCAAAGCATGCGGAGTGTTTGCGTGCTGCAGAGCATGCTGCCGGTGAGGAGCGGCTGGGCAGCATGCGGAGCACACTGAAACTCACACCCCAACTGAACAGCATGCCGAGTATGCTGAAACTCAGAAGCCCTGTCCCCTAACTGCTAGCAACTGAAAAGCTAACTAACCTGCTTTTGGAATGGAAGTCTTATGGAATTGTCAGAAAAACTGTGTATCCCTTCTGACTGCATTTGTATGGACCTTCCTTGCATGGAATGTGATGTGGAGGGGTTATTTTCTATGACTCCATGATTTTGTTTTGTTTGTTTCCTAACTGTAGTTAATTGTCTAGGGAAGAAATGCATGCTCATGCATGTTTGAGACTATTTTTCTTTTGGGCATGTTTTCTTTCCCCCTGCAGCCTGGATAGACCAATTTCCAAGCGCTGTGCCAGTCTGAGTACTTGTGTGCTGGGCAAACTGTCTCAAGAATTGCACAAATTGCAAACTTACCCTCGCACTGACGTCGGGGCTGGAACTCCTGGCAAGAAACGGAGTGTGCTGAGTGACCTGGACCATGACCGCTATGCAAACTATGGGGAGCCCCTGGGAGACAACTAGACACGCTTAATTCTGCCCTCTCCCTTTTTTAACTCGATGCATGTGGATCTAAGTTTGATTGCTAACTTTGCTATTTTCTTTTGGTTCTGGTTTTGACAGAGAATGTTTGAGGTGGACCAAATGTTAGGAAGCCAGAGTACATAACATGCCTATCAGGCTAGGGGAAAAATAAATAAGAATGAACAGCATTGCCTTGAGATCTCAAATGATTTTTTTAGACACTCATTTAAACAACCTAAATGAGGCTCTTCATTTCTGGCTGCTAAATGTACAAGTAGACTTTTCTTTCATGCCTGCCCATGCACTTACCCAATAAACCTATTTTTCTATAAGAATTAGATCTCTGTTTTAATTACTTGCTCTAGATCATGAGATTTCTAGATAAGGCTAGAAAACTTTACAAGCCCTCTTAAAGCTACAGAGAGGCAGTGCAATGCCAGTAATTCTAGAATAGCTGCAATAGGTAATAAAGTACAAAGAGAATTTAAAATTAGATGTATATATACATGTATTCATATGGTATAACTGGCCAAGCCTATAGTCGTGTTAGCAAAGCTTTTGAGAAGCAAAGGAATTGGGAGAGGATCAGTCAAAACATCTTGAAATATAATCCCATTTAGAACTGAGTACTGAACACCTCCAGGTAAGAATAACTATTTTTCATTCTCACTCTATGGCAAGTCTCTAGTATATTCTAAGTTCAAATATCTTCAAAATACCACATGGGTGAACCATAGTTTGGGAGACAAATCCAGGTTTTTCTTGTAGTACTTGCATTATGTGTTACTTTGTATCTAAAAATGGCACTTTCATTGCTGTTCCTCACAGATTATTATTTTGCTGTTATTCTCTTGCAGCAGCTCTCATAATCAGAGGCCTGTTCCAAAATGGTTACGATGGTACAAGGAATACTGTTAATGAGCTCAGTTCTGTAATGTGCATTTAAACCAAATTCTTCCATCCCCACAACTTAAAAATCATTAATAGAAAATCTGTCAAGCAGGGATGGTATGAACACATATGTCACGAAGTCCCCTATCTTAACAAAAGAGTTGCACCTGAACTACAGGCAGAGCACCTGTGTGCTGAAGTGCTGCTCCTATGGGACTCGGGCACTGACCTGACAAGCTGAATCCAGCTGCTGGCGTTTTCCTCTAGCAGCAGGGTGAGCAAAGATGATAAACTCTGGAGGAAGCAGGTACGGCCTGCAGGCATTGGGCATCCTTGGCACCCCTGTCTGCCACAGCTTCTCCCTGGTGGCAGGGTACAGCCTGGGTTGTTCAAGGCCTAGTTTTATTTAAGACTTCAGTCTGCTCAAGAAACAGGGCTCATCCACCTTTCCTAAAGGGAAAGGGATAAAAGGAGGGAAAGGGATAAAACACAACCAGAGAAAATCTTTCAGAGCTTGTGAGCTGAGCAGCCTGAAGCTGGCAAAGCCCACTGCACAGTAAGCCTGCTTACTCTTACAGAAAAATCTTTCCCAGCCTAACAGCCCTTACTGAAGTTGTGTTGCCTTCAGGAGAGGTATTTGGGAACTAACTTGTTTTCATTCTGAAGCAGCGTGACGGCCCAGAAGAGGGCATGCAACACGGCAACCTGCGTAACCCACCGCCTGGCGGACTTCCTGAGCCGCTCGGGAGGAGTCGGCAAGAACAACTTCGTGCCAACCAACGTGGGCTCCAAGGCCTTTGGCAGGCGGAGGAGAAGCACTCCAATCTGAATAGCTGAATGCAAAGGTGAAGCTGGTAAATATGCTGTGATATGCATAGAGACTGCAGCCTTTAGAATTGGTAGTGTTTTAGCTCTGCTGGATGAGCCCCAGGCTTAGGGTGATTGTCTCCTTAAAAACTAGATATTTGCCAATATAGTCAAGTGCTAAAAATTTAACCTATTTAAACTGAGAAAAAGAGCTTTCATAAATGTACTAGTGAAATAACTAGCTTCACAGGGCCCTAAGTAAGCAGAATATTTTGAAAATATTTATTCATTTTATCCATAGCATTCATGATGAACATTCCTGTAACTCTGGATTTGTGTCTTTCAGATTGTCATGAAACTGAAAATCCAACTTTCATTTCTAACAAAAGAAACTCTTCTCCATAAATCAAGACAGCCAAAAAGAAGATTAATTTTGCATCCTAATACTGAAAATGTTTTGTTTAATACAAATGAAAACTCTTCTGTTATGTATAGTAAGAGATTATAGTTATTCAAGTTAAATTATTGTATATTCTTTTTATATGCAATTCTATTTCAAATAAAATGTGACAGCATCTATTATTTATTTATCTTGTAGCATATATGTGATTCATGCTATTTATTCTGGCACTACTGCCAAAACTCGGGGATTATACTAAATTGCTGCCTGGCAAGGCATATGTGTATAATACGGTGTGCTGTGCCTTGATGTAAAACACCTAACTAACCTGACTGTAAAGTATGTTTAAAAAAAAACAAAAGTCAATATTGTATCACTTGTGAATTTATGCAGACATTAAAAAAAGTATTTTAGATACACTTGGGTTGAGAAACTGACTTTTCATTTAAACACTTTTAGTAAGACCCCTGACACTAATCCAGCCTCGTTCCGTTTCAGATGGCTTATAGATATGCTAGGTAACGAGGCTCTTTGAACTGCATCATTTAAGTCAGATGTTCAGAATGGAAAGAGTTTTATAAAGGACTATCTCAAAGTTATCTATCACAGATACCAGTAGGCTAGAATGGGGCTATAAAAATAATAATAAAAAACATGCTGCAGCTTCCCTCAATAAACTGAGGGAGACAACCTGCCTTACATCTAGCTTAAGACAAAAGGCCTTAAGAGATGATATAACTGAGATGAAACAGCCTAAGGATTTGGTGTGTGTGTGTGTGTGTGTGTGTGTGTGTGTGTGTGTGTGTGTGTGTGTGTGTGTGTGTGTGTGTGTGTGTG
>JAUBOD010000351.1:3572405-3605330 GCA_032353885.1 Nothura maculosa | reverse complement strand
CCTGCCTGCCTTCCTGCCGTTCCTTCCCTCCCTTCCTTCCTTCCCTCCCTTCCTTCCTTCCATCTTATTTGTTTCTATTTTCAGTTCAATGTTTTTGCCATTGTCAAAACCTCAGCACAAGAAGCTACGTCACAACAATAAATAAAATGTATTAAAATCAAAACAAAAACATTGTTTAGAACTGTGAATTCATCTACTATTTGCCAAAGGCATACTGCAGCCTAATGAGCTTAGAAAACAGAAACATTAAATTAATCAGATCTATTTCCTTGGAAAATAAATGAGGCAATTCTTATCGCCTGAATAAATTGTTCCTTTTGAATACTGTTTTGCACCATTATTGCTTCAAGTACCCATTTATGTAATCTCCTAATGAAAGGACTCTATAGCAGCTAGCATACACCGAGTATGGAAAAAACTCAAAATTCCCAATTCCTTTCGAAAGCAAATGCAGTGTGTCAGAAAGGAGAGAAGAAGGAGGGAAAACAGTAAAGAGCTAGAACTCATTACTTTCAAGGAATAATAAGAACAGTGAACTAGCTGGGGGAAAAATCTTATAAAAGGAAATATGTAGAGAGTTTTTCACACTGGCTGAAGTTTTTTTTGTGTGTGTGTGTTAAAAATATATTCAAGTAGTCTAGAGCTTTTTTTTCTAGTTTAAAGTACTTTCAGTTGTTCTCCCCCTCAGCCTGCCTGCCCAGGCTCCTCCAAACTAACACTGAGGGAATGGACAAACACGTAATTGGTTTGAAGAAAATGAGATGAGGATGCTAAAGAAGAAATAAGGTTGCTTGAAGGCTGAAACTGATCCATCATTGTACTGTCTTGTATTAACTCACAGGCTTTAGTAGCTATTAAATATACTAAATATAAGCAACTATAACTGTAGATTTTGGAGAAATAATGAAGAGAAACTTTCTGTGCCAAATTAATCTGTTTATTACTTGTTATAGATTTGACTCCATAAACGAAGTGCCTATCAACAGAGATGAGATCATATCTCAAAATCCAAAGTCTGTATTGAGTCCAGCTCTCCCTAAAACAATGCCTACCTCTCTCACACCTGGCTCTTTCTAAAACAGGATTTCAGCTCAGTGCCTTTTCCCTCGCTTTCTTCTCAGCAATTATCAGCTGCCCAGAGAAAGCATAAAGCACACAGACCAGAGTCTTCAGAGCAGAAACTTGCAGTTTAGTTCCATCTCTTTTGACTCATTTAAACTAAACCACTTCACTCTTCCCCCTCACCCTAGTAAAAGTATATTTGAAACAAACAAATCTTAAACTTTGATTACTATGGAATGCAATGGCCTCAAACTGGGGCCAAATTTTGTTCCCCCTTGTAGTTACATAATGCTAGGGCTTACAGTAGTTTGTAATCACAGTATAGTATATCTTTTCCCCCTTTTAAAAAGCCATCATTTCCCAATGCTAAATACAATACATGAGATACTGCAATTATGCCCATATCCAGAAAGGGGAAAAAGCTGTGGCACATCACATATTGCAACGTGGTGAGTGTACAGAAATATATCACGGTTTCTGTGTTTACTGTTTTTATGGAGCCATACTGCCTGAGTGTCTGAGGAGATAATACTGTAATGCCTTTCCAAAAGAGACTTTAGTTCAGCTATTTTTTAACTGATGGATAGATATGCAAGAGAAATTAGATATCACACTAATTGTTCCAAAATAAGTTAATGACATGCCTAGATTGTCATTTAGTCTGAGGCACATGTGAGAATAGCACCCAGGAGTGCTGCAGGACATTGTCTGATTCTAACTAGACAATGGTTACAAAAATGTAAGTTAAAGCAGATGTGCAATGAGACCACTTCCTATAGGAACTATTAAAAAAAAACCCAGCAAGTAGGCTGTAAAAATTGTGCTGTGTTGGATTTTTGTTTGTTCTGAGTTGTTCTTTGACTTCCTGGAATTTGCGGAGTTTAACAACTTTTAAACAAACTTTGCACCTGAAAGCAAAATAGAAATAAATCCATATATTGCCTGGATGTCATGAGTTTGCTATTTATTTTTTCAGGCAATGTGCAATCTGCATATGACACATTGCAAACTGGAAGATTTCGTCATTGCATGGTCTCTGAGACACTGGATTCCTAGTGGTTTTAGTGTTGTGGAAACTGAGAGATATTTACAGATGGATTTGGATGTATAAGATCTGCTGTAAAAATAGATGCAATTTTCATATAATCTTACACAGGAGATTTATGAGTTCTTCTGCTTTGTACCATAGAATTACCTAGGGATGTTAAAAGAGTTATGTCAATCTCCAGTTTGCTAAAAGCTGTAGGGAAAAACTATGTTAAACCCCTGTAAGTTGAATAGCTTTCCACTCTTTTGGAGTGAATACGTTTGGTGTTTTAATTCTTTTGTTTTGAACTGAGAATGGTATAGCTGTGTTGATACACTGGTCATTAAAAGATCATTGTAATTTGGCTTGTATATACATTTTTAACATTAACAGAGATACATGCAGAGGAGAGAATAATCATATGCAAAATTTTGATAGCTTTACTGGGTAGAATGGCTAAAGGCTTTTGCTTTCCTTTTTCTTCTATCATAAGGAGTCCTTCATGACTTCAGGACAGCTGGTAAACATTTGCTCCATTCTATAAAGAGGGGAATCATCTGTGCTTATTAAACAATAGTGTTGATTTGGGAAAGAAGTGTCTAAAAGCAACACAAAAACAAAATCCTGAGGTCTGGCTATGATCATTATTTGGCAACTAATCTAATATAGGAAGTCCTCTTTCCTCCTTCTAAGCCTTTTGGAGCACATAACTTGCCTGTCTCATATTCAGTCTGCATTTCCATGTCTAAAATATTTTAATGATCTATTTGCATCTGTCTTTGCCTGTTTTGTGGCTTTGCTGAATGCTCAGCTGGCATGGAAGAGGAGACTGTAGCCTCTTCCCTACAGAAACAGTACTGCCTAGGACTCTCTTCTGAATATCACACATGTTGTTTTATGTAGCGTCCACTATAAACTATTAAATGTATCTCATGGGAACTAGCAAAAGAAATAATAACAGTTAAAATATTTTGTCTTGATGTCAGTGTTCACAGTGTATTAGTAATGTGTGTCCTTTTGATATCAAGAAAAAAAAAGAACACAATTTAAAGATTTTATTTCGTAGTTGCTTTAGTCCTCTTTTGAGATGTGAGATTCAAATGAACTGCTGTGCAAATTCAATTATACCATTAATTACATTTATGTTTATGAGAAAAATAGTCAAACTAGAAATGCTTTATTAATAAGTTTATTAAAAAAATCAGTGAATGGGCTATAATAGTTACACAACTGATAAAACAATGAAAAATGCTGCATAATAAAAAAAATGTTTTTAACTATGTCTGAAGGATGATTTGCTTCCGTAGAAATGTATGCCCTTTTAATAATCTCTTGGGTGTTTCAGAGCTCTGTTAGACCTGTTTGAAAGTTTTATGCTCAAGAAACTTAGTATGAGAGTGGCTGGTGTATCACTTTCACAGCAGGCTTCCTAACCCAGAGTGCTGTATTAGGGAGTACAGAAACATCCAAGTTGCTACTACTAAACTTTATTCCTGCCTCTTCATTTGTACAAGAACACAATATATGAGAGGAACAAAGCTACCCTCTGCCTCCTACTTTTCCCTTAGGATTTCTGCTGAAAAAGAAGTGGGGTTACCTTTCATTTAGCCAAACAGCTAGCTTTGCCTGAGCTTAAACTTCTTGGAAGCAACACTAAGTCATGATTATGATTCATGGTTTCATGACTGCTCTGTGCAATATGCTGTGCAAATACCTCAAAACTAGTACAAGAATAAACTGAAATGCAAGTAAGCAATTAAAGAACTTTGGAGAAATGTTTATGGTTGGGCCACAATAAAATACTCTTCTGAAATAATAAAACAGTGACATATCTTGGAAAGGGGACATCAGTAAAACTGAGTATTGAGCAGCTGACCTAACTTAATGCAAGTCAGCTCTGCTAGTATGACTCCTTCATAATTTTGTAAGTGCTGATCAAAATATTTCCAGCTTTCAAAGAGGCAATCTATACTGGTATTCTGCAGTCTATATTTATAGCATAAAGATAAATGTATTTCCAAAGGAAAGATTAAGATACTGCTATAAAATCTGCTAGACATAATGCTATGCAGGTTATTTTATTATAGCTCTACTATACAAGATAAAATACAGGCTTTAAAGTGTTTTAAATGTGCTACCAGAAATTATAGGCAATAGTATAATTAGATCAAATGCAAAATGTGTTTTTATGTTGCAATACTGAAATACTATTTGATGATCCTACAAACATTTAATCATAACAGAAGTGCTTGTACTCACAAGGAGTCAGTGGCTTCACTTAGGAAATCATGTTCACAGCAGCAGAGAGATCTTACCATTTCACCAGGATGCAGTTCTCTGTGAGCGTTGCAAAACCAACTGGTGCCATGTGAACTCAGCAACTTATTTGAAGCATCTGTATTTCCTAGTGATATGAAAAAAAGACATTTGCTGGTGAATACACACATACAAGATGACCACAGGCTAATCAGATTTCATGGCACCTAATCATGCTGTTCCATGCATCATGCATAGGGAGTGTAAAGCTCCCAGGAAGTATTAAGTTATTGTACTTTATGCATTTCCAAAGTGTCAGAGCAACTGTATACATCAGAGAGCTAAAATTTGGTTATCCATGCAAGTGATAATCAATGTTAGCACATGAGCAACAATAGTGGGATGTTGCATGCAATAACATGACTTTTTTCTTAATAAGGAGAGAAGGTCTTAAACTTCTGTTACTTTTTTTCCTCAATAACATAGTTTCTTACTGAAGGTGAGAATTGTCATTTTTGTGATGTTCAAATAAGCCAAGTTTGTTTAAGTAATTCAGACAGTATTTCATGGGATCAATGCATTCTGAATAATGCACAGGTAGGGGCTTGTGAGCCATTGTGCTTGTGATGTTTCATGTGTTAAAACACTGTTCCCTCAGAGACTGTCCTTGTGACAGACATGGGGCACATGTATCTTTGTTAGAGGAAAGGACGAAGTGTCTCAAGAGACTTTCTGGGGTACTGGCAAAGAATGAGACAAGTATATTACCAAAAGTAACCTTCATTTCCCATCCCAAGTTTCTCTCTCATTTCTTTTCTTATTCCTAAAAAATAAAATTCATCTGAGAATTTGAGTTGTGTTATCATTGTCCTGTGCACAAAGTCTTATTTCCAAGTTTCTCTTCTTTCCAAACTTGTCTGCTGTCTTTTCCAGCAACCTTTGACAATATAGATATAAGTCCATATTGCTATTCTTAAGACCATCAGTTGCCTTCAAGTATGTGCTTTTATTATTTTTATTGTGGCACATCTCTAAAGACTTGGTAGTTATACATGATTTTTAGTAAGATAGCAGTGGAAGTATCTGCAGCATATTTCTATGTCTCATATTTTATAATTTGAAATAGATTCCCAACTACAAGCTCTGTATATTTAATCTGTTTAAAAATACTTTTGGCCATCTTTTCACATCTTTAAAGTTATTCAATTTACTGTAATGGTCTTTAATTGAGAGTTATGTTCACACAATGGAGGATAAAATAGACTCAAAGTTTTTCTCAGAGCTATAAATTTTTTGAACCTGGTGAGTTCCCATTCATTGAGGATAACATACATTTTTGAATGTGTTCCATATACTTGCCAGGTTTGACAACTAAGAGTTAGATTTGTTATGGCTACTAGAAGATGAAGAAACAGTATAAAGCAAGAAATAATGAGAGGAACATTCCACAGGAACTTATGGAAAAACTTCTTAATAGTGATGGTGACAGAGCCCTGGAACAGGCTGCCCTGAGAGGTTGTGGAACCTCCTTCTCTGGAGATCTTCACAACCCGTCTGGATGCCACCCCGTGCCACTCCAGGTGACCCTGCGTGTGCAGGGGGGTTGGACTAGATGATTTCTAGAGGTTCCTTCCAACCTTAACCATTCTGTGAATCTGTGAATCTTTGAACATGTCGACATGACATCACATCAAAATCATACCCATGCTGAGGCAATCAAAGGAACACAAATTCTTGCATCTGTTCAGAAACAGTAGATTTGTCACCTGGTAGATAATGCACTGCTGTTAATTTGTCAGCACTTAAGGAGATGCAAAATTTCAGATGTTTATTTCACTTTTTTTTAATATAGAAAACCATGTATTCATGGATATACCTCACAACTGAGCACTGATAAATCAAATACATACACTCCTTCTCAAAACTGATCATATAACACTAAGAAACCTGTATTGAAATCTGTTCTACTGTGCTAAACACAAATACACTATCCAATTAGTGGTTTTTTTTCCCCATTGTTTAAACTGGCATGACAGAAAGGCTAACGGAGCAGAAAAATAGCACTTTTATTGTTTAACAACTCCCCACCTTTCTCTTTGTAGACAGGTACTAAGGGTCTAGTTTAGCAAAGTAGACCTTTATTTGACAAAGAACACGACTAGAACATCTAGTTGTATGACTAGACTACCAGATTAAACAACTAGAACATCTTCTGCAAATGCTTCTCTAATTTGCTGACTAAGCATGCATGTTGCTGAATCAGAGCATAAGTGACTCATTTGCTGTGCAAGAACCAGAAACAGAATCAAAACTGGTGCTCTAATCAGAAAATAACTTCTATGCAGAAAAGTGGGTCACTTTACTAATGAAATACAAGAAACAGCTGGTTCTCATTGGCACTTAAGGGAGATGTGCTGTGTAGCTCTTTTTCACAAAGCATAAAAGGCATGGCAAAAGCTTGGAGCCTAAGCAGACATATGAGGTGTGTGTTTTCTTTGCAGTAGTTCACAGTTTAAAAAAATTTTTTTTGAATTTGGTTTCTCTTTCATGTCTGTAAGATCAATTTGAAACATTTAGAATCCATTTTTATTCCATATGTTGTGATGGAGAAACAGGGGATATATGGAGTCAAGGTTCAGGCAGCCCCACTCTGAAGTGAGGTAAAGTTTGAGAGCTAAAGGCAAGCAGAGGAAGGACAATGCAACTCATTTCACTGAGGGCTTACAGCAGCTTCACTGGAAAATGCTGGCCCTAATGTGCTTAGATACTCTGCTACATGTGAAGTTTTAAACATGTCAGATTTTTTTATTTTGGTTCCTACCAACCTTTTTAAGTACTTTGCTGGACTGGGGTCCTGGTGAGGTTGAAATCTGGATATCTTTGCATACTAAGCAGTGTAAGTTAAAGCAAGTTTGAATTTGTACCTTTTCCTTATATTACATGAGAGAGATATGCTATTTTTCTTATTGCTGCTTGTATTTATTTTTGAGTTTGAAAGAGAGTACTGTTCTTCCATAATATTAAAGTCAGCATCCTTTTGCTATTAGATACATGCTTAAAGGATATGGGGGGGGGGGGAGAAATCCCTTTTCAGAATCTAAAGGCTTTCTATAAAGAGAACTGCAATCTTGTAAAATAAACTGGTATACAGAAGGAACTATTTGAATGCTGATCTGTGAGAAAGATTTAAAAGCTTGAGAGTTGTTATACTTCTGTATTTATACATGAAACTAAAGATAAAGCAAATCAAATAATAGTTGATCAGGGTGCTTTTTCTTGAAACAAAAGATGTTTAGGTAGGAATTTTCAGCAAAGCTTCATAAATGATATATTATACTGCAAAACAAGTGCTGTTGAGCTTGGTTCTGCTTATGTTTCATGATTGTATTACACACCCTTGTGTGCTACTTAGGTGATGGTAGCCCTCCCTTCTGTAAAGTTTCTTCGTTGCATATCTGCATATTATAAAGAAGTACTTGAAAGATTGGATATCAAGTACTTTATACAATGAATTTTTCAAAAGTTACTGTTAGTGTCAACTTGCTGGATTAGGGGGTCAATAAGGCTACAAAATAACATTTTGGCGTAAAGCTTCCTATGCTTTTTGGATGGTGAGAAGAAAGTTGGATGAAGGCAGGGAGAACTGTAGTAATTCCAGTAACAGGAACTGGACTAGTTTCTACAACGAGGAATAGTTTACTATAGTATAGCTCGCAGACTTCGTATTTTAATTCTAGAACAGATATTTACAAATTAATTGAAGATCTCCTTTGTCCTGGAACGCAGTAATTTTCCATTGGCAGAGGAAGACTGTTCAGGTGGACAGGTGATTTTGTTGCAACTTTGAGTACTCTGTCTTGCCGATCAACGAGTCTGAGTTCAAGGGACTTCAGCAGTGTCCAGTTTAAAAAAAAAAAAAAGGGGGGGGGGAGGAGGGGACGGGGAGGGAGGTGGAACCAATGAAGAAAATAAACAGAATATAGCTTCAGGAAGAACTTTTCTTATATATTAAATAAATATAGCTTCTAGCACTTGAATGCAGGTCTTTTGGGATACAGCACTGACACTGTTGTTTTCTAGCCAGATATATCTTAATTCCTGTTTCCCAAAACATGCCCATTATGTCAAGCCTCAGAATATGATACTATTCGTCTTAATTATATTCCAGACCTGACTATTATTTTGAGGTTACATAGTTCTTTAAAGGGGCTGAATTGGCCCTTTTTTTTTTTTTTTTTTTTTTTTTTTTTAAAGAAAAGTAACAAAATGAGTTCAACTTTCATTCTTTGCTTTTGGTTTAGTGTTATCTGATATTGTAATAGTACCCAGACTAATAGTGTTCAGAATGAACTGTAAAATAAGTAAGCAGAGCCTTATCCATTGTATGTATGAAAACTATTTTTTTTTAAATTCCAAGTCAATTATTGAATAAGGAATTATTAAGTGGCTGAGACTAAAGCTTCTACAATGTACAAGGAGAACTACTTGTTTGGAAGACTTCCAAACTGATGTGAGGACTGCATGGTACCCATTCCTTGCCTAGTTAGTCTCTGTAGTAGCTACTAAAACAGATGCATGTTGAAATACGCAGGTTTCCTAGGCAGCACGTTTTCAGGCAGCACGTTTTCTGTGAGTTGTTTTGTTTTAAAGACTGTGCTTAGTGAAATATAGAGATTTAATGTACCTATGTAAAGGTAAAGCAAGTTGGGCTGTGGTATTGCTTACTCCTCTCTTGCTTTCCACTATGCAGACCTGTGTACCAGTGTACCTGAAGAAACCCTTATCTCAGTGATTTTTTTTTTTCCCCTAGAACTTATTTATATCCTTTGCACTCTCTGCTTCTTTCCCTGCTCTACAAGCACTTTGACTTTAGGACAAAATGAAAATAAGAAAATATACTATGTGCCTCTACACTGAGGAAGTGGTTTGCTTAGGAATGGTAACCATATGAAAGCTTTAAATGCTGATACCAAAACCATATTTGAATATACGGATGTGAGTCCTGGGAAAAGGGAAATAGGATATGTTTGCTAGCTAAAAGGAAAAACCTTGTTGCTACCTAGGCTTTTTGCCGAAATACAACTGAGTAAGATTACTTTAGGTGTGTGTTGTGCCATTTTTTCCCCTCTTGTTTCCTCTGTAAGGTGCTCGCAGGAACCTGCCTATGAACAAAGGAAAGTCTGAGCACATACACTGCAATGATTTATTTATTGGTCTTTTACTGCTTTTTTTCAGACCACATCATAGTTCTCTTTGATGTAACTGCCTCCCTCCCTATAGCAAGTTTCTCTTGTTTCTTTTTTCATGTTCTTTCATGTGTTTCAGTGTCATTGGTTCTCTCCTCCCATTTCTAGCTCCTAAAAATTACGACTTCAGAAAGCACTTTTAGGACCTGCAAGAGTAAGGGGATCTCTAGCTCCTGAGAAAGAAAGTGTAACAATTCCTGGCCATTCCTACATGGATGTATTTGACAGCTTCTGACATTGTGGGAGACCTGGAAAAACCTCAGGGAGCGGTCCTGCTCTGTTTGGCTCTATTAAAAATATTTCTTCTGTACTTTTTATCTAAACTTATATGAATTACAGCATTACAGAGAGGACCCATCATAGGACAGCATATTCAGCTCTCACGTAAATGTTTCCTGTTCTTTTATTTATTTATTACTATAGCTTAAAAAAAAAAAGTGTAAAAGGTTTCTGAGGAAAAAAATCAAAACAAGAAAGCCTGAGGCTAAGTGGGTAGGGTTGGGCTCAGTAATCATCCTGTTATTTTCTAGCTGATATGTGTGCCTGACCCTTAATGTCTGCTAATTGTGAAATGAATGACAGCATAGTGCACCTGCCTAAGGTGGAGGAAAACTGTACTGTATTTTGGTATAATTTTACTGTGTTCCGCCTCTCAAGAGGCATGCTAGAGTGCTTTGTAAATACTACTTGTGAATCAAGTCCATTTGGACCAGTTAACACTCTTGTTTTAGAGAAATTTCCGCACTACAGGGTTAGGGCCAGCTGTCCCAAGCTTTCTCTTCCTCTGGATGGCATGGATTTGCAGTAAACTGAGAACAGGACACAGCAGTCTCTGAATCTCAGAATTCTTCTGTATACTATTAGACCAGAGATGATGTCATATAAATCATCCTAAGCCAAGTTATTACTTTAAATATTGTTTTCATGATTATTTGCAATAGTATTGGCCATATTCTTGTGCCAACTTTGCAGCTGTGGCACTGCTGATGTAACTGGCCCTCTGAGCTACCCTCACAGGGGACAGCACCTTAACTTTCATGTCTGGGTGCCGCAGCACCTAGTGCCCAGGTAAACTCCTTCCCCGGTACATTGGCTGTAGTGTATCTTGGGAAATGGTGAAGTACAACACTGCCTCCTCCTGCCTCTTCCACTCCAGTGTCTTCTAGCTTCTGTCACTCCAAGCACACTGTTCTGAGCAAGTAATCAAAAACATACATACTATTTTGTACTCTCCATATTGCATTCTCTAGAAGTCCCTTCCAACCATAAGCAATCTATATTTATCAGTATTTCTCAGTTTCGCTACCATGTATGCCCGACAATACCGGTTGCTCTGAGCTTTCCTGTTTGGCTATCTAGGGGATCTCAAAACTAGATAAATAAAAATGTTAGCAATCTAGTAAAGTCAACTTTAGCAAATTAATTTATTGAAAATATGGAACTAAATTCACATGCAATGCTACAACTTTTTTCATCATTATGAACGTCTTATTAGGTGGACTAGCTTACAATCTGGTTTAACTTCATTGTCCTTCAGGAGGATAATTTTTCAGCAGAAAGCAACTGTAGAACACTTCAGAAGACCATTTCATATTTGAAGAACTTAACTCGGAAAGACAGAGGGAATGTCAGCAGATATATGTTTAGTCTGAGAGCAGGAGGGAGAACAATTAAGCCATTGTGTGAAGAGATGGAGGTGAAAGTAGAGATAAGTTGCTTTACAGGCTTAAGGACCGGAGCACTGCTTGTCAAGGTTTTGTATTGTTAGTAGTATTATTTGTATTATTATAAGCTTTAGAAAGTATTTCAAATTGACAGTATTTTTGAGTTTCTGCACATAATAATGAAGCAACTTCTACCCGATGAAAACTGACACAGCATCCATGACAGCCTGGAGCCACTGAGAATACAGGGCAAAACTTGGTTAATGTATTTGGTTTGGGTAGAGCTCAGACACAAGACAAATCCTTCGTAAAATAAGAGAGATAACAGAATAAGAAAGAAGTAGCAAATCTCAGCAAACAGACTTCTAGAGACACTGAAATGCAAACCTTTTCTGAGGAACTTAGGAGCCATACAAGCAGGAGGTTTTTTGAACGATTAGATTGGTACTTTTGCATTTGTATCCACAAAAGGTTAGTTAAATTCACACAAGTCTAAATGTACTAAGCCAGTCTTTTGGTTATCTCCATCAATATGAACAAGCAGTCTGGAATCCTTGCTCACACTGGTGAGCAAAAGTGAATAAATACCTGCTGCAAGTAAGAAGTGTTCCACTGTCCCAGAAGCTTTAAAAAAGGTGAAACAGAAATTAAAACAATCTAGTCTGTAGCTTTTCATATGCATCCTTTGACTAAAGAAGACAGATAACAGCTGCTTTTTTTTTGTAGTCTGTTGCTGGCACAGAAGAGCGTTAACTCCCATTAAAATGAGCAAGTGCTGTGGCTGCTGAACTTGGCCCTCTGCCTATAGAAAATTAAATGCATTTGCAGGTTAGCCAGAATAAAGCGTGGGGTGCCGTGCACTTGTTCCGTGTGCTCCAGCTCACAAAAGTGAGACTCTGGAAAATGAGAGCTCACCAGTGGGAATGCGTTGCCTGTTTCTTCTTCCCTTTTGTATTAATACTGAGAACTGGGTAAAGCACAGACATTGGCAGGCTCAAGAAAGCCTGCCCTGCCCACACCTTTGTATGTGGCTTTTATTTTTAATTCTTGTCCACAGCTATAGTCATGAGAGTGCCCCAAATCAAGGGGGAAATCAGAATCATAGCTTCTACCTCTCTTCTAGGTTTGGGGACCACAGCCTGCAGTCAGCATACATACAGCAGGGATTGTAACCTATTTATGCACAAGCTTATGTATGAATGTGTCTCTGTCAGTGACTAAAAAGGAACAGAAATATGCAAAAAAAATGGTTTTCAATTTCTTTAAGGCTATTTTAGAGTTATTGCAGTGTGGTCATTCCCCTCCATCCTCCCTTTTTTTTCCCTAGGCTATTTTTTGGCCATAAACTGTATGTACCTCTTGCTTTTACCTTATTTGCTGTTTTTCTGAATCCTTTTACTTAATTTATGAGAGCAATTTCCTAAGATGACATGAAGAAGAAATACCCCAAAGCCCAAATATCTTGGGAGGGTCAAGCATGTTTCAAAAGTGAGGAAGCACTTAGTATAAATACCATTATAAATAAGTGTGATTCTGGTTTGCTTGTGCCTAAAAGCATTTTAAAAATAGAAATTTAGTCCTCAAATACCTACCTGCTTGTGGGGAAAAAAATCAGTTTGCGTATTAAATTATGCCTAAAATCAAGTAGTTCTGCAAGACAGTGCCTACTAGCATTTATGGCATTGTTTCTATGATGACTTATTTCTGAAGTGGGTAGAATCATATTATCTAGATTTGGAACACTTTAGTGTCTCTTAGAATGTTTACAATAAAAATCAGACGCTGACAAGCATTGTGGGGTGTATATTTTATCTTTTGTTGTGGATTAAACAATTGATTCTGAAAGATTGAAGTGCCCCACCTGCCTTCTTGCACACTTCTGTTTTGCCATGTCAAACAATATAAAATGAATACTGCACTTCCTTCTATCTAATTGAATAATTTACTGTAAATAGCTGTCATTTACTTTAGAGCAGTAGGGGATCATTAGCCAAATGGATGTGAGTAAGTCATGCCTTTAATGCGTTAGAGGGGCCTAAAATGGAATCATCTAAATGGGACCATCAATACAGCATGCTGAATTAAGTCAGAGGCACTTAAAGCTTTAAGTCCTCTTTCTTGTAAATTACATGCTCCCTCGGCAGAAAGGTAATCAAGAACTTGCATAAAATATGCCATCTTTGTTTCAGTGCTTTATTTTTAATGAATAAAATAGTACAATTTAGATGACATGATTGGTAGCTGTAACTATGTTTTGGATTTCCCTCATTTTAATTACCTCTCTTACTGGTTGAAGCATTCTTGCTTGGAAGCAACTACTTGTGCTGACTAATCCTGGCTCTACTCCATAAACAAGATGAGCAGGTAATAAAATATTTTCTTTTGACTTTTATAGGTATATGACCTGATAATTACTTGCAGAAACTTGTGTTTTATATATGTAATTTTTAGAAAAGTTCCAGTTAATCTTAACTTCTAAAATGTACAATATATTTTGGGTCCACTTCACCACCAAACTGGGTGGCAAAGTGGCTGGCTGCTTTAATGTACTCAATATTACTATTATTATATATTATAGAGTGTTATATATAGTGTGTGTGTGTATATATATTTTTATATATGTGTATAAAACACACTATAATTCTTTAATGCATCTATTCTCTTCCCCATCTCAACACTGCCTCTGCCTCCTCAGCTCAGATCCCTGTTCTCATGGAATAGGTTGTTCTTAAGTCAGGTTCAGAACCCAGATATTCAGTGATGTCTGAAGTAATGCAAGCAGTAGCTTTCCTGAGTTTTAACTAACTTAAGCTTTGGTAACTTGTATTATCCATAACAGTATTCCTTTTCGAAATTTACTTGATTTTTGGGTCATGGTGACTTGCTGGAAACAAGTTTCACATCCTCTGAAAATGTTTTCCTCAGTTTTGAGTTTTCTGCACTTCAGAGAACCCTTAGAAGATTAGAAGAATAAAGTTCCTGATTTATCTTTTCAATACTAAAATATTGTTCAATTTCAATAGTCATTTTTTGACAGTGATCAGTCCTCTCATAGGGTTTTCTATGCAGTAAACATTTTACTTTCAAGAATATGAACTCAGTTCTTGAAAGAACATGATCAGGTCTTTTAAATCTAGTTGTGAGGTCAGGGGCTGTAAACAAAAGAAGAAGTAACAATGCGATGTATGAATTTCTAATTGTTTCATTGCAATTGTTTCACTTGTGCATTGAATAATATAATCGGATAAGCCATCACTTCAGAGATGGAGACTAAATAAGCTTCTGTGCAGCCTGGAGAAAGTTGGTGAGAAATCTTGTTGTAGAAGGTACGGGGATTCCTTATTTTCATTCCACATCTGTAAGCACTGTCCTATGTTTCCTGTAACTGATCTTTTCTCTCTTACTGAAATGAGGTTTTTAAAGGTAAATTCATCTTGTGCTTTGAAACTCTTCTGATTCTGCTTATGAACTGCTTTCACTTTTATTGGATGAGTCATGATGAAAGCTCTGTTTTGTAGCTCCACCATGAGTAATGCTAAGCATTTTCTTGGGTTCCCTTTGAGAACACTATTATATTAAAAGCAGAATCTGTTTTTTGATATTCTAATGGACAATTAGGTGGCTGGGTCTCAGACTTGATTTACATTCATCACAGCAACAATTTTTATTTTTTTCTCTCAACTTAATGACACTATATTTTTCCCCTTGCATGAACATTTTACAGGGCATAGCTTTCCATCTGAATTTCAAAAAAAGAGAGGAAAAATAATATGATTTCGGGTTTAGAACTGCTGTTCAAGTATCAATTGTTTTGGGGTGAGGCGTTCCAGTGATTGATACCAACTTTGAAAGTTGGTATCTGGCAGCATGTGCAGACAGGTCTACGTGACACTGAAGGCATGATAGTGAATGCAGTGTATCTGAGGATGTATATGCAGAAATTTTCTTCATTCAGATTTGATGTATATTAATGTTACTGTAAGCTGATGGAAGATTTCATGTTAATTCTACAGCACAACTAGACTTAAGAATTAACTACCCTTTCAGAATTGGCCTGGCCCTCTTTGCTCTACAATAGTAAGTTTCTGTCCATAGTTACTAAGCATCTGTGACAAATGCTAGTTTTCTTCCATGTTTTGACTAACGAATTCTTAACGATGTACAGCTTTCATTGACAAAGATAGTTCTGCCTGGAAAAGGGCATCTAGTTTCCTTCTGTAGGGATTAATAATGTTATTTGCTCTTAGATGTAGTGGGTCTTCATAGATACATCACTATCACACTTGACATGATAATGAGCAGTGCTCCTCTCCTCATGTCTCTTTTACTGCTTTGTACTCTCTCCTCCTTGGCCCTTCCATATAAAATTTCAGTCTATAAACTGGAAGAACTACAAATTGCATAAATCTTGTAACTATACCAAGTAATACCCTTTAAAAGCTCTTGGCTTGGCCTTCCAATGTTCTGGCCCAAAAGGGCAAGAGCATGTTTTGACATGCTCTCATTGCAGTACACTGACTGGAAGTAGATGTTGTATTTTCAGCTCCAAGCTGTTTGATTTCTGGATGTACTCTGGCTGTACTACATCTGTCCCTGAAACAATAAATAAGTGAATGACACTATGGAGCAGTTTGTTTTGTCCCTAGTACTGCTGGGGATTACATATCTGTATCTTTGTAACAGCTTTTTGGTCCTTCACAATACTTTCTGTGAGGGATAGAGGAAGAGGATACTCTGGCAGTGGTTCAAAATGATACAGCATTTTATACTTTTTTTTTTTTTAAAGTAACTTTTCTCTCTTATTACTTAGCCTTTATGTAAAATTATAATGACTAGGAAACATAAGTTCTGCTGACATACTGTATGGAGGTATTAATTGGAGTTTAAGGAACAAAACAAAAACAAAAAAACATTGACACACTGCTGTAAGTGTAAAACACATTCATATGTTCTATATCCAGGCACTTTCACAAATCTGCCCTGATATTTCAGCCTTGTATTACAAAAAAAAGTGTTCACCGGATTTGTTGTTTCCACTTTAGGAAACAAATACTTTATGGCTGAGACCCCAATTAACATGAATTTGCCCTCATGGAGAATCCCTGTTTAGATAACCATGTTCCACGTTCCTTGTTTAGTTAGCTAGTTGAATGTCATTACACTGACTTCCCTCTTTTCTGCCTCGTGTCCAGATGCTGTATGAAAGTCTCCTATGTCCTTTTATTTCTTTCCTGCAATATGCATATGGGAAAAAATGGTGATAGAAGTAATGTTTATAGATACTTCAAATACAGAGCTTTTTCAATGGCTGCAACAAGCTATCTTTCATACTTGTGTTAACTTTTAGGTGAATATGCATTTATAAGTATTGGTCTAAAGATGGCTTTAAAGATTTCAAAGTAATGCCAACAAACAGCAATTGGTTATTAACTCTGTAAAATGCAAATCTTAATGGCTGCTGCCAAATATTGTTAAAATGCCACCACTGTTTATCATGCAATGGCTTGTGATTCTTCCAATAAAGATGTTGATAGCATGGGCTATGACCTGAATTAATAATATTGTTTTGCTCACCTCAGTTAAAATGTCAGATTTTTTTGTTTGTTGTTCTTTAGGGTACCTAAATCTATTGTGTTGTTCTTCAGAATATCAATATCAGTGAAGATATCTTTCTGACTGCCTGAGCAACTAAAATGGACATTACGGTGAAATCTTTTAATTATGTAAAATGGATTGTGTGCAGATATGAGCAGAGATATCCTTGTCATCTTTCCTTGAAGTGAGATATTTGTTTAGTTCCTTATATTTTTTCCTTCACTGAAGCTATAGCTGCAAGGATGGTGAGCTACTAACTTACAATACTAGACTTTGTGATATTTGATTTCAATTTGAGATCGTATCATGTTTAGCTTTGAATAAGTCACTTAATTTCTGCTTCTCAATTCCTTGCCAGAAGATTGTTTTACCTATTTTGATTACGCTCCTTTGGATTTTTTTCTACTGCTGAGCTTTAGCTATAATTTCACAGCACCTAGAAGCCCTGCATTACTAAAATTGTTATTTCTATAGAAGAGATATTTCTAACCTTTGCTGGGGGAAAACATAATGAAAATCAATCTTGTGAATTAGCTACAAAGTCATCAAGCAATTTAACAGAGAGACAAGACACAAGGGGGGCAAAGAAATGTGTCACGTTTTAAGCAATCTGTAACAACTTTCCTGCTTGAAGATCTATTAAAAGATCAAGGAGATATACAAAACAGTACTCATTAAGCTTTTTCTAAGTTGGTTCTTGTGCAACCCAAGTGACTATTCTTCAACACATTTGTTTTGTAAATTTACCTTGGGATGCTGCTTAGTTCTTCCGCCCTTACCTTTTTTTTTCTGCAAACATTGCCCATTCTAACCTTTTCCACAAACTAGCACTTGCCCCATGGCCCTGCAGAATATAGCCTAAAGTTTGTGTGTTGTCTTCCTAAATGCATTAGTTAGACTACCTTACTGGCGCTCGTGGAGCTGTAGCTCCTTCACAGCACTCGGGGCCTGTTCTCTTGCTCTTTCTGTTCATTCACTGTGAAAGAAGCTACAACCTAGCATATAGTTCCTATTGAATACTCTACATTGCACATTCAGTTCAGGCAAGCAATTCCTTTATGATCTCCCAGCATGTTTTCAGCTAGCCAGAAAAATGTATTATAGTTTGCTGTACTTTGATGTGAATATATGTGTATACACATATAGTATATGAGCTAAAAGTCCCTCCTTCTGGATCTGTGACAATGATGACATACTGTTCTTTTGCAGGGATTGGGCTGTAATCTTTTCAAAATGTTTGTAAAGGGTAGGGGAAAAAATCCTCTTTTCATTTATATCCTCCTTTCATTTATATCCTCTATAATGGCTAGTTAAAGTAACAGCTTTTTTTATTTCTGACTTCTTTACAAGAAGACAGTGCATAATACAAGGTCCTGTGTCTCTCAAAATGAATATAAGGAGGAGGTGAGAAGATGTATTTGTTGACCCCCTACCCTGGGCTCCATTAGCTAGTAGCTATTGTGCCACGGGCAAAAACAGATTAAAGTGGGGGAACTGCTTAATTTATTGCCAAGCGAGGTAAGCTTCCACCCTGATTTAGGAATTAGGGGGTGGGGAGATAAACGCAGCAACAACGCCCTGCTGCCTCCGGCCCCACCTCACCTCGCCTCGTTCGCACCAGAGGGTCTCCACCCTTCACTTTCCCCCGACCGAGGAGGCGGCGGCCAAGGCGGGCGGCTGAGGAATGAAGGTGGCTGTGTCGTGGGGAGCGCCACACCTCACCGTGGCGCCCGGCCAGGGCAGCGCTCCAGCTTTTCTCGCAGCCGGGGACGCGGCCACGCTCCGCCGCAGCCGTTGGCCGTTACCTCAGGGCCGGCTGGAACCAGTTCCGACCGGCAGGCGGCCGTTGGCGCGTGCGCGCTTTGCTCGCGTCACGTGAGCCGCAGCCGTTGGCCGTTACTTCAGGACCGGCTAAAACCAGTTCTGACCGGCAGGCGGCCGTTGGCGCGTGCGCGCTTGGCTCACGTCATGTGAGCTGCAGCCGTTGGCCGTTATCTGAAGACCAGCGGGAACCAGTTCTAGCAGTCCAGTGGCGAATGGCACAAGTGCGTTCGTTGCTTCAGGGAAAAGTTGGTATCTGCGAGGTGCCTGTTGTGGGGTACTGAGCTGATGCATTGCTGGTTTTATTACTGCTTCAAGTTTATGTTTCTTGATATATGCGTAGTCTTAAAAATAAAAATTAAAAAACAGGATTTGGGTCAGGATGCACCTCACCATGGGTGGACCAATACAGCAGGTGTTGAGGTGGCCTCAGTGAGGAGGGAAGCTCTGTAGACTGCACTGTCCAGGTGAGCCCGTTGAACTGCTATGTGGCTGCAATGCCTTGGAAGCCACGAAGCTGCCTTGAGAAGCAGCTTGGAGCTGCTGTGAATTTAGCTAGAGCTGAGGTGCGAGTTTTTGGGAGTCAAGTGGTGACCAGTTAGTGCTTTTCATTAAGATTGGGTGAGACAGGGCTACACAGTCTGATGAAGCAAGAGGAGTGTAAATACTGGAAAGTTGTACCCCTTGCATTTTATGGTAGCAAGCTGTGTTAATATTGCTCTGAGAACCAATAAACATTTTTATATTGTTTTCTATGTTATCTAAAAAAAAAAAAATACAGCTCAAATGTTCTGTCTTGCCACCTTCTCAATTCCTGTATGTCACAAGCAAATTCTGAGATAAATTGCCTCTGAATTTATAATAACCAGAAATGTGACTGCTAATCAGTTTGTTCCCATAATACTGCCATCTCTATAAATTGGTCTGCCCCTCCTAGTAGAGGAGACTATAGAGACTTCAATGAAAATATACAGATGAATGATGCCAAGTAAGTGATTAGACTAGTGGCTTTTTGCCCAAAATAATTTTCTAAAAGGTGAAAAAGAAAATGGAACTCTAGAATGTTATGGTCTTCTCTAATTTTAAACATTTTTTTTACAAGTAGGCTATGCTCATGGAAATTCCATCTTTTGAGAGGTTTATTGTCCAAACTGGAAAATTGCTAAGGATTTACTAAATAAAAAAATCATGCAAGAGAATTGACTATAGTTTGACAGATGTAGAGAACTCTTCTGTCCCTGGTCTCTGTGGTGATATGCATGCTTTACAAGGGTCAGATGTCTTAACGGTTCGGATGTCTGTTTTCTTAATTTCCTAGTTATGTTGCAGATATTCTGTTTGATGTCTTGTCTGTTAAAATAGATGACACACGTCCATAGCCTTTGTTTAAAAGCAGGATGTTTTTCACAGGGCTCAGAGAAAATCATAGATGTTGAAGGTTGTCCTGAAGGTTCTAAAGTTAGAAAGTAAGTGAAGGACTTGAAACGTTGTGTGAAGATGAATGAAGTCTTGTCCTAAGAGTCTGACTTGAGACTTCTTCCCCCCCGCCCCCCCACCTTGCTTGATATTTGCAGTTGGCAATGTTGTGCTTCTCATTTCTCACCCTAACTTAAGATCTGCAAACTAATGATTGCGTCTCCAGGTTCCAGAACAGAAGTAGCACATATTAAGTTTGCAATAGTTTGCACATATATGATGGGCCTCTGTCTGCAGAACCTAGAGAGATCAGATGGTAAGAATTCTGCCTTAAAAATAAAATTTTGTATAAGTGAAAATGAATTTGTTTTTCTGATGATACTTGACAGGTAAAGCATAAACTGCTCTGTAATTATTTTAATTTGATCTGCGAAAGCATTTTCTGTGAGTGAATGCCTCAGGTAGCCCCTATTCCCATCTCTGTCTCTCTCAATTTTGCATACAAGGAGTAAGGATACTTACATCTGTGTATATGGACTCATATGATCCTTTCTAATACATCATCAGAAGCACTATTTCTTGTTTCTATTTTAATTTTTAAATTTGTGAAACTGCTTAATTCTGGATTGGCTTTTCCTGTTGTAATTAATGCTTGTTTGTATAAAACTGGTAAAAAGCAAAAGGAGCATGGGATCCTCACTCTTTAATTGGTTAGTATGAAAAATTTCTGATGGACCAGGCATGTTGCTGAAGGACGGAGTGTATGTATTTACTTTCTGACCTATCACATAAAGATTGTCAGAATTTTCCTTTTAATTTGATTTGTAGCATTCCATTAATAGTTATTCTATGTACCAGGAGAATAATGATTCCCAGACTTCCAGAGTTGTAAAATAAGGACAGGCACTATTTGGCAGAACAGAGACTGTACTTTATTATGGCCGAGGAACTGCTTGTAGTAATCAAATCTTACCTAGTCTAAAATGACTTCTAGTCAATGACTTGTTATTCTTGGGTTAGCTAGACTATAGATAGTGTGGTCTTCTCATTCTCATGATTATTAATAATGAAAATTTTAAATATGTTTGTCCCTCTTTCACCAAGAGGATTGATGCTCTTGATCGACCTTATTTTAAGATAGTCTTTCTTAGCAATGAAATTATGGTGTTAACTGTTAGAAATAAGATGGCAAAAGTTCATTGATTAGCCTTTTGACTTAAGGCTTTACAAGGGTGGGTGTGCTAGCAGTGAGTTCAAAAAATGTGAATTTAATTGCGAGAGTTTCAGAGCTTAATTGTTCAGGACATCATTTTTTTGAAGCCGAACATCTGCAGGCTATCAGTAACAGGAGCAAATGAGTTGCATCTATTTCACTCTAAAGAATATATGCTGTAGCTGTGAGATTGTAGGATGTAGTTGCATTTAGAATTGTCTGGTAAAATCCTCGTGATTTGTAGTTGGTTAAATACAAGTCAATACATAAAATGACAGGGAAGAAATTTAAGCTGAGAGGTTTGTCTTTTGTCCTAACAGGAAAAAATATATGTGTTTTCCAGGATGCTGAAAGCAATTTGACATTTCAAAGTTTGCTATAAAATGCTAAAATAGACTTAAGCAGAAGTTTGCAGCCAGGAGTTTGTATTACATGGGTGAAACGAGCAGTGACACTCCACTGTGCTAAGGAGACTTCACAAATTTTACAGGTGAACTGTGCTATGGTGCTTAGTGTGAATTAGGATGAAAACTTTCCTTTAACTTACCAAAGAGCTAGCTAGTCAGATTTTTGAACTGCTTTTAGTTCACTGTGTTAATTGTCAACATTGGGTCCTGATGCTGCCTTGTGAGAAAACTAGGCTTTTCTCATTTGTGTATATGTTTATATTTGTCACTCCCACCCCTGCTGTGGTGATCATGTTTTCTGTTGATGTTGTTTCTGTGAGCAATGCTTGCAGGCTACTTCAGGTGTGTTATTGTGTAGTAGTTCTTTCCAAAATAACGTTTTGGCAGACTGTCTTCACTGGAAATGAAATATGGTTTGCGGTCCACTTATCTACATCTATCTAGTAAACATAAGGAAATTATTTCTTAAAATCTAGTTCAGTGTTGACATGACAAAGAGAATGATGCAGATGCAAGGAGAGACTTCTGCCTTGAGTGTGTCTAGTTCTGCATGCACATACCATTACTGAAAGAAATAAGCCAATTGTAAGTTTTTACTTGATGTTATGATGCAAGTTTGTGTCTAGACATATATATGTGTAAAATCTTGTTTAAGGTACTAAAAACTTCATAAAAGTATGTACATTCTGTTTTCCTCTGACTTGAGATAATGCTTAGGGGTCATTTGCATGGTTTGCTATAGTGTGAGGTGTTAGTTCAGGAATGCTAACTAGATATCAACATTATTGTGGTTTTTGACAAAAAGCAGCAACAGATGAACAGAGAGATTCCATCAGTCCTGTAGTGATCTTTACTGGGAAATGTAATTTATGTGTTGTGATCTTCCCCAGAAGGGAGCGTGTGGAGACCTGAAGCTGAACATCTCCCACTGTAAATGAAGCCCTGGGCAGATATCAGTATTTCTGCTGTGTCATTCACTGGGACTTTAATCAGTCTTCTAGTTGTGGGTTTAGGCAGACCATAGCATGAGATGCTGTGATGTCAGAGGTGCAGTCAGTTTCCTCGCAGGTTGCCATTTGCCTGGGGAGAACACACCTGCCATAGATAGACAGTATTTCCTCACTTGCAGCATTAACATGAGCTTAAAGACTTGAGCTAATTGTAGTCTTGAGGCAGACTGTTTGTTTGGTTAAGATATTAGTGGGGTATTAGTGAGGCATTTGTTATTGTTCTGGACCGTAAGTGACTCCTAAGTAGGAGTGGATCATGTTTTTAGAGGCTCTTGGCCATAATGTAACTGTGTATTTTGTGGGAAGAGAGGATATGAGAAGTTTCTGATTTATAGAGAACAATGAGATGCAGTAATCTAATTTAGCTCTGTGTACCTTAGATCACTGCATACAACTAATGGAGTACATCAGATGCTCTGATTTGTGTATGTGGAGGTTTTAGTGGGCTGAGCTAATGGCAAAGCAACTTCAGTTTGCCAGAGGGAGGTAGATGATTTTTGTGAACTCTGAACAGGAGTTGGCTAGTGCTCCTGGTATCTGTACTTTTATTGACTGATGAAAGAATGTATTTTTGGTTCTTCACATGTTAGAATTGAGGAGATGAAATTTCATTTTGAATATTTTGTACATATGTGTCCATTTTTTGATTAAGGGTCTCTACCACTAGAAGATAATAGTAATGAGCTATTTGGTGGTAATGGTGGTAATGAACTATTTCCAGTAAATTTAATTATATGGTTACTTGTATTTGGTAATTTTATTGTCAGAGTCAAAAAATATGAAATGTGCTAGCAGATTTTTTTGGTCAGTATTGATGCTGTCTGTGCAATATATGCAAACTACTAAAGCAGACAACTACCACCACCAAAAAAGAAAGACCTCATAAGCTTCTCTTTCAAATCAGGCCATGTATTGGGCAGTAAAGTGTATGTAATCATATTCTCATATTTGGACATATGAGCTATTTGGGCATAGCCTTTTAGATGCTGGACACTGTTAGAGTCTTTTCTAAATGATACTTCAGTGCTTAAAAAAAAAAAGATATTTTTCCCATTATCAGTATCATTCATCTATTAAATTCACTATTTCCAGGAAAATTAATGGAAAAAAGAAATCCCAAACCATCTGGTGCTAGCAGTGGGCAAAGCATGTGAATGCATTACTTAGGTTGTAATACTTTTATGTATTCAGGACAATGTTTGTGGGTTCTGCTATACAGATCTTGGCCAAAAAGAAACCCAAGGAAATGCATTAGCAATGAGATCAGTTTGCTAGGGCAGATGCTGAGGGCCACTCAATGTCAATTAAGAACAATCTGGAGAGGCAGTTTCCTTAAATGCTGCCTGACTCAGCTTGCAAAATGTAGTCCATACCCAAGTGGCAGAATTTCACAAGTGGCTACATCAAAAACTTTTTCCCTCATTTGGTGACACATCACTTTCATTTCCTGTGTAAATACATTTTTTTTTTCCAAAACTGAAATACATGGATCTCGTTTTTTTTCTTCATGTTTAGGAAAGCATAAGATTCTGCTGCTCTTGTCTCCTTTTCCTGCAAATTAAACCATTTCCTTGTTCTTGAGTTGTGGATCATTCTCATTCAAGTATTGCACATTAGTTCTTCCTCTAGCTGTGTGGATCTCTGGGAATGCTTTATATTTTGCTGCTAAAATAAGTTCTCTTCTTGGCTTCTTTTGAAAGCATGCATTGATTTGCCCTGAGCAATGCCCTAGTGATGCAAGATGAAGCAAATTAATGGAGGAGGGAGGGAAATTGTCTGTCTTCCCGCCCCCCTCAATCAGTTTCAAACTCTCAGAAAAGTGAAAAGATGTAATACAGAAAGATCTATTATTTCAGTAACTGAGAATTCAAGGGCCTTTCTGTATATGTTCTATATAATTCTAAAATCATACAAACATACACTTTCTATTTTGCAGTCAGCTTTTATGATAATAACCTCAAGAATTCCAGTCTTACTAAAGCTACTTCCTCCACAGTGCAAGTTACTGCAAAATAGTTTAGAAATAAGGCTAAATAACAACCCTGTATTAACCCTGTAGTACATTCAGCAATCCAGAACTTTCAGGAATATGCTGAGCTGTATGTTGCTAAAACCTTGAAATGTACTTGCTGACCCCTATTATTGCTAGAGGTTTGTGGTGGCCTGAGGTAAAAGAAGTCCTTTCATTTGCTTTTAATAAGTTAGGCTCACAGCTTAATGGGAGAATGTCATGCTACCCTGGATTGAAGAGTCCTGAATTTCCCTAATTTTTCTAAATAACTGTTTCTCTCTAGATTCCAGCCTACGGAGAAGTGCATGTAAGGAATAGGATGAATATGGCTCTTAAGGGTGAGAAGTACTTAGATTCCCTTCAGTTACCTGTTCAGCGGTAAGTGCAACTTACAGACTCCCTTGAAGATGAGAATGTGATTTAAAAACTCATTATAAACTTTAAGTAGTGTTCATACAAACTGTTAAGAATATGGAAGTCTGTGATTCATTTGTCAAGGCGTTTGCAAATTTGTATACTTACAGCTTGATCAGTCATGATACTGACAGTGCAATCACCATTTTAAATAGACAAACATGTTTGCAATAGAGATGTGAATATATTTACTGGATCAGTGATTCAATAAGATGAAAATTCCTGGAATTCCTTTTACTCCATGAAGACTGCTGAGAACTATGATTAAAAATTTCTTTATCCTGATTGCTACACCTGAAAATGTCAATGATGAAGAGGTAATAGCATGATCTCTCCGGTTGTTGATGCTGGAGAGCCTACTAATTAATAAATTGTTAGAATCTGACTGACTGTTCCTTGTTATCCAGAGTATCATCTGTAGTATAGATTGACCACCAACATAATGTCGCTTTCATGAGGAGAGAGAAATGAATAAAATTAGCTTTCACATTCTTGTTGAGCTAGAGTGGTATGTGGCATGGTTGTTTGGAGCAATAAAATCAGAAACAAAAGTGATTTAAACTTCATTAAATATCATTTGCATACTCGTTTTTTCCTTCAGACCAGATTTTGAATCTTTACTGTAACAACATCTTCCTGATGCTCTATTTCAAACTGAAGAGATTTTTTTTTTCCACAAAAAACAGCAGGAATTTGGCATTTCTCTACCTTCCCTATCTGACTCTTCAAACAGGTATTTTTCTCTGTAAAAGATATTGCCTTCAGCCTACCAGGCCTTCAGTAGTTGGTGCTGTTCCCTCTGTTTTAGCTGAAAATTGCCTTAGTATTTGGTGACTGTTGAGCCATGGAATACCTTCTCAGATGTGTGCAGCAATGAAGACAGACTATTGACTTTGCTTTAGAAATGTTCAGGTTAGCCCAAAGATCAGACAAATTGCCAGAATCTCAGGTTAATTGCTCAGTGAGAACTAATGACTTCCAGCAGCTGAGTCTTGGATCAAAAGTCAAAGAACTTATCAAAGCTAACTGCTATGGCAAGAACTCAGCTTGCAAAAAAGGTTAATGAGGTTGGCTACTGTAGTAGAAAACTGGTTGCATACAGTGATAACTAAGTTAACTAAGGCAATAGGTCCTGTAGATGAAAAGGGCTTTTCTAGGCTGCTGATAGCAAGTTTTGGTTGCAAATGCATAAAAGAGGATATTACCTGTAGATTCCATATGCTGATAAGGGGAAAAAAAATACAGCATGGGAGTAATGCATGTGACACTCAAAGGCAGAGTAATACAGACCTGCAAAGCACAGAAGTTGCAGGCAAGGGATTTCAGGGAAAAACAAAAAAACTGCTTGCAGGTATAGGCAAACAGGCTCTGCAATGTTATCCAAAATATTGCTGCAACATCACATCTTATCACAAAGTGATTTGTATAATAGTCATATAGGAAATTCTGAATCGTGGCAAACTGCCTTGCCCACACAGGCAATTTTATGGAGTGCCATTAATCCGTTCGAAGTCAAAAGGTATTGTGGCCACATGAGAAACTTGGAACTGGGGCCATAAGCTGTACAGATTGAGTTGTTGTTTACATTGTTTTGTCTTCTCTCTGGTTTTGTGGCAAATTATAGCTTGTGTAGCAGTAGTCCCTAGAGTATTGAATCACTGTGCTGGTGGCTTTCAAATGTACTATCATACCTAGCATGTCTGACATCTGGGCTGTAATAGATACAGTATTTAAACACAAAGTATCCTGAGGAAAAACAAAATTGTTACTGAAACTTTATTTCCCATTGCACTGAATTAGAGGCCTGAAAACAGTGATAAAACAGGAAAGGGGGGAGAAAAAAAGGGAAATTGATTTTAATCTTCTCTCTTTTAAAGAATTTAATTAGTTAATCTCTAAAACTTAGGTAAAGTACTTTATATGATCATAAAAAAAATTCATTTCAAGCATATGTTGCCATCAATAATGACAAGTTCACTATAGCATATTAAATGGGCATATTTTCCTTAGAGATACATATAGTCTCATTCTTTAGTAGAGCTGTTTTAGCGTGATTTTCTTTTTTTTTTGAGTGACCCTTTTCTTGCATAATACTTCTAGGTGAGAGGGCTAACATAAAAAGTCTTTTTCTCCCTCTCCCCCCCCTTTTCCTTCTGCACAGCAAAAGTTATCAGCCTTTTGTGATTACTTTAAGCTAAAGCTTGACATAACCAGATTTTTCCTGGTGGTTATGATTTCTTGCAATTTGCATATGGGATAATAAATTAAGCTTAGAGTCAGGAGCACTGAATTTGAAGTCATTCAGCTAAATAAAGCAGAAAAAAAATAGAAGACTGGTTTTGTTTTTCAGATTAAATATTCAGTTTACTGTTAAAATTGTGAGACAGTCTTGGAAAACCCAGAGGTAAGGGGATCTTCCCCTTGCCTCCAGAGATCCTGCTGATTTTCAGAAATGCAATGATGCAACACTGCTACACAGTTTGAAATCTGTGTATTTTTTAATGGAGATTGTAATTTCAATTTATGTACAAAGGGCAGTATTTATTTTTTTAACATTTTTTTTCTTTCTTTTGTTGAAGATAAGGCTTTGAGTATTAATACCTAGAAGATAAACTCCTTTGATATCTGTCTCTGTCTTGGTGCTAATGTTGTTTGCTGGTGGAAGTTTTCGTAGAATCTCAAAGCACCAATTCACCAGTATCAAAATTATCAGTGGGTTGAGGTGAAAATATTTAGTACTGTTTCAGATGAAGGCGAGGCAGAGAAAGTAGGCAAGCCTTTGAAATATAAGTACTTTCAACCAAGTCCTTTGACTACAGCATTTCGCCTACCTTGTTTTGATCCCTGAAGTTGAAAAAGTTTGCCATTAGTGACCTCTGTGGTAGAATCAAAAATAGAATCAGAGTTTCTTGTCTCCCAGTTCTGTGTTTGGAGAAAAGACATTTCTTCCTCCTTTTTTTACTGTCTTCCTTTTTCTGTTAAGGTAAAAATCTGAGCCCTGTGAAAGAACAGTATAAGCAAGGTCACTACTGCATGCATATTTACAACTTTGCATTGATCTTTAAAATACATTGTGCATCAGCTGCTTCTCTAATAATTCTGTAGAGAATTTGCTTGGGTATCCTGATATATAAATTAAGATCTACATGCTGTCTTTCACAGGGAGATGCAATGGAAACCCTTATTAACCTATCTTCAAAAGTTGCTATATTAATTACGTTTATATAGCAGTCAGTATATTAGGACCTTCTCTGCCTTGTTAATCCTGACACTATGTGTATGGCGTCCCGTTACACTGTTACAGGTTGATAATGTCAAAGACTGCCTAACAGTTGCTTTAAATAAATGTGAAAAGTATTTTTTTCTTTTTTTTTATTTGAAAGAAAAGAACACATTCCTTTCATGCAGCATGCTTTACCAACATTTTTACAATGTTGTTGCCTAGCAAGGTAGTTCACTGAACTTTTTTCCAACACCCTCTGTAATGGAGGATGATGAATAATCTCCTCTAACTTGTCATTTTTGAGGTGTTTTTCACCCAGTGTGATTTTTAAAAATAACTATCTTAAGGATATTTTAATGATTGTACTATGACTTGTCATACTTACTTCTCAGCTATTTGTTAGAAATACTTGTACCATATTGTGTTAAATACAATGTTTATCACTTTAGTTCACATTGCCTGGGAATATCTTCCTTACTTAATTGCCTCCTCTCAATTTGGTTCATTGCTGCCTAGGGATGGTGGGAGGATCATGTAATCAGTTGTTCAGTAACCTGTAATGAGCAAATTTAAGAAAGCTTGCAGAACAATGATACAACCTCATAAATGGTTTTTTGCTTTTTTCCTTTCTTGACAAATAGTATAGCAGTCTTTAGAAATGTGATAGTCTGACCCCATTTCTAGCCTCATTAAATTTGCTAGTGTCTGTTAGTGGTTGGATTTCTGAGTGCATATTAACCCTGAGGGATTTGGCGTGATGGTGAGAGATGCATAGAGAAGTTAAATATTAAGCTGAAATATAACTATTAGCAGTGCCAGTTGATTTTGTTCTTTACAGATTTTTTTAATGGAATGTAATTATGATATATATGTTTTATGTGAGGATATACACCTAAAGGATTACAGATAACTTGTGGTGGTTTATTTATTTTTAGGGAACCTGTTTATATTGTTGAAAGTGTGGACTTTGTCTCATTTACGTGATTATTTTCTTTGTTGCTTTCGTCTTGTGAATAGTTGCAATAGAAATAAGGAGAATGTGCAAGTGATTATTTAGTCTACCCAATTAAGGTTGATGGAAGTTTGTTTTATCTTTTACCTTTGGTCTTCGCTACCTTAAATATCAGCAGGACTAAGCTGAAATGAAGATTAGGCAGATAGGAACAACCAAGGAAAGCTGAGAAAATACAGAAGGAAAACTAGGAAGACTAGTAAAAGGTAGCTAAATAGATCAGAATTATTCAGTGGATGCTGATGGATTGTTGAAAGCCTTTCAGGAAGTGCTGGAGAGTGATTTTTTTTTTAACATATTTGCTGTGCACAGATTTAATAAATGTTTTATTTTGGAGTTGATGTGCGTATATCTACTTTGTTTTTTAGAATTAATTATGTAGATTTATTTTCAAATGCGTGATGCAGGGAGTAGATTAATCATTTCCTGTCTTAGAAAGACAAACTTGCATTTGATGTATTTGTAGTTTAAAAATAAAGTGAAAAGGGACTTTGTGATTATGAACAGTTGCTTGTTTCTACCTAGTCATGAAGGAAATACTCAGTGTGATAGTCCATCAAACTTTTATTCTATTTTTAATATTCTGCACAAAGTGTGTTGTGGTGGAGAGAACTTTTAATGATGTCTTTTTCTTCCTTACGCTCAGGCAAGCCAAGGGAGTCTCTGTCCTTGGCAGCCCTTTCCTTAGAGTGCAAACTTCTTAAGACCAGCTGGTCCGAAAACAACAAATTTTTACTTTCTTTGCACCAAAGCTGAGAGGATTTCGAAAAGACGATGCAATGTTAGCTTGCTTATGGCTTTTTTTTTTCAGTTATGTGATTAGCATTGGCGTTAGATTTATATCATTTTCACTGAGGAGAGGTGGGTTTTTTTTGTGAAGAGAATCATTATTCATGGAGTACAAAATTACTTTTTCAATGGCAGTGATATCCCCTTTGATATCTGAAATCTGAATAAATCATAGTATAAAGAAATAGTTCAGATGGGATGTAATGTGAAATAGTCTGATCTCCTGCTTGCAGCAGGCTGTGTTTTTTCTGTCTCTGATAATTTTGACACCTTTTGATATTTATAGGATGTTCTTGGTAAATGTTGATTTTTGACAGACTGTATGTTAGCCAATTCTCTTTTGGGTCAAATGTGAAAAGAAAAAGCAAAGCGCAGAAAAATTAAATAGCTGCTTTAACTGCTTCCTGATTCCGGTAAAGATATCTGTGTTTTTCTGATTTGTAAGGCTTGTGAAGTAAAGGAGTCATATTTCTCTGCAGTCTGGTTGCTGCAGCATGTGTGAATTTTGGGCCAGTTACTTCAGTGAGCGGGATAAATAATTGATTTTCCTAGCAGAATTTTATGACAATGATGGAAAAGTAAAATTTCCTCCGTATTTTTTTTTTTTGATTTAAAGGCAGATACCACTTGCAGAACAAATTGACCTAAATACAATGCTAAAGCTAAAATTTTCAGTCAACTATAAAATCTTAAATGCTGATCGACTGTTAAGGTTTAAGTGGCATCACCTTGCACATGGCTTAATACTACAATTATTTAGCATCAGAGATGGAAGTCCTTTGTCCTCAGACTTGCAGATTTCATGTCTTGATGCTTAGCTTTTGCTGTTTAACTTTTTCTTATAGTCCGGTAACCCCAGTGGAGGTCAGAAAGGAGAAATGCAGCATGCAATATGCTGTGATAAACCCTGTTTTGGCATTCTTGTGACAGAAATCTGTCCTAATGATTGAGACAAAGGTGACTTCTCTTCCCCATGAACTTAAATGTTTCCTTAAAACTGTCAGAAGTGCCAGTGGTACAGCCCTGATGTGGAGGTCAGCTGGCTGTGATTATTCTGTGAGAGTGACCTGGAAAATTATTAGAAGCAGCAGTCTTGGTTTGGCCATGCAATCTAACCCTATGTTGCTCTTGGCTGAAGTACCAAAATGACCTGGAAAGAAATCCATGTGCTGCTGCCAAGGAAAATAAGAGATTTGGTCCCCAACCATTTCTTGTGCTCTTGAGGACTCGTATCACACTGAATGTTCTCTGTGATACAACTATCAGGTGAGAGGATGACCTCAATAATATTGAAAAAGTAGCTTTTTCTTGGTTTTATGCCATCAGCTATTGAGAGAGAGAGTCCAACTGAGTGAACTGCTATGCAGTTGTAATGCTATGAAAGAGAAAGAAAGGTTGCATTTGTGCATTATGTGCTTTGGATGCAGCATTGCTTTGTTATACTGCAGGATGCTGCAATACAAGTCCCTCAGGAAATGCGCAGTCTGAGCATTTCTGAGTATGTAAATCAACATCTAGATCTCTTGTTGATCTTGTCACTCAGAAATTTCGATTCAGACTTTTAACTCATGTTGTTGAGATATGTGAAGCAAATCTAATGGGCCCCGCTTGTGAGTTGCTGCAACTCCTTGATTTTGGGCAGTGTGAATCAGCTGCTAAGACTGTAAGTACAGTGCAGCATCTCAGAGTAGCTATGCCATGAGACTGCAAGTGAGGGAAGTTTGCAGGCACACAGGACAACCATTATGTTTGCTATAAGGTCTCTTGTTATAGGGTCACAAGCTAAGGAAAACTAAGGTTTTGTCTGCAGTAGGGTCAGAACTGCACTGCATTTTCATCCATTCTTATCCTTTGCCAGTGCCAAATAGGATGAATCAGGGTCCATGTTTCACAGGTGAAAAGCTGGAGTCATAAAATTTTATTACTGTCTTTATGGTAGACAACAGTTCAAGCCATTTCTGCTATTATCTTTGTGAACTTTCCAGCCATATACAAATGATACTACTCCCTGCTTACAAATGAAATTTGAGGGTGGGCATGAGAGAAAAAGAAAGGAAAGATCTTTGGACAGTTCTGACAGTGTTTGCAAATAAATAGGACTTGAGAGTGTTTCAGTCTCTACTTTCTAATTTGAAAGTATGTAAGGATGTATAAGATATATATGACTGTTCATATTACTGTAGCACAGGAAGCTTGTTCAGGCTATTCTTTTAGCAGATCTATGCAGGAGTTTGTTTCCACAACAACTTGCAAAGCTCCGTATGTGGGAAATAGAAAGACTCCATATCGTCCTGAAATTTAATTGCCTGTATTTTCTTTTATGATCTTTTTTTTTTCCCCAGTATAATTTTGAGTGATAATTCTCCAAGATTATCATTTCTTTTGTACATAACTGACTGTCCCCAAGGTCCCAAGGAATGGTTTTGTCTCACTGCATGTTCCATATGGTAGAAAGGTGGAGCTACCCTTTATATTTTTCATAAGCTTCTCAACTGATTACCTGTTTCATGCTCTAAGAAATTCTTTGGCAAAAAAAATCACAGAATCACAGAATCTTCAAAGTTGGAAGGGACCTCTAGAGATCATCTGGTCCAACCTTCCCATTCCAGCAGGCACACCTAGAGCAGGAGGCACAGGGTGGCATCCAGGTGGGTTTTGAAGACCTCCAGAGAAGGAGACTCTACAACCTCCCTGGGCAGCCTGTTCCACTGCTCTGTCACCCTCGCAGTAAAGAAGTTCCCCCTCACCTGCAGGTGGAA
>JAUBOD010000351.1:3562302-3572305 GCA_032353885.1 Nothura maculosa | reverse complement strand
TACATCGTTTTTTTTTTTTTTTTTTTTTTTTTTTTCTCTCGTTAAAATGAATGCGTAGATGTTAAATCATGAAAGATTAAACTTAAGCTGACTCATGCATATGATTTCTGCTTTATGTTTATTAAATCCTATCTGTTAAAGCTATGTCAAGTTTACCTATATTTGAACCTATATATAGCCTCCACCCAGACTTTTGCGAGTGTAACAGCACTCAGAATAGGTCCTTAAGTCATTTGTAACTGGGAGAGGTGAGATAGTTATGTTTCATATCTCAAAGAGCTTTAACAGTGAAAACAGCCCATTATCATCAGAGGTCTGTATACATCCCTGTAGCTTGTTAGAACAAGTTTTTCTACTTCAAGCAGATAAATGTGGTAGAGATTAGTTATTTTGTTTTGAGTACATCAGAGAAGACATGTTAGGATTTCATACGTTCTTTTATGTCTGAAATGGTCTAACTTTTTGCTAATAGGCAGCAGAGTGCTTCTGCTGTAACACCATAGCATAACTCGGTGTCTGTGAGGCTGTGTTACCCAGATTATAGTCACCATGAGGCATCTGTGAAAGGGGTAGGCAGGTGGTACGCTGAGTCGCATACTGGTGAAGAGGCTGTTAAAGAGTATGCTGGCTAATAATAGTGTAACCAAGAGATTATTTAGCATGGTCTAAAAAATTCCTTTGAGAACCTCTATTTTGTAGTCTTTTCAAGAAAAAATGACCATAGAAGAGTTAAATTAATCTTCTAAATAGGGATAAGGTGATTATTGGACAACATCTGGGTAAGAGATTTGAACAAATACTTACCTTAAACTGAATAAAATGAATGAAAGTGACAATGTATTGTGAATGTTTGTCAGATTTCTGCATTTGTTTTTCTCAGAGTTCAAGTTCTACAATAAAATAACAAGATTCCTGAATGTAGTTGGCTGAGAAATGATTCTCATATTTGGTAAATACTTGAACTTTTAAAAATATTTCTACTTTACTTTGCATAAAGCTATGTTTTGTTTTTTTCACTTACGTATTTGGAAAAATGTCAGGAATATCTTCTCTTCTGGAGAGTTAGAATATCCTACAAATATTCATCGAAACAGGGGCTTTAAGTTTGAGGTAAATTTTCCATTGTTTCTAGATACATTTGTTGATAGGCAAATGGCACCAGCAGACCCTGTTGCATGAGACTGAAGTTAGAATAGCAAATATTACACTTAAGAGGTGGAGTTAAAATGTGTGAAACAAAGAATCAACTTCCAGATCTGAATCTGCAGGTGGTTTGACCTGGTAACTACTTGCAGCTTCATTTTCATTTTTTTCAATGTTCATGTTTCGTTCACAGTTCTTTTTTCATTGATGAAAAATAAACAAGCATGCATTTAATGAACAAGCAGTGGAGAGAGATAAAGGTGTTCCCTGAATGCAGGAAAAGAACACTCTTTCCTCCCAATCCTGAACAGGACCAAGTAGTTGTCTGGTTGGTCTTGCTCTCTGAATACTCATATTATCCAAGTTTGATCTGAATAGAGAGAGCAGCTAGAATGTCTCAAACGTTCAGAAGTGTATGATGTTTTTATTATATTTATTTTTTATTTTAGGTCAAATGTCTGAAAAGTTGAAAGGGTAGGCAGGGAAGAGAAAGCAAAGAAAGAAGCAAACTGCTGTTCTTGATACGTATCTTAGAAATTACAGGCAGAAGATATTTGATGTTGATTTCTCCAACTGAGTTAAAGCCCTATGCTTGAAGCATGTGACCTTTATTTATTGACTGTTTCTCTATAGACAATCTAGTGCAATTTGAAGATGTGAAGCTGCGATGAGGTAGATATTACTATCTTGATGCTTCTGTCATGCTGTTTGATTGCTCATTTGTGACCAGCCTTAAAAAGGTTCGTGAACCTTTCTGTCCTGTTGTGGCATAGTGGCAGTGAGAAGTAGGAAAACAAGAGTTTCTTTTTTTTTTTTTTAAGCCTACTCTATTGGTGCTAGTGGACAGAAGTATTGACATCTGTCAGTGCCTGTTGAAGAATGCATCTATCCAAATGATTGATTAATATCTAGGTTATTTCTAGGAGAGATACAATGTGCCTCACATTATGAATTGCATAACTGGTTGTTGTCTCCTGATTTCAGTAGAAAGATTTAGCTGCTTTGCTTTTTGACATAATATTTTTGTATAGTACAATCTAATGATGAATTTAATTAAACTTTGGGGGAGAAAGGAAGTTAAAAGGAAGATAAAGAAGGTTAAAAATTCCATCTCTTATCACAGTTAGAGATGGACTTAAAATGTACAGCTTTAATCCTGTTTCATACATTCTCAAATTGGGAATTTGGGAGCATTGTTTGCTTCATACCAGAAATAGGTGTCAGGATGAAAGCCAGAATCTGAATTACTCAGCCTTTTGCGTGCAGTCAGTGATATGAAGTGTTGGCTTTGATGCCAGCCTGATTTTGTATGAGTGGCATTTATAGAAAAACACATCCTACTTGAGAACTGATGGACTTTTTAGAGAAACCATTGAGCAAATACTGTGAGGAAAGCCTTCATGGAGTGATGAAAATCATGTAATCATGTAAATGATGAATTTATTAATGCACTCAGGAAAACAGTGGAATGTAGGTAATCATACAAAGAGCTGGACGTGCTTGCATTTACTTCTCTATGAAATGAAATCATTTTATCATTTATCATTTTATTAGTTATGTGGTAGTGACATCAAAGACTATTAATCAGACACTTCACAAATACATAGTGAGTTTTTTTTCTTTCTTGCGAGCACTTTACCCATACTAAGGAGATACTGGCAAAGGAAAAGTAAAAAGAAGTATCCAGTTAAAAGCTATTTAATTTTTTTCTGCATCAGACATGCATTTTGCATTTGTGATATTTCATACTAATTTAAATGAAACAAATTTCGTTAGTGAAAACTGGTAAGTAAAACAGATTTGGTACTATGGAACATTTCCTTGCTTTCAGTTCTAATACTTTTCTCATCTAATTTGTTTGCTCTGCTGTTGAGGTATCATAAAGCCTTACAATAAGACAAAAACCTAATACTACTTCCTCTTTAATTATTTTTAAACTGCTGAACTCACATAAAATACTCATTTGTATTTGATGCCAGAGACCAATTTGTTGAATCTGGCCTGGGATATGTTATCACAAAATGGTAATAGTCACCACATTTTCTTCCCTTGTTAGCCATTTTCCAGTTTTTTTCACGGCCAATAAAAATTTATTAATGATAAATAATTAAAAAGAGATAATTGGCATATTTATATGCAGTAATATCAAAATATTTTTTTTCTGGAAAACATGATTGTTCTGTTTTTAATACACTGCAGATTGTGGAGCCTGCAAACTGTTATGAATCATAACTCATTTTTGCCAGAAGTTTGTTGAGAGTGCCCCAGACCCTGCTCTGTCTAAATGAAGAGGAATAAATACACAGGATTTTTATTCTGCTCACTGGCAAAGGAGGGGCTGAATTTTTTTTGGCTATTGTCTTCTCATCATTTTTAATCCTGACTCCTTGTGAAAGCCACCTTGATCCGTCCTCTCTGATGCCTAATGCTTTTCAGGCTCTCGCTTTTGTGAAGGTAGAGATTGACACTTGTGCTGAGGTGCTCTTGTCAGCAAGATTTGTTCTCTGCCTGCTCCGCTTCTGCATCTGAGATTAGCAGAGCTAATTAGCAGTAAGGTGAAAAATCCTCACTGAGGAACTATATCTAAGGAATGAACAATCTGTGGGACTCTTAACCTATTCATCTTTCACCAGGAAACCAGGCTGTGGTTGTTTCCTCACCTAACTCAATTTCCTTGCTGAGCATTGTGAGGAACCCTCCAGAACATCTTTCTCAAGTCCTACATTTCAGTTGTTTTGCATTTTGTATTTTAATGAGACTGTTCTAGCTCAGACATTCTTCAGGTTTTAACTGTTTTCCCATGCTCAATTGCCACCTTCTGGTAGTAAAAATAACTGCCTCTCCCCTATTGCCGTTTGGTTTCAGAACTCCTCTTAAGATTGCTTTGAAAAACTTTGAGATTTTGCCTGTCTCTTTTGTGCATGATAATAATAACCACCTGGAAGCTGCAAGTGGAATCAGAACTCTGTGCCCAGCACTCAACACAAAAGTATAGAAATGTGTTTTCCTCCATAGGATAAATGGACAGTAGTTGGTCTGGTAGGAGAAGATGATGGGAAAGGTGGCAGAACTTTCCCGGAGAGCAGGGAGAAGAGAACAAGGAGTAGAGGCCAGTGTTTACAGTTCTTCCTCAAGTAGTCCATCTACTTGATCTCTCTGCTGATCTGTAAACTTACTGTGTCTGGAGAGCCACAAAGTGTACAAGTCTGGCTGTGTACAGCAAAGGGAATGAAAATATGCCCTGATCTGTCTTAACCAGATCTTACCAGGAGTGAGAAGTCTCTCTTTGGCAGAAGTAATGAGGAGAAAGTGAGGGTGGGGGTGGGGACAAGGAAGGGGAAGTAGCAGTATCAGCAGGAGGGAAATGGAAGAAAAATCGGAATTTTAAAATGCATTCAGAAGACAGGACTGCAACGTCTTTCTGAATATATTGTAATCTGAAACTCTGGGAGGAAGATAGGATGTGCAGAAGGGGAAATGCCACATGCACATAGAGTTATTTTCTTTACTGTGCCTTTACAGTGAGCAAAAGGTATAGCCTAGGAGGAGAGACTAGTCCAGCAGATCTGTGTTTATTAAACAACTGTTGAAGAGATCATTTAACTCTTCGGGCTTCTGCCAGTTAGACTGTTTCCAGTGGGACTTTTTTCAGGAAAGCACATTATTTATTAACATGATATCTATTCAGTAACCATACAGATTGAAATAGAAGGTAACAAATGGTTACTTTATGTATAAAAAATGTTGGTCCTAAACACAGTGTTAAAGTTGTGCTTCTACTACTGAAGACAGATACAATTTTCAGCAAAGACAGGAACATTAGCCATCTAGTCTTGACTCCATGTCAGACACTTGGAAATAAAAATAAGTATGTCTGAAGAGGGAAGAATTCAGTCCACTGAAAGCAGGAGAGTAACTATTGTAGGGTGTGGCAACTCACAAAACCTAATACTTAAATAGAGAGAGGGTGGGGTAAGAGCTAACTGGAAGTGAAATGGGAGAGAAAAATTAAAGAAAAATTCTAGGAGAGATTAGCTAAAGATTTGGATGTAGTTGTAAGTGGGATGCCAAAGCTTAAACTTGTCAAAAACAGATTGTGTTAGATTAACCTATTACCATTCTCTGGTAGTGTAACAGTATTTTATTTTTTTCCCCTTTAGTGAAGGAAGTTGAGTAGCTATGTGTACATGATGTTTATTAGAAAAGACAGATGAAATGTTACTGTTATAGAAACGATGAAATAGGGAAGCTGACTTTGCAAGGATTCTTTTTTGAGAAGACATGGTTAGAAGTAAACTTCAAATACCAGTCTGGAGACCTATCTTGTTAAAATGGTTTATTTTATGTTTGTTGTATCTTGAATTTCAGGCCACAGCTAACACAGATGATTAGTGGAGATTGGAGAATTGTGTTGATAAAGTAACGTATTCTTCATGACAATAGTATGATTAGTAAAAATCTCAAGGTTTTGTGTTTAAGAGCTAAAAAGAAGCAAGTCTGCAACAATTTGGAAGTCATTGGATGGAGGAGAGAGATACAAGAAAAGTGTTTCTACTAGTTGGTAATGATATGGCTTTTAAACTTGTAGCAATAAGGTTTCATGTGATACTAATTGTGATACAGCTTCCAGTTTAAAAAAAAAAAAGAAAGAAACACTAATAGTTTTGAGTAAAGCTTACTAAGGTGTTTGGGGAGGCAAAGAAAAGAGACTGTCTCATAAAAAGAAAAAAAAGAATTTAGTTTAATTTCACAAAATCTGAGAGGATTCTAGAAATAGATTTTCAGATAAATTTCTGTTAGAAAAGAAAGAAATGGAAATGAACCCTCCATCAAGAAACTGGAAATAAGAAATATCTACCATCAGAACAATAAGATTCTAGAATAGTCACTTAGAAATAGCACACTCCAGAGCCTACAATAACTTATTTTTGGAGAAATTTTTAAAACCACTTATGAAGGAACCTTTTGACGTAGTTACTATCCAAAGAGTGGATATGTACTGACGTAGAATTCATTATCTGTTATCTCCTCCTGTAGAAGTTTATGCATATGTGCTTAAAACATCATGTTTTATTGATAAGCTACTATCTTTTAATGAGAATGCTTAATTAAGATATGGTTCTACCAACACAATCCAACATGTGTAACAGTTTTTGTTGCTCACTAACCTTTTTAACTTGTCTTTAGGAGGGTAAATGTTCTAATGTGGCTTTTCTGAAAGTCAAAGCAAGGCTGTCTTTTTCTTTCTTTTGATTAGACATTTTTAATAAGGGCTGCTGTGTAGCGATGTGATTGAGTCTCCCCAAATTTCTACACTCTCCTGGGTGATAGTCATCTCACAACTCCTTTTGAAATGATTGTTGCTTCCCATTAAGTTATCCAGGCTTTACTTAATCAGTAGGTTTAGGACCTTAAATGAGTAAATAGTAAAAGGTGAAAAGTTAATGGTGTTGCTCATAATGCATGTCATAATGCCTTCAAAAAAAGGCAGAGGGCAGTGCTGTTTATTATTAAAATACAAATTAGGGCAGATTTTTGAAAGAAAAAAAAAAAGAGGAAAATTATTCAGTGAGGCACAAGCACTGCTTTCATGGACCCTCATGTTCATCTCCAAACTGGTACTTGCTTGTGATTGTGCCTAAGCGTTCCTATGGTCTATGGCCTTAAATTATTTCCAGTGTTGTTTCTCTCCTTCACTCTGAATTCTGTTTCTCTCTGCTAGATACATGCAAGTATTTTTCTATTAAAGTACTTACAGGACTATGGACAACATTGTCCTCTGTAATTACAAGTGTAGTCTGAGCACCTGGGAAGTGGTGAAGTGGTAGCGACTCTCAGCTTAATATCCCGAGAATGTTGTTTTTTTTTCTACTGATAGTCCTGTGTCTCCATTTTCATACAATGTAGGAACCCCCTCCCAGCTATTTATGTGAGTGAGCACTCAATCAATAAGCAGCAGATTACTTTAGCATCCTTTCCAGATTATCAGTATTCTTCAATTACTGAGACTACCTCCTGAAATATTTTGAAAGAAGCTATAGAAATGGTTTGAGTAGAGCTGCCCTGTGACATTTCCCTCAGACTCTGTGCTTACACTTGTATTTTTCTAAGTCCAGAGTCATGGATTTTGTCTTCATCTACAAAGCTAAGATGCCTCACTTCTGTTACCTCGTATTTTAGGAAAGCTGTAATTCAGAGTTTCATCTTTTGCAAGACCTGGGTTGCTATTTGCAAATTGAAAAAGAGTAATAGTTCCTGGTACTTCATCAATGATTTATTTGTGCACTGGAGAATCAGTCCTTATTTAAAGACCTAACCTTGTCAGAAAGGCTGCATTATATGGCCCCTCAAAAGAGCAGTTTGCCACAGGAATGAAGAGAATTTACTTGCTCACTGTAGAACAAATGATTAATCAGCAGCATTTTAAACAAAGGAAATACCTGTTGAGATTGTTGAAAGATATTAGTTTTATATTGTGTATTAACCCTTTAGTCTGCTTCACACTGACACTCTGTATCATCAGAAATGAACTCAAGCTAAACTTAATCCAAATGAGAATTACTTGGATAATCTTGCTTTTTTTCCCCTGCTCTTATGTGGGGCACAAAGCTGCCATGTGGTTTAGCTATCTGAGGAAAATAGGCCTGCAGGACATGAGGTGAATATATCAGGTATACATATTACTGAAATGAGCTTGAAGAGTAAAGCAGGGCTTAGTTAATGTTTGCAGTGACTTGTAAACTGCTTAACTTATCCTTGACCTTCAATGGTTAAGACATATCCTCTATAAATAAGAATAAATAAGGCCAATATTTGGTGCAAATGGGCAAGTGCTCCATCATAAAGTTCCCTGTGCCCTTTCTTAGAGAGAAGACATTTACTTTAATGAGAGATAGGGCCATGGGATCTATACTGACAGTCTCCCACTTCAAGTTCTGAAAGAATGGATTCTCAGAACCAGTGGCAGAGTGTTTTTTCTTCATTTATGTTTTCTCTTGTTAAAATTGTAGGGTGATTGCAAGGCTGGTATCTTCCTCAAATTACATCAAACTCATTTGACCTGAGCCTATAACTGTTGATTCAATTCAGTACTCAGTATGACAGAGTTTACCAAACTCATTTGCTTTAGAAATTTTAGTCAGTTTACTAGTTCATAATGGTCAATAACAATTATAAATATAAAATGTCACAAATTCCACTCAATAGATGTATCTCTCTGTAAGGAGTAAGTAATCATTGAGCAAATTAAAATACCCTGTAATTTCTCTGAAAACAAGGAATTACCTTGTTGTTATTAATATCTTGTTATGGTTGAAATAATTCCTAGTAAACTCATTTTTGTCCTAGTGAAGTTGAGTTGCTGAAATTTCATTGGAAAAGAGATCAAAGAATAGTGCGCCAATCATATTTTTTTCTACTTTCTGCACCAATTACAAACAACAATGTTCATAGGCCTCTTAATTGCTTTGTGGGTAGCCTGTAAAGTCACTATGTTTACTTAAATTAGAGAGCTGATTCTCAGTCATCCTACTTCTTTTCTATGTTCCTCTAGCTGTGTAGAATTTTGCTAAAATCAGTGGAAATACAATATCATGCTATTTTATGCAATTAATGTTATCTAAAGTAATTTCAGGATAAAGAGGAGCCTTTTCTAAGCCTTTTCATTGAATCCTTCCGCTGAGAATTAAATTCTGCTGTCCATTTTATTGATGTAGAAACTGATCCTGGGTATACTGGGTGCCTATGAATAATTTTTAACAGACAAATTAGGAAAAAATTGCAGATGATTTATGTACAAAAAAAGGCTAAATCTATTCAAGAAATTGTTTGTTGCCAGTTAATTACCTGCTGTTGATTAAAATAATAAATTTGAGTGTCATCATGAGACCTGACAAGGACTTTCACCCTTAGACTTATCTGGAAGTTGTACTAAATGTTATCTGTAAGTCTTGTTATAAATCTATTGTAATGGAGGCAAATGGATAAAAAGACTAAGAAGCTTTTCAGCCATAATTCTGCTGAGCAGAATTATGAAGCAGAACACTTTATAAATAAGATGACCACTGGAGTTATTCACGTGGATTGATCAGTTCAGATTTCCACACAGTGTTATAAAACATGAGATTTTTGCACTTAATGAAATCTAGTGTTCAAATGAAGGCATAACTCTCATTATTAACATTTACTGTTTGTATGAGTTGCTGGTTAAATTCATGTAGAGAGCTCTAAGCTGGATAAATTTCAGAAGAGATCTAGTGATCCTTGGGTCTACTTTGGGAGGATGATGTTTGCCTGCCATGTGTTATGTAGTGCACAGATGTCTGTATGGAAGAGCATCTTGTGCATGTGTTGAGGCTATATGCTTTTATATGTGCCTTTGGTTTCAGCTGGTGATACCAAATGACTTTGTAAATATGCAACAATTCATAGAAGATTCTGCTATTGGCAGACAAACCAGAAAGTATTCAAATTGCTGGTTACTCAAGTTCAGGTGAAATGCTGTTGAAAACTTCATGAAATATTTGACAACCTCAATTAAAATTAAATGACTTGAAAGAAATATTGGAGACTTGCTTTTGAATTTTTATTTTGTGCTGAATTATTCTTACTGCAATTTTTAGGTGAAATGTTGTCTTTATAGTGTAAAGTCTAGATACATGGCTTTTTCTTTTCATAGAATCATAGAATGCTTAAGATTGGGAGGGACCTCAGAGGTCATCTAGTCCAACCCCCCTGCTCATGCAGAGTCACCGAGAACACGTGGCACAGGGCTGCATCCAGGTGGACTTTAAAGATCTCCAAAGAAGGAGACTCCACAACCTCTCTGGGCAGCCTGTTCCAGGGCTCTGTCACCCTCACA
>JAUBOD010000351.1:3522050-3559834 GCA_032353885.1 Nothura maculosa | reverse complement strand
TCACCGCCCAGTGGTCCAGTCTGTCCAGGTCCCTCTGGATGGCAGCACAGCCCTCAGGGCTGTCAGCTACTCCTCCATCATCAGTCATTTGATATCGTCAGCAAACTTGCTGAGGGAGCATCCATGCCTTCATCCAGGTCATTAATGAATAAGTTGAACAGGACGGGACTGAGGACTGACCCCTGGGGGACACCGCTAAGTACAGGTCTCCAACTAGACTCCGCGACATAAAGTAGTACAAGGAAGGAAGAAATGGGAAATGAAGATAGAGGCTCTTTAATAATAGAGAGAGAGAGAGAGAGAGAGAGAGAGAGAGAGAGAGAGAGAGAGAGAGAGAGAGAGAGAGAGAGAGAATGATGGATTCTAGATTATATATTATCACTCATTTGACATCTGAAAACCAAGTGAAAGGAATGTAATTTGGGAAATCCTTTTAAAAATAGGGACAGTAGTGGAAGTAATGTAGTTGTATAAATCCATAGCATGCCTGAATTTTTCATATTGTGAACTGTTCTTACCCTCTCATCTGAGAAAGACCTACAAAGAACTTCTTAGAAAGAACTAGACAAGGTTGAAGGAAGGGCACAGGTATCATCAGGGGCGTGAAATCACTACTGCGTGAGGACAGACTAATAGATGAAGCTTCTCTAACTTGGAAATAAGTAAGAGGATATGACAAAGCAAAAAATAAAATATATCTATGATTTCACTGTGTCTTATCCTACTAATGTTAATACCTTCCACCAGCAAGTTGAAAGCAAACCAAAGAAATACCTTTTCATACAAAGCGTAAACAATATGAGACGGTACCACTAGTTGTTTTATAGGAGAGAGTGTAAGTGAGTCCAAAAAGGAATTAATGGCTGCTTGTGTTCCATGAATTGTATAAACATCCTGCTTAGACACAGTTTCTGGCTTAGAAACTCCCTAAAGCGCTAATTGCTAGAAGATGGGAAGGAGAGGTTGCTCAGCTCTTGTCATGTCTCTTATAATCTTCCCTTATGCATCTGCTAATGGCCGTGTTGGGAGCAGGATAATGGGCTAGACAGATTTTTGGTTTGACCCATTATGACTTTTTAAAAAATTTTATATCTGTAGTATCTTTTCAGTAATGGGATGTAAGATGGAAATTTTCAGCTTGTGTTCCGAGTTCAGTAAATGCTGTCTGGAGTGTGATTTTTAAAAGCTAATTAATTATGAATGCTCACATTTTTTTACTTTGTTTCTTTTAATATATAAAAAATTAATCTGTAGCTTTATCCACCAAATGTTCAGGAAGATTTTTCTCCCCAAGTACAGGGAAATGTGTGTGAAGGAGAATCATTTATGTATTTTTCTTGACTAATAATACTTCTTCTCCAGTAAGAGCGATGTCGAAGAAACATTGACATGGTGAACAGGAGAATTTTTTGCAGTTCTTTTCTTCTGAAAGAAGGAGAATGATATTATTTCTGACACTGCTGTGTGTTAACAGTAGCTGTGAGTTTTGTGAAACCAAGATTTCACATAACAGAACATTCCAAATTGGGCAATTGGACTTCTGTCAATGACTACAGGGAACACAGGCTAACAAGGAGAGTTTCTTTAAAATCTCTTAATTTTTTATGCAACTTTATCATCCTTTTTTTTCTTATCAGAGTGAAAGCTACTTTTGGGGATTGAAAGCAACATCAGCGATTCTTGTTTTATCTGACTAACCTTCAGTTCTAGGGTTTTTCCATGCAATTCTGTCATGTTAGGATGTTTACTTGTACCTTCTAAATAGAGATTTGATCAGTTATCACAGAGCACTTTAGAAAAGAAAAATACATTATACTGTGTCAAATGAATTTATTCTGTAAAACATGTAAATTGTGCATGTCATTATAAATCATGATCTCAGATATCTAAAGCTGTTACTTTTGTTTGTTAGAGAAACTTGTTTCAGATTCAAAAAAGCTACAAGGACACTACATATAGCAAATATGGCCCCAATTGATCATGAAATGCAATGACGCTGTATTTAAAGCTGAGTGCAATAAAGACCCTAAATAACAATAGCTCACAAAGTTTAAAATTAAATGTAGCTTCATCCAGCATGGTGAAAAAGGGAATTGGATCAATGAAAGCAGTTTCTTGTATCTTGCATTGAAAGCAGTTTCTTGTATTGTGCACTACTGGCTTACCTTAAATGACTTGAGGTGAATGTACTTTTGTTTGTTTATGAACTTCAGGAAAATATTCCTTGAATTCAAATGGTGCTTAGTATATAAGGAAGCACAAGAATTAAAAAGCCATCTACCAATCATCTTTAGCTTGGCTAATGCAATTGCAAAATCTGTTTTTACAGTAAGGTTTTATAGGACAGCACAAAGCATTATTACTGTGGTGCAGAACCCAGTAAGTCACTATCTCGTTTAGAAGTAAGGGAAATGTAATACAAACTTAGTAGTATATAGCATATTGGAAAAAAAAGAATATAAACTGCTGTATCACATAGCTAGGTCAACTGCAGTCAGCTCTGTTGTCAGAGTAGTCATATGATACTGACAGAGGTTTGAGTAAAGTTATAGCTAAGCCCAGCTGTGCTTCCTTTCATTGAATTTCTTTATTGTCTTCTATATTGATTTATTTAAACTCTTCTAGTGCTAATTCATCTTTTGCCTCATAAAAGCAAGCTCAGAACAGCTCAGAGATGTGCAGTGGCTGTCGTTTGCCATATTTATTAATTGTGTCACTGCTAAAGGCTGCAAAATGCAGGCTTATTACCTGCTAGCTTTGTGTTAGGATATATTCCATGGGCAGTTTATTTCAGCTTGACCAGATCACAGGATCTTTGCAGTAGTGCAAAAAATACGATTTGCAAATGGTTTGTCAAAATCATACAGAGTGTGGTGTGGAAAAACAGGGAAGATAAAGAACTTTGTCAGGAAGATAACCCAGCTAAAGTTACAACGTTATGACATAGGAGAAGCTGATGTTTTTGACAGTATCATTAGCTGCCTTGGTTTGGCTATCGGTTTTGATATGAGTGCTGCAAAATAATTTTTTTTTCAGTTTAGTAACTAACCAGCAAATAATGTTTAAGAGAAGTTGAGACTACATAGCCATAGAAAACAAGAAAGCATTGTCATATTAAACAGTTTGCTGAATCTACGGTGAACTCTGGGGCTGATTCTGCCAGAGTCTGTCTAAACTGTTCCAGTTTACCTAGTTCTAGTCCCTTCAAATTTTACACAGAATAGTTAATTATATGTGATATGATTTAAGTATGATTAAAAAAAAATGTCTTGGGAATAGGAAACATATTGCTGCATTACTACTGTATGTTATTTGCCCAATCAGTTGCCACCTAGTAGGTGGATGTGGCTTAAATAGAACATTTCTAAAGGCTAGTTTAAATTACTTAAGATTTCACCTTATTCTTTGCTCTTTGTCTATCTTCTAGCATGCACTTAATTCAAGTGGACTCTGTTCAGAGATGGATGGAAGAGCTAAAGTTGATGACTGATTGTGAATGTATGTGTATTCTCCAGTCCAAACCAATCAGTATTGAGAAGGATGAAGAAAGTGAATTTGTCCTTTCTGCACCCCATAGTACATGTGATAACTTGCAGTTGCTATTAAAAAGAGCTTGGATCATAAGCACAGAGTTTACCAGGATTGCTCAAAAAGTGGAGAAGAACAGATGGCAAAGAGTCCACAGCATGACAGTGCGTGTCAACTGTCACGTACGTTCAATGATAAATGAACATAGAATGTTCACCAGGAATTCTTCAGAAGAAATGCACCAGGTAGGGGTGCCTACTAAATACCATATTTTTATTGTAATAATAGCTATTTCTTTTAAGCAGTCTGTAATAAATATTTGGATACCATTACTAGTGCTTGTCTTTCCTAGAATTCTTTCTTGTTGTTGAAAGATTTTTTTTGTCTCAGCTTTGGTCATTTTTATCATATGGTTCTGAATGTTGAAAATTCTGACAAATTATGTTGAAAAAAATGGGTTTTAAGGATTGTTGAACTGAACTCTAAGCTCTGTTTTTTATTAAGATGTAGAAAACTGCACTTTATGTTTGGTTTTACCTGTACTCATTGCTTAGAAGTTGGGGAAGAGGGCATTCATACAAAATATTAAGTTTCTGAAGAGTTTTTTCTATTAAAAAGCATTTATTTTTATGAGCAATCATGTATATGGCATATTACTTTAAAGCCTCTTTCTCCTGCTCTCTCTTTGCAGTTTGAAAAACTCTTACTAGACAAATGTTCTGAGTTTACGGCATTCACTGAAAGGTAACTTAAATTTTCTGTCTGAAATATTTGTTTTGCTGGTTTATGTTTTAAAATTTGTAATGAGAAGTGCAAATCCACTGATGCTTTCCAATGTTTGAATCGAGCCCCTGTAGCTCTGAAGAGCTTTCTAAATGTTTAGTCCCTGTGTAGGTGACATGAGTTGCTTTTATCATAAAGTACATCCTAATGAAAGATGGGGATCTGTTGTTGCACAAAGAGCCTTGTACAGATGCAAAGCTGTGTGAGAGTAGATTTTTCATGGCTTTTGAATCATCAAGGGAGAAAGTCTGGATCGAATGATATCATCAACAAAACTCCCATTTGAGCTCTTTCGGTCTACATGCGAAAACGTACATTGTCAATGTCGGGTACTATGTGTTCCTGCATGTCTATATCCACGTATTAGTAACTCAAACATGAATAAATATATATTATTCTAAATTGTGATTATAGGTTTACTTAGCTGTATGTGCTTTAGAATGCTTTTTACATAAGAGATCAAAAAATAAGATCTTCTTTCAGTTCTTATGTTTTCCACTGACTGACAGAAGTTATTCTCTAGTGTAGTTCAATCAACAGTGTGACTTTTGTGATTTCTTTACACATTGTGCAAGTCATTCTGCTCTGGAGATCATTGTGGAAAAAAGACACCCTCTAATTATCAGGAAAGAATATTTTCTCAGTGCTGCAGGTTTTTTGTTTGTTTGTTTTGTTCTGTTTTCCCTTGAACTCACAGAGCTTAGAAGCTTGTACACGCTCCTTTGAAACATCTTGACTTTAATGAGACCTCTATTCAGTGTCTGCGCTGATCATTCCTCGAGCTCCTTGAGGATTGGTCAACAAGTTGATAAAGGTCATGAGTAAAAGATGGATAGAACTGATAAAGGGAACTACTGTGGTGTAAACTGAGACATCACTCAAGCCAACCAGGCATATCTTCTGTTGTGCATTCTTACATATTCAGTTGTGGCTGAGTATCACAGGTTACAGAATTACATTAACTGTATAAAGCTGCTCTATGTAATCTTTTTGCATACAGGGTTGAAAAGTTCAAGTGTGTGACAGTCAACTTGATAAAACAACTGTTGCTCATTTGCTGCTTTTCCTTTTCAGATGCATACAAATTGAGGATGAGCAGATACTGAAATCCATGAAGTCTTGTATTAATGAAACACTCTGTACTGTTGCTCAGTATTTTGGCCAGTTGATAGAGCTAATTTTAACACATGAAACACAGGTCAGTGGTTTTTGTTTGTTTGTTTTGGTGTGTTTTTTTGTTTGTTTTTTAAGGTAAGGAAAAAAGTATTGAATGTTTTAAATTACATAGTTCTGAAATAAAAGAGCAATTTACATATTTAATTATCCGATATATGAAATATTTTTTCTCTTTGAACTAAGCTGTTTCTATGGATTAATGAGAGTTTTATTTTCTGTGTGGATTGAGAGTAGTGATGGTATGGAGCCTTAGAAAAATAGTTTTAAATTATAGCAATTACAAGGTAGAAATTTTGCATCACCTTGTGTCATACAAGCTCTACTCTAAGAATTTCTGAAATTTTAGTTTAATTCTAGATCAAAACAAATAACAGCTTACAACATGACTGCAGAGCTCTTTAAGAGAAAACAGGTATGAGTTGAAAGTATTCATAAAGATCACTCTTCTTAGGTGTATTCAAATAGAATATGATAACGTCTTATCAGAGTCAGACTCCTGCCTGCATTATGTTTTTCCTCTTTTCTTTGGGTGAGAAGTAACATGACATTGATTTAATGAAATAGATTTTGCCATGCATCTTGACTCTAAATACAAGATGGTGTAACTTTTTCCCGCCACTGGGAGTCACTGATTTGTATTATCTTATGTCACACAGAATCTGCTGAGACAAATAGAATTGTCGGACAATGTGTACATCACCGAGTTGGCTCTTAGTAGTTTATTCAGCCTTACCCAGGAAGGTGCTCATCTGTGCCGCATCATAGCTAAGGTAAGGATGTGTATGCATTAATTCAAAGTAAAATTCACAGTAGTAGTGAATTATTTATTTTACTTAGTGCTGATCATGAGCTTTCAAACAACAGGCAATAAGATTCCTTTCAGTTAGATTCTTCATGATGTTATTTCATAGAATCATTCAGATTTGAACGGACTCAGGAGTCATAAGGTCCAATGTCTTTGAGCTCATGGTGATTTTGTTCGTACCTGTCTTCTTCTCCCTTCCCTTCCCCTTTCCCAGTTCCAGTTAGAACCTCTGTTTATTTTTTTTCTTGCCTTTGTGCTGGATGTTGTTGTAAAGGACCTGATTCTGTCTTACTCATGACCTCCCTTCAGACATTGGAAGGCAGTTTTATTTTTCCAACTTTTGCCCCTCCTGCACTCTCCAAAATTCTTGCTTACTCAAGATGAATTGCCCCATCTTGCACTTGCACAATTGTTATTTATTCAGTTGCCAGAACATAAGCAAAATGCTAAGAACCTCTGCACAGGTCTAGCTGGCTCATGTAGTATTGCTAATTCAATAGCTTGTGAATGAGAGATTTAAACTAAAGTTGCATGGGCAAGCAGAACAGGAAACTTTTAAGTCCTTATGACATATAGCTGTCCTAAGTCTTTCAAACATGATCAACTGCTAAGCTTAAAATAAAATTTAATTCCTGATTAATATTTTCAGATGTCAGTTTGTGAAGTCTGCTGGCATATTACAACACTATTTTCCCAAAATAAATCTGTTGAATCAGAATGTAAAATCTATTTGCTGTGGATGTGATGTTGGACTGAAAAAGCAGTGAGCCAAGTGTTCAGTGGCCCTATGCTTTAAAACACAAATTCTTTCTGTTAATATCTCAGTTCTTTCTTAAGCAGTTATTTTGCACATATGAGAGGGAGATGGGTGGTTATAATGGCAAAACATGTGTGAAGTAAAAGATTTGGCTGCAATGTCTTAGTTTCCAGCACAGCTCTGAGTTAAGTCCTAAAATACATCATTACTAAAGGGTATTTATCTTTGGCAGACTTCTGATTGTCTTCAAAGATTTTTCAGCAAAAATTGAGGGAATAAGTACAACCTGCCTGTCTTTATTAGTGTTTTTTTCCCCTAGGCCAAACTGTTTCAAAATGCTAATGTAACTTTCTGATATGCCTCAAAAGTTCAAAATGTTCTTCAGACCAAAATCAGAGGAGCTATGTAATTACAATTTCATCATGAAATAAAACATTCCAGACTGCTGAGCAGACCTCAAGGTGGGCACATTTGCCCAAGGAGTATTTATTTTATATCATTACACAGTAATGGAGAGATGACAGCCTGGTAGAACCAGCAGCACTATGACTTTCATATTCTTATACAGCTACATTTTACCGTATGTTTTTAGCTTGAGAATAACATATACTTTATTTTTTCTGTTGAGTTTGAAAAATACATGATGATTCCTTATGATATGTTGACTGGATTTCTGGAATGTTGTGAATTTCTTTGATTTTTTTCCTACCATTTGCCACTGAAAATAGCAATAAATAAAGTATTTTAATTGATCACTCATTTTAGCAGTTTTTAGAAATACTTGCTGCCAATGAAAAAGGCTTCAGAGCTTTTAACTTTAAAATTGAAGATGTATGGAAATTATACCCATTAGGATACTATTTAAACCTGAAAGGAACATCAAGAGAAATCATTGCTTAATAATTACAGCAGGAGTGGAATTAACTTATTGTTGATTGTCTTGAGAGGACATTTGCAAAAGAGATCAAAAAAGTAGCAAAACAGATTAAGAAACATTTTTTTAAATTGTGGTTAATAGGTTAACAGTTCATAATTTGATTTTAGTATATTATAATTCATACTTTAATATTGAAAGCAGAGAGAAGAGTTTGTTACTGATGAACTTGAAAAAATGTACTCTGTGTGTTTGTGTTGGACCCTGAATATGATATAACTGATGTTAGTTCTCCTATATTTATCTTTTCAAGACCAATATACAATCTGAATGATCTGGCAAATGATAAACATAAGTAATTCTGAGGAATGATTCAAAATCCACTGATACAAATAAGAATAATTCTTGCACAGTGAGTGATAATAGTCTGAGCATTTCAACAGTTGTTTTGTTCTTATATTCACTCTCCCTCCTTTCATTCCTTCCCCATTCTCCTTTCATTCCGTCCATGTTCCAGTTTTGTTTCTTTGCTTGGCTGCATTTGCTTTTTCCCTTTTAACCTTATAATATTGACAACGTACAATTGAGGTCCTTAAAATACTCGATTTCATTGCTAACAAGACAGTTCGTAATACAAAATGAACAGATGGACTAATATGTTTCATACTACATAGGAGCATCTCTACCTAAAAGTACCATTCTGACAGAATGTGGAAATCAGCCAGGTAGTCTCTAGGTAGAACCTAATTGAGAACAAAAATACCCATTTCATACAAAATGGAATAAAAAAAATTTTGTGAAGGCAGAGAACATGGAAACCACAGAATCAAAACCCAGGACAATCTCTGAAAGCTGTGCTACAGAAGCAACAGAGAATTTCCTTAGTGCTAAGTCTCTGACCCTCTGCAGAGACAGAATAGTTATGAATAGGTGCAGTCAGATAATTGCCATTTTGCGTCCACAATTGGTGAAAATGTTTTATGTACTGAACAAAAGTTAGGCCTTGTTGCACTCATTTAAAAATGTAAAAAATAGCCTTTACTTTTCATCAGTCTTTAGTACTCCCAGTTTATCAGTCATTTATACTTCTATTGGACTTACATGAATGAAAGATAAACATTCACTTAAAAAGGAACATAAGAAACAATTCTACATTTAAACATACCAAAAAATCCAGTTTTCTGAAAGGATGAGTGATGCAATTTCCTGAAAGGATGTAGGAATTGAGTACGTAGCACATTTACAAAAGCTTGTGTGAATTGTTTGACTGGGAGGAGATGGAGAGATGTTCTTCCTATTACTTGATTTTTGGTATTTTCTGCAGCCTGCCAGGAAGCAGAAGTATGTCACAGGAGTGCTTTTCCTTAGGCTAACAGTGAAAAGAAATTTTGAGATGCAGTATAATGCTCCAGAGTGGCTGCTGGCAGGCCTTCCTGTTTGCAAAACTCCCAGGAGACAACTACAATGTCTCCTAGAACTGGAAAATCTGCTTGTGTGCAGAGGCTCATGTATATAAGAGAAGCAGCTAGGTAAAAAGTAACGAGTGTTTTTATAATACAATACCTGATAAAGAGGAAGTGGAAAATTTATTACCACAGTCATTGTATTAGAAAGGAGGGCTGAGAGAAAGTCTCAAACACCAAATCTTCAATTTAAATAAAACTCAGGAGTTCTGCAGGCACATGATAGGCACCAAAGGCTTCTGGACAGTCTGTCAAATCCTACTCTCCTCAGCTCTGTTGATGTCATTTAAGAATTTTTTTTGACAGTACTTAATTATGAACCGCTTCAAGTAGAGAGAAACGACATGTCTTAAGCTGTCACACTTAAGCAGTGTGATATTAAAGTTGTAGTTTTAGAGATACCTCGCAACTATTATTTTCCTTTTACAAGAATTGTCAGAATGAGCAGCATGTAAGAAAAAAGTGTGAACTATGCTTTGGAGTTTTTAAGGGCAAATAATATAGTAATATGATGACTATTAAATTTCCCTTTAAAAAAAAAAAGGAAAAACCAGCAACTGCAGATGATGCAACCTCAGGTGAATAACTGACGCTTATTCTTTCAAAGAAACAACTTCTTCTGATAATAAAAATCTTTGCAAAGTCATTTCTTGGACTCCCCCAGTCAGTGCAATGATGATGTCTCTATTTATTACGATTCTTGTGTTAGCTGAAGCAAACCTCTTACTGATTGAAGGAGGTCAAGATCAGTCCGTAGATGAAGAAGCATATCACAGGCTATGTTATCTTTTTCAGTGTATTCTAATTCACTGAGTATCTGATGCTAAGGGTAAGTTTAAACTAGTTGTTCTACCAAGACCAATGACACTGGTAACTTCTTCAGAGTTTGAATCACTGAGGATACTTGGATCCTGAAGAAGCGGGAATGATTAGACTATATGAGGCCAAGGATAGGATAATCTCATACCCCATTTATAGAAATGGAAAGAAACCATGTTTCTTAAGCTTCTGCTTATGGAATGATGCTCCAGTCCTATGCCCGGATCAAAGATGAGGTTAAGTAGCACCATATAACTAATTTATTTGTGGTCTGAATTTGGACGATGTTTGCACCATAAAGAATACTGCTGTGAAAGAAATGAGCTCAGAAATACATAGTGGATCTTGGCAGCAGGAGAGGCTTAATTTTTTCTAAATTGGTATTTGAGCTCCACTCAGTGATATCCAAAACCAATGTTAAAATGTTGAGTATGAAGGAAATGCCAAAGGAACAAATTGAGAAGAAAGGTCTTGTGAAAAAGCATGTCATTGTGAGAGTTCTGAAACAGTTAAATTTACATAAACTTGATTTATTCCTAATATTACATTGGTATATCACAGGATGCACTAAGTGGTTTCCAAGTGAAGAAATGGATTCCCCTATGAAAAGAGCCCAATGTGGTGTTTGATTCCCAATTATGGTGGTGGTTCTATCAGAGGGCTGTGTGTCTGTTTGCTGTGGACTGAAGTGCTTTGGTTCTGACTCACCATCATCCTTCACCTTCTGTGTTGCCTCTGTTGTTTGCGTTAGGTAGAGGAATCGTAACTTCTGGAGGCTGCTCTTGAGATTATTTTTAGGGTAGTTTGTGCTGTCTGGCACTAAACCTTCAGAACAGCATCCTGGGGATGTATCCAGGAAATTGAATTCCTATTAATTCAATAAAGGAGAGAAACAGATCATCATGTGAATCCTCATCATCTCTGAATGTATAGGGTATGTAAAGGCCCTCCTGGATGCAACTTGAATTACAGCAAGCGTGTGATATTTGCAATTCTCAGTTTTGGACTAGAGGCCTACAGGGGATAAACAATAGCATGCTTACATGTGCGAGAAGAATTTGAAAAGGTATTGTTTAATTTCCAAAGCAAGCAAAGCTCAATACTGGTAGGTTTCTTTATCTGAATGGTGCTGTTCACCCATGTAACCAGTTTACCTTGATCCCTGTCAGAAGGAATAGTTCTCTCATCATTGATCAAGATGCAGGGGACAAATTTTGGAGACGTTGAGTAAGTTCTGGGGATTATTGTGAAATTTCAGTGAAGCTCAGGGCAGCTGAGTGCTTTTGACATGCTGCAAAGTTGGGCTCTGTATTTGTTGCCCATTTTTCCATATTGCTCATATTTCAAACACAATCCCGTATTTCACTACAGTTTTCTAGATTCATTACTTGTGATCAACCTTTTGCAGCCTGGTAATGGCACATGGGGCACAAAACAAATGGTTTGGATCTCCTCCTGAAGAGTGCAGTAATAAATCATTACCTGTCCATCACGCAAAAGCAGGACATCTATTTTTCATACAGTAATCTTGCAGAAAATATGCCCGCATCACTGAAGATTTAGTAGTGTCATCCATAAACTTGTACTTATTATGATCCAAGTAGGGAAGCTAATTCTGATGAATTATGGAGGATTTAAAACAGATTTTATTTTTTAAAGGCAGATACGTTAAATTTGGGGAAAAGTCTGTATTATGCTACCTACTTTTGTATTATCCATAGGTAGTTCAATTACTAGTTTGATGAAATATTAATATCCTTTTGTTCAAGAAAACCATGTCTGAAAAATACTGCTGCTCCATCTTCATTTATTTTAAAGGCTTAGAAATGTCTTTCTGCAGGAGACTATATGTAGCAGTACTAGATATAAAATAATTCTACATTTCTTACAATACCACAATCAAATTTTACTCTTAGATGTAAACTGCTTGTTTCCATTAACCTCATAGAAATAATACATCCATCTGCATCTAACGGTACTCTTGGTCCCTGATTCCTGAGTCTGTATACTCAAGTCTCTTAAGATTTAATTGTCACATCTGTAGCATATATATTTGTCAGAGGACAAAGATTTTATAGATTGTATCTGGATAGAATTTGACAACTATTTCCACGTTATTTTTTGTTGCTCTTCAATCATAATTTTCTCCTTCATATTTTAGCACGAAGAGATCAGAAATCTAGAGAGTTGGGAAATTCTTTCTAACAGAAATCCATTTTAAACTAACAAGTTATGTTTGACCTGTCATTCAACTGCAGCCCATTGATAATTCCTTGTAATTTTCACATAAATGTCAAGTTTACTTTAAATTGTCCTTGTAAATAGTAATAGTAAATAGCTTAAGCACACCTCCCACTGAGGTTGTATTACTTCCTCATCATTCAGTGTATAAGCATTAATCAACATAAATTCTGTTTTTGAGCTTAACATTTCTTTGTTGTGATGATACTTCATTGGGATAAATTGCTTTAGGGATAGTTCCATCTCTCCCCACCTCTGTCTGCAAGGGGAATACTCAGTGCTACTCTCTTGATTTTGCAGGAAGGAGGTGTAGTTGCTCTCTTCAAGATCTGCCGCCAGGATTATTTCCGGTGCCTTTACCCACAGACACTGAGAACATTGGCATCCGTTTGCTGTGTAGAGGAAGGCATGCACCAGCTGGAGAAGGTAGGTGCTGCAACCTCCTATGCTGTCTGCCTCCTAATTTGGAGGAGTCCTGTCTTTCATCTTTGCTGAATTTGGTAAAGTGGTGACAGTTGTACCATGCTCCATACAGTCTTCACAGAATTAGTTGCAGAAATAACATTATCCTGTTCAGATGTTTGCAAAAAAAAGGCTCTCTAAAGGAGTGTAATTTTCATAAGTGGGTGTGTTAGTGGCTGCATTAAGAAGTTAGTGAAATAATTTCTGAAGTCTTTGTTTAGAAACTCTAGCAGTTTAAATATCCAAGCACCTTAAAACACAGAAAGCTTTGAACCTGTTCAGATCCTTTTCCTGGACACTTAAAACAGGCCACTTGCTTGCGGTACTGAAGTGAGCTATTAGAATTGTAATTGCACAAAAAGAATGGAACTGGAACAGTTCTAACCAGTAGCAAAGTGCATCTCTTAATCAGCAACAACTCTCATAGAAACCAATTTTAACTGGTATGAATAACATCAAAGCATTACACTGATAAAATTGTATCAACTGGTCAGGCTTCATTCCCTTCTCTTGCTATATACTGCTGTGTTTTGGAAAATGAACACTTCTCCTGGTCACTAAATCATGATCTCATCCTTTGAATTTCATAAAACAGTCATCTTTCACAGTTGAATAATAGCCCCTTCAAGTTAATGATAAATGATCTCACTGCCACTTTACATTGACGCACCTTGTAATTTACTGCCCAAAATTGAAGCAAACCATGACAGAACATCTGCAGCAAAAAGCAAGTCTCAGAGTTTACAGTAAATGAAGATGACTTAAATTTTTTTGACATAATACTAGTTCACACTGACACCGGAATCCATCTAAAAGGATCCTTCATTATGTCCATAATAATAGTGGAATTAATAGAGATGGCAAAGATTCATTAAACTCACCTGGTCCAGTTCCTGTTAGTATCAGCATAAGCACTTCATGTGGCCTGTATCAGAGCTGATGGAAACAAACCTTAGAAAAAGCGGGAAATTTCCTCAAACCCATGTCTCTGACCTGCTTTAATGTTGTTCAAAAGCAAAGTTGTCCAGGGGAAATTTTGTCAAAATTGGAATTGGGTAGGTTTTAAAGGATTTTTAACTGAAATCATTACAATTGCACTCATTTTTGCCTGGACCTTCAGTTCTTAAATCAGTAGCTTAGCAAAGCCTACATATGCAGTGTGACAGGCTGAAATTTAATCCTAGTCATCTGACAGAATAGGCAAAGATTTGTAGGACTAGTTGGATATCACTTTGGTAACTACTTCAGTAAAATCTTATTGTTCATGCATAAGTTATGTGGTTCTATTACATTGGTGTGTTATTTCTTTTTTGGAAAGGAAGAGGAATAGAGTTGGAGATTGTGAGGGAAGGAATAGAAAAGAAGCAAAGATGTTCTTAAACATATATGCAGAGATATAGCTACACAGTCCATTACAATGCTGTGCCGTCTTGTAAATATTTTTTAGCCATGTTTGCCAGCCTGTATAGCTGACTAGAAGGAGGTTAGTTTAATGAAACCAATACTTGCTGTGACTTTCTTCTGGAGGTATTATTGGGAGAGAGTAAACAGGAATTTTTTTCTGCCCTCGGTATCCTCTTCTCACTCTGTCTTGTACACCAGTTTGGAGGTTATTTCAGAAGTTATCATAGGAGCTCTTCCCAGGCCGAAAGGGCTTCTTCTGTTGTCCAGTTAAGTACTAAGGTAGTCGTGAAGCATTTAATTTGCTGTAATGTGAAAATCATTATGCCACCACAACACTGCAATTCATACTGTATTCTTAGTGCTTTTTCTTTCTTTCTTTTTTTTTTTAATCTCATTCAAGCAGATGAAGCTTGAGTCCCAAATAATTCAGATCACTTAATTCAAGATGAAATTATTTGTATTTCAGTTAGATTTTTGCAGTCGTTAAAAGACTACTTAAAAGAGAATAGCAAGAAATGTCATTTTTAATGGAATATTTATTTAGGAAATGAGCTAAAAGACACTGGTATACTTTTAGCAGTGATTGCAGTGCTTAATTGCTGAAGGTGTTAAGATTTTTGCTAATTTATCCATTACTCTTTAGTCTTGCAAATTCAGTAGTAAATCAGTAACATCTGTGTTGATACACTTGCTTATATATAAAGCAAACAAGCCAGTGGCATGTCCACAGGAGGTAATGCAAGTAGAAAGCAGACTAATATTTTAAGATACCTAAATGTTAGAATTTCTTTAGAGTTAGTTCATGTTTAATTTGAAAGACGCTATACTGTATTTAAAATATTTGTCTTGACAAAGTTCTTGGATTGTAATGTGAAACTACTGGTTACTAGTGAGGTAATTAGCAATTGAGTTCTCATTTCTAAAGTTACAGAAAATGTCTTATTTTAATCAGAAATATTTTCCTTATTTTTTAAAGAATAATTCCTATTCTTTCCTATCTTCTGCTTTCCAGCACAATCATAAAAACTCTCTTTAGTAAGCCATTATTACTTTTGATAAGCAAATTTGCCTGTGTTATCATTGCAGTAAAAATGTAATTATAACAATGATTAGTTTGCTCTTTTAGGTGAATCTAGTTGGCTGCATTTGCAATAAATGCTAAAACAGTTGGTTAAAATGTCAGTTATACTTCGTTTACTGATACTGTAATAATGACTTTGAAAGAAGTATTGTTGCCTCACTGTGCATTGACCTACACACTACAAGAAATTGTCAGTAACAAATCAGTCAGACTTCTAATATACAAAGATAGTGGAAATTACCTCAATTTATGACTGAGGACTGTGTGAAAATAGTCTGGAGAGCCAGACACCTGGTGTTAACTCATTAAGAACTATTCCAGATAAAGATGAGTGGCTGGTGAATACTTTAATAAATGCTGTTCCATTTTTTTGGAAAAAAAAATCACTATACTTTAAGCAGAATTGCCTAGATGTGATATTCTAAAATGAATTGAATTCAAGAGCTTAATTTTTTAAAAAAGAAAATACTTCAGAATATGCCATGAGTGAGCATAAACTTTAAACTTTTGTTCCCTTGACAGCACAAGACACTGGCTTGTGTACTGAGGACATACAGACGTGAGATGATCTAGAGTAGAAAGTGCTCAAGCTATGAATTCTTTTTTAAAAACTCTTTGACTCAGAAGTTACTTCAGGTTTGCATAATGCCCTTTTCTGCATCCAGCAACATTTCTTTTGAATTAGCCTACTGGAATCAGGTGTTGAAATAATACTGGTGAAGATATGAATCATGAGAAACCACTAGAGAATTTTTATTCTTAGTCTTGAGAGAGGCAACTTTCAACAGCTAGCACAGTGACACTTTGTACCATTGACATCTAGAGCCGGAAACTACGTATTGTGGTTTTCCATGAGTAATTGTGTAGATCACAGGAGAATGAAGAGTTAAACTGAGACAAGAAAAATAGAGAACAGTAAGAAATAGCATGGGGAACAACATATTCAGAAGCTGCTTTCTACATAGACTTTTTGATAACCAGGTAAATTTATTTCAGTAGCTGAGTTTGTGGCACAATTAGATAATGTAAAGTTCTAGGCTTGCATCTCTTTAATTTACTGGACACTTTGTCTCAGTAAGGCTGTTTAATTAATTGGCAATGAAAAATGTGCCAGGTTTTGCAAATTACGTTTCTGTCAAAGCCCCCACAAGATTCATTAAATTATATCTGAGAGTGTGGGAACTGCCCTTCCTCAACTGCTGGCTTCATATGTTTTAGGTGGTGTTTTCAGTTTTACCTCCTGATTGCCCAGCTGTAAGTACATAATTAGTAAAAGCGGCTTGTTTCAGCACGATCCCAGCAAGAATAGCAAGGCTTTATGGGGAGCCACAGTCTGACCATTCCTGATGGACCTCAAGGGAAATCTTCAGATGTCCTAGCTTTAAGTTCGAGGGCAAATCACTCTGAAAGTCTTCACAAGAACATGATTCTGGATGCTGAAAGCCTGTGTGAAGGCATGATTAAAAAACAAAAAAACAAAAAAAATGGCACTTGATTCATGCACTGTCATTTGGTGTGTTCAGAACCTACTGCTAGTCACAGAGCAGTTGAAAATCGATTTGCCTTATGCTAGTACCCATTTTAGCATGCAAAGAGAGAAATGTTTTTGTTTGCTTTTGACAGTCTTATTCAAGAGACAGGGAATCAAATATAGGCAGACAGGTTAGTGCAGGATTGTGGGGCATTGCCAGATCTCTGTTGGAAAAAGGATGCGCTAAATGCTTTGACTGAGGTCACTGCCATTATTTCAATTCTGTTAAAATGACTAATTAAATTCTAGTGGTTGTGCTGCTGTAGCTCTGTTGGTCTAAGTAGATATCTATCAGTTGCTCTAATAAAAGATAATACGTCTCCCTACAACCTTTGCTTCATTGTAATGATATTACTGATTTTAGAAGAGAGAGAAAGGAGCCAGTGAGCATATCACTGAAGATAAACATTTTGATAATACTAGTAAAGTAGGACAATGTGAGACTTGCATAAGGAGTTTGTGAATAGCTGCTATTTAGAGAAAGCAAATTCTGTTGTATATCAGGAGATCATCATTTAGATAACCGGCCTGCCTGGCCCAGATTCTGCAAACATACGCACCTGCATATGCACTTAGCTTTAGGCCTCTCTGTACTTTCTCACTGAAAGCAATTGAACCCCTGCCTATTTTAAAAAAGGCAGCAGGATTGCACATCTGTCAGGCTGTTCGGCATTAAGACTTTGCTAAAGTAAATATTCCTTTGGCCATCATCGTGTGCTGAGGAGCCCGGTCAAATGAATATAAAATGCTTTGGACAAACCACTTCTGTCTGCTCAGTGTAGATGCAGATATAGTCTATAAAACAGATAACAAAGGGTCAAGCTGTTCTTAAGCTAACAGTGAACCTTTCAAAAATCTTTGAGTGAGTCTTTTCATGTCACTCACAGAATTTGTTTCCCCATATCCTGGACTTCAAGTGACAAATTGCTTAAGCATGCATGCTGCAGTATTTTTGTGGAAAAATTTTCTAACTGTCAAATGAACCCTGCATGATTGAAGCTTGCTCATATTTCATAACACCAAATCAGAAGAAGGCACTGGCCAGTCTTCGTAAGCGTTATTAATGATACATGCAGAGTAAATCTTGCTCCTCCTCTTGCATTTGTCACAGCCCAGTGCAGTGTTCATGCTGGCTGTAAACTGGTAAAATAGGTACATCCCAGCATTTGGTTCCCCATAGGGTACAACTGTTCCAGAAGGAGTAACACCTAATTTCTTATCTACTGCACAGCTTTATAGCTTTATTATTTTATAAAGGTGCATTGTTTTACCTGAGGCACCTAAAAGACGATATTTTCCTTTTTTTTTTTTTTTTTTTTTTGTTTTAAAAAGTACACATCAGTGCAGTAGGTTTTGGAAATTGAAAAGGAAATTCCTCTCTCTGTGCCAGCTTACTAAGGTGTTTGCTTTAGTATGCTAGATCAGACTGGAGCAGCGCCAATAGATTGCCATTCCCTCCAACTTCATTTTGAGGATTTGAGCTGCTGCCAGGCTCCCACTCTGCACTTGTTTGGCTCCCGTATAATTTACACATGGTTTTGAAGTCAGCTATGTTAGTATTTTATGCTATCTATTGATTTTATATTGCACTAAGTATTATATTTAAAGCACTCCAAGTAGCTCGAGATTTATGTTTCAAAAGTCAAGATGTTAAAAGAATTTTATAAATGAAAAATAGCTTGGAAATCACTAGATGATGATTTTTTGGTAAGGATTTTAAATAATCCTTAAAACAGTGACAATATTGATGGCAGTAAGTGATCCATGAATGATGTTTGAGGGACTAGAAGCTGATACATCTAATGGCAGGTGGGTTTTCCCTAACTAATAATAACAATAATAATCTATGAAGCAAGTTTAATTTTAAGCAAAAGGAAAAGCTTAGTCAGCTCCTAAACTGAAGACAGAGATTAATGAGAATCAATTGAAGCATTTAAAAAGAGTGCAGGGAGAGAGCTATTTTGGACCTTCAAATACTTTCCTGTTCTTGATAGAGGCAGAGAAGAAACTGCAAAGAGGTGGCCGGAAGAAAAGACATATCAGAAGAACATCTTTCTTAATTCTTCTGTTCTTCTCACTCAGCAAGAAGCTTTTGCATCTCATATCTTCATTTTTGATAACACACCTGTAAATATTTATTGGATATACTTACGTTGTACACATTAAATAGGCTAACTAGCCAGGATGAAGTGTGAGCAGAGGTAGGAGTGAAAATACTTAGTCATGCAGACAGACACATGAGATAGCCTTTAACAGCATCTATGCTGAAATTTGATGTACTAACTAAACTGACTGACCTGTCCCGCTACAAACTTCATGACTCACTGTTGGTGTTATTTTTGGTGACTCATTAGAAAGGTCCAGAGTTTACTGGCCAGGGTCTCCATTTCATGTGAGGGACGACCCTTCAGCTTGCCTAACTTCCCCCTACACACACGCACTCTAGATTTTGTGCAGGAAGAAAGGTTTTCTTGGTAATCTATTCTTGCTTGCATAAATGACCTTGAGAGTTTTTTATACATTTTTAATTTTAAAGAATCAGTTTTCATTATTGCACACTGCTGAAAAAACAGAAGCATAAATCCTTAGCGTATCTATTTAGCTTAAGTTTCATCAAACACTATAGATTTCATCATTAGGATAAAACTAGACTTACAGATGTACTGAATGATTGATTTCCCACCTTCCATCTCATCCTTTCCCTCCACATGCGTCCAATCAGACAGAGAAACTTTGCAAATGAGGTACTCCCAAAAAAGAAACTTTGGATCTTGTTATTGAGATAAAATTCACAAATTTATTTTTTTTCTGGAACTTTTTATTTTGCTACTTTTTTTTTGTTTTCTAAAATTATCATCAGACTATGTGGCTTTTTTTTTTAAAAAAAAAAGGTCTTTGTCTTTTTCCTGTCTTCAGTATTTATTACTAACCCCTTTGGAACATAGGAGAGAAGTACACGCGAGAAACTGTTGCCATAACTACTTTAACCAGTTCTACTATAGGCCACACTTTCTTGAACTCTGTACTTAAACTTTCCATTTACTCAGTTTAAATGAGTGCTCAGCAGTTCAACTTTCTTGCATAAGCAGAAATACACAAATGCAGTGTTATCGCCGGATTTTCTTTTCCTCCTGTCAGTGCCCATAGATTGTGGCTCGATTTTGTGAACCCACTGCTATTGCTACCCAGGAGTTGAGGTTCCTGCAGCTTGTCATGGTAATTATTAACCAATTAAATTAATTAACCAATTAACCAATTGTTCAAACTCTATATCCTTTCTCTGTGATATGCAGTTCAAGTCAGGACTGAAAATGTTAAATACTCAGAGTAAAAATAACCTGCATTTACTCTTAGAAGAACAGGAGTTAATTGTTTAAGTTGCTTTTTTCACTTCATATATGCAATGAACATAGAGTTGCCATGTAAGTCAGTTGAAGCTCATCCATGATATGTATAAGTCACCTTATATTTCTTAAAACAAAGGAGGTTAGTTAATAAATAATGGTAGGTAATGTAAAGGCCTGTTTTGTGCTTAGGTATAATGTTTTTATGCTTAGGCTTGTCTGCAGGAAACCACTTAGATCTGGCATTCTGCCTGATTTATACTAAAACTTTCATGTTTCATAAAGCTTTTCAAAAACCTTTAAAGACCTATTGGAAAAAAAAATCAGTCCTATTGCTTTAGGATAATAATCTTGTTTTGAAAAGCTGAATGTCTAACATTATTGCTCATGGTACGGAGATGGATTAGAACTGACATAAACTGAGTTGGAAACTTTATCTGAGTGTTGAATGTTATTCTTTAATTTGGAAGTAATCCAGAGTACTGAAGACCCTCTCTTGGCTTATTGTATGTAGGTGTTTTTATTTAACTCTAGTAGCTTGCAGTCTTCCTATAGAAGATTGACCTGAGAAGGGTATTAGTATGAGTTCTCAGGGGGAAGGAATCCCCATAGGTAGAAATAGGAGTGCAGAAGTCATTCCAGTTTGTAAGAGCTCATCTTCTTTCCAACAACAGAGAAGGTGTAGGAAAGGTTCCTTCTTGCCTTGCTCTTTCTTGGGTTTCCCGAAGGCAGGATAAGGCACTTGCAGAAGTTGCAGTGGGGGCCTTACCTACGTGTTAACCTTGGAGACTGTGAGCAGATACTTGTGTAGAAAAGAAGTGTCTTAGTGGTTTTAGTAGTCCGTGGACTTCTGTGTTTGCAACTGAGTAGTCAAGGTGCTAACCAAAAGTTTTATGTCTCTCCCTTAGTACTTCATAGTCTTTCATCTCACCTCTTTATGCATATGTTTTTAATGAGGAAATATGAAGGCAGGACTTTGGAAAGTATTTCAGATGTCTCCAAATGGGCCGTTTCTCTAGCCCTTGGTGAAATAGAGAAGAATGTTCCAGATTCCTGAAGGTGGGAGTGAGCCTTTCTTCTGCTTCAGTAAAAGAAAGCTTTTCACATCATCTGGTAATCGAAGGACAAGGCTTTTCCAGTTTTATAAAAATGAATATTGATTTATAAACTCTATCTTCGTCTCATCTGTGACGTTCTCTTTGCGTCCACATACTCGTTTAACAGCTGCATATCAATTTATGTAGTAGGTAAATCGTTGTTTTATCCTGTTGCTGTTTTTACTGTGATTTAATAAACAGACGTAAAGAAAGCAGATACGTAGGTGATAGTCATTCCTACACAGTTTGCCATTTCTCATGTACAGTGACCTGTGTGCTGAGAGCCTTAGCAGAGATGTTGCAGTAATGTGACTTGCTAGTTCTATCTCAATTTTCTTTTGAAAATACTTTATTTCCTTTCAAGGGTATTTCTTGGACCGAGTCAATTACCTTAGCAAACCATTTGATGTTCCTCCTTAGCCACAGAGATTCAGGAAGATAAATTCAGATGCAATCTGAAAATTGGGTTAAGATTGAGTGTATTTTTCCCTGCTGGTTTTGCTTCTGATTTCTCTGGTTTGCTGCATAGTTTCTAGCTGTCTCTCTCCTGCTGTCCTACAGTTGCTTGTTTGTCCTAGAGGAGCCTGTATATGCCAGACAAATTCTTAAACATCTTTCCCTCCTCTTTTTTTGATTCCCCCCACCTCCCATCTCTGGGATCATCCAGACAGTGTTGACATTGCATACGTCATACGTACTTCTCCTTATAGGAAGATCTATGTCAGAATATGGCAGAATTTCAAATATTTTGGATTTCTACTAGAAGAAAGGTGAGATCCTTTCAAAGCTCAATGGCTATATAAGATTTTCAATACTTACCAGTGCCAATACTTGCTGAGCAGACAAAGGTGAGTCATTTTATTGAGAAAAATGATAGAAAGGATGAAAAGTTATAAAAAATAGACTTCATAATCTTGTAGACTTTGCTTTCTAGGTCTTCAAAAACTTGAAATAATTTTGAGTATATCACAATTTCAATTTAATGAATAGTTTGACAAATGATTTACAGTAGCGAAGGATAGTATGACATCACCTTATAATAGCCTTTTGCTACCTGTGAGAATTCTTATGCTCAAGGTAAGCTCCCAGAATCTTCCATTTGGTAAGACAGAATCTTGCTATTTATTTATCAAAGATCTGAGAAAAAGAAATAACATAAAAATGAAGATAATATCATGAGTAACAGGGACTTTCTCTATTAGGCAGACTTACTATTTTGCTTGAGGATGACTACATCTTCTGGCCAGGACTTGCAAAAGTTACTCAAATATTAAGCTCAATATTCTTGGATTCCAACTTCACTGACTTGACACTTGGCAATCTGAATCTAGCAAGTCATGGATATCCATCAGATAGAAATTTCATTCTGAATAGACTCATAAATAAATTTAGAAATTTCATTAATTCCATGAAACTACTTAATTGTCATTAAATTTGAAGGTAGGCTGATCCTGTGTTTTTTGTATTTCGGTTTGAGAACGCTGATAAAATGAGTATTGATAAGGTCACTTATAGCAAGATTTTACTGTTGTGATATTTAAGCTTACATTGAAGCTTATTAACAGATGAGATAGTAATTATGTCTTCCAAGGTTAGAGGAGATGGTTCAAAATAGAAGGTAAGCTGACCAGCACTCAACATTGAGGAGCAGTTTTACTTGGAGCTAAAAGGCTTGTCCAGTACCAGACTGGCAGAGAGTCTGCATAAGTCTGGGATTGAGTCTTCTGCCTGCAGTGCTCTAGGAGAAGATAACTCCTCCATGTATTTCTGTCTCTTAGACAGTTTTCTTGTGGAATTTTAAGTCATAAGAAGTGAGTGAGATAAAACTATAAAACTATTTGGAGATAGTTCTCCAAATAGTTTTTTAAAACTCCAGGAGTACAAAACGTATGTGAAGTTTCTCCCAATTTGTTGACTCATGCAGTACAAATTATCTTATACAACAGTGGCATCCAGTGGAGCCTGGAATTACAGCAAGGCTTCTGCTGCTAGATGCTTGTTAAGACTTGTCCAAATTTGCTGAGCTTAGCCCCGCAGTTGCTGGTTTGGGAGGGTAGATCTGTGAGCACCAAAACTGAGCATAGTCTCCTCCTAAATGAAACATCCTGTCTTATTTGTCAACCTGTCTTTTCCTCTGGGAGGTCTAGGCTGTCTATTATTCAGAAGAGACTCTGAATAGCTTCACAGAATGGGAAATAAAAGTCCCTTTGTCTCCTTGAAGCAAACCATAAGGTATATTAGGTCAGTGCTAGTCTGTTTTAACAGGAGAAAATCTAATATTCTGTTTTCTCAGTGAAAAATATTTTTGCTCCATGTAAAGCCTACAGCTCTGTTTTCTAGAAACTAAGCCCTTAGGGATGTGCAGAGAATGCTAAGTTTTTCTAGGTGGGACAGCAAGTTGCTCCAGGTCAAAATGAGGCTAATAGGAGATATTAGATCATCATCTTCTCAGAGTTTTGTGTTTTGAATGGTGTTGGTGAATAGGGATTTTTAAGTAACTGTCTCTTAGTACCAAAGAAATTAATGAATTGCAGTAATGTCTATGTACTTTATGCTTTCGAATTTGGATTTAATTTCCAGATTGCCTGACTTCACTTTGTCTAGTGTTATCAGGACAACGTGATTTTGGGACATGCTGAGCTTATTTAAATGTGCATCGAGAGGAAAGCATGTACAAGTAGGTACTATTTTGCAGTCAAAATGAGGAAAAAAAAGATGAGAAGTTGGACAAATGTATGGATGACATGTTGGACATACAGTGAGTATTAAGGAGCAAGAGGCATTAGAGACAGAAGAGGCTGCTTATTAAGTACATGTTCTCATTACAGTACTTTATTTTGCGAGTGATCCCATTAAGTCACTGGGACTTTCTGTATCTTAAGTTACTATTCAGTGTAAGACATACACTCTTAATTTCTGGAGAAATGGCTGCTTATTTTAATGATAATAGATAGCATCAATACAGTGGCATTTATCCAAGCATTATGTGGAGATAGGTAAGTAGATTTTATCTTTGTTTTATGGCACAGGGTGTGAGAGCACATTAAATCACTCAAGAATAAAAAGTTACCTCAAAAGTATGACAGGGTCCTCATTGCTGATCCAACCATTAATCTTACACTACCCTCTGAATTGAGAAAAGTATTTTAATGAAAGGGAAAGCAAATCAGAGACTTTTGAATAGGTCTAAGATTTATTTTTAGAAGTAGACATTTGTGCGGGTTTTGTGGGGTTTTTTTTTCTGGACACAAACATTTTAAGATATAATACAAGAAAAACCCTTTTTTGGGGGGTGACTCTTACTTGCAAGATTGCTGCCATCTCACCCTGAATTCTGGAAGGAGAACTGGGTTGCAGGTTAGATGATGCCCCCTAGGAAATAAGCATGAAGCTATATATTTCCTCACTTCCTACGCTTGTTAGAAGAATTTCTTGCATATATTTGAAGACTGTAGCAGATCACTATTCTCCTTGCCCAGAAGAGGATTTTGAAGAACTATGGCTCGGGAAGCTGAAAATGTTTGGATTCCCTATGTGCTGCTGCTGCAGGTTAAGGTGGGAAGCACACACAACACCCTTACTGTGCTGACTTTGCCATCTAAATTGTATTGCAATTGTATTGTAAGTGATGTCCTCTGAGTAAAACTATTTGGGTCCTTCCCTTTCAGTACCTTTGCCTTTACTCTGTTTTTACTGCAGTGAAGCTTCAAGCTCCTTTGAAGATGAAATAAGTAATTTCCATTGCATTTTGGCAACACATGCACTGCTTATGCTTTTTTTTCTCCTTCATTTTCCCACTCTATTTTTTAAAGTAAGTTAGGAGTGCTGACTTTTAATCCTGAAAAAAAGCCAGTTAGGTTAAGCTTATATCAGTAAGGATTGCTTCATAAATGTGGGAAAGAAAAGGGAAAGGGAGATGGAAAAGAGTGTAACAATCAATGATCTTTCCAGTAAAATGGATTAAGTTTTAAAATTGAATTTAAAAAGACCAGTTGCTCAAACTTACTAAAGGATGACTGATTAGGCCTTTTTCCCCCCTTTCCTAGAATGGTTTGTAGCCATCCAATCTGAAAAAGAATGTGATTGCACTTTTATGTTTGGTAAGATAGTGGCTTCCCTCTTTTCTCTCTAACTTTATTTTGAAGACAACATAGTTGGGTTAGTTAACCGAATTTTATAGAAGTCATTATGAGAACAGCTCCAGAGGAAGTAATTGGACAATAAGATGTGTGGAATATTTTCTAGCTCAATTAGGTCTTCATCTCATGCAAAAAGTTTTGCCTTCTCGTAACTTCACTAGGAAAAATTAGGTCCTTAGTTCATTATATGCTTAATATGCCTGAAGTGCATGATTTCTTGCATGAAGCAAAGCCTGTAGCCTGCTTTTTGATCATGGAAAAGGAAAGGAAATTCTTATATTATTCTTAACATACTAGAGACTTGGATCAACGCAAACTTTTGAATGGCATATAACCATAGCATCTTTTATTCTAAAATAAGAGAGATTGAAAGAAAATGTGCAGGAGATGTTGACCTGGGCTTTCATTTGTTTGGAAGCTTTTATTGTACTGATAAAACATAATAAGATGTGTAAGGTATTGTGGAGTTTTTTATTTTTTTTTAGTTGGCTTTGCTTTTTTGTGTAGCTTGTTTTGTTCAGCTTATGATCTTGTTTAAGACATCTAATTATATTATTTTAAAAGATCCTGAATATGCTCTGGTTTAAAAAAAGAAAAAAAAAAGTGGAATTGAGATAACAAATTCTGCCAGGTTTACCCTTGGCAGTGCGAGCTCAGCCTCACTGCAGCGCTTCTCCCTGCATTGAGGTGATACGACCAGGGACCTGCCTCCACCTGCTGCCTGTGGAGACGTGCAAAGGCTGCCAACCCCAATGGAAATAGAAACATTTTCACAAGTATTTCTTTCTTTTATCCTTCCCCATGGATACAGCTGAATTGTAAAAATAACATTAAAAAAAATACATTTATGATTTGGTGCGTTCTTAGGTAGGTTCCTAAGAAAAGGAGGTTTGCGCTGCTTATTAGCCCTGCTGGGGAGGAGTCTGCACTGCAAGTCTCAGCAGAGCTTTAAAAGGATTTGAACTTGTGCTGGTAGTTCAGTATATTTTAGTCTAGATTTAAATTTTTGGATGCAAGGAGACAGTAATTCTGATCAGTATTACATGTTTATATCCCTATTTTTCAGTTGTTACACTTTTATAGTATCTCCTCTAGATGCTTCATTTTATTATTTGTGCTTCCTTCTAAAACAGAAGTGAATGTTCTCACTCCGAGAGCCTCTCCTGGAACCAGAGAACTCTGGTCTCTGGAGAGCTGCAGCAGTTCTTGTTTTATCTAAGGCTTCACTGATGACTAAAGTACGAATTGTTTATAGGGAAGCCTGAACTTGTGAAATTTCTACCCCAGATTTGGGCTTTACAGATCTTGAGCAGGATTGAACTAGAGTTTTTGCTCTCTGTTAGAACTGAAACTTAGTTCTAGTGAACTGTAATATTTAATACATGCTATTTATTAGATTCATCCTATCCTAATGCTGTTGTGAATATTATTCTGAGGATGAGCAAACTGGCACGTGAAATAGGGATGTTCTGGCGGTGATTGGATGACAGAATCAGAGTAGTATTTGTAGTTTTCCTCACCAATACACTCAGTAAAAGTCTCCAAAGTCTTTTTTTTTTTTGATGGCTCATATCAAACCTCTGACTGCTTATAAAGATTGCATGCAAATAGCTGACCTTAAACTTGAATTTCTTATGCAGACCTTAAACTTGAATTTCTTATGCATTCCTTAAAATTGAATTTCTTGTGCATAAAGCAATTACAAAATTATTGCCACTGCAGTCCTATAAATAAATCAAAGTTTATAGGAGACCCAAGATGTTGCTCGTTGGAGAAGAAGATCAAATAGCTTGTTGCTGATGAAGCCAGTCAAGTTTCATCAGTTTTTGCCAGATGAAAACTTTTTTACTTCTTGAAGTTGTTATTGGGCTAGCCATTTCCTTTCTTGTTATTACAATATAAAACTTTTATTAAGTAAATTAATGATAGTACGGTTTCTATTGTAAATTGTTATCTTAAAGCTTTATAACTAAGCTGCAAGATTTCCCTGCTAGTGGAAGTCTGGCACATAGGAGGTTTGTCTTTAATTTACTAAGATAACTCCACAGCCATTGTGAAACAATAAATATGGCAAACAATCTTAATAATACTTGGTGCCTTGTAGTGCTTTTTTTTTTTAACAAAAACAATGAAATTCTAAAAAGAGCACTGGCAAAGCATTGAGTGCTTTTTGGCAATTATGAGTATTTTAGACATTAAAACTTCTAATTTTAAACAAGCCACTATATATATTTAATAAATTCTATTAGTTAAGTGCTCTGTTGTTTTGGTGGAATTACTTAAATGTACATGTGATTCAAAAACTGCAGAGGCCTTCTTTATATTTTTTAGAATTCATTCTTAGGCTAAATTAAACTCTTGAAATGCAAAATATTTGCAAGAAAAATTTAGGATATATGAGGGTTGTTTTTCTGAGTTTATTATGAAAAATCAAGTTTGGATAGTCTTTTTTCCATCCTTGAAAATGGTTTGTCCAAAGTTCTGTTTGTGAATGCATTTGCAGACTCTTGTATTTAAGGTAACAGTTTGGGGTTTTTTTTTTTTTTAAAAAAAAAAAAAAGGGGGGGGTGGGAGGGGGCGAGCAGCATGTGTTCTGTGCTAGGTCGATTGCCCGCCATTCCTCTGCTATTCTAATGTAACCTTAGGCTTTCTGCTGTGGCCTTTTCTTTACCAAACTTTGAGCAAAGGGCAGATTTACACTTATTTCAAATTCCAGGGTGCAACATTCTACTGACCTGTGCAAGAACCTTTCTGGATGTGGGAAGTTGTATATGAAGTTTGGGTGCTTAAAATAAACACTTCTAGTACCTCTCCAGTATAGCATGTCAAGATTTTATAATACTAACTTTTGATAACACCTAAACTCCTGGCAAGAACATTGTGGGATGTTTTTGCTAACTGTGAAGAGTTAGATTAGCTGATAATGACTCCTTCTCTGGCTGTGACCTGTGTGCTGCTCCTTTCAGATACAGGCGCTTTCTCATTATTCGAAAAAATGAAGAGGATTCGCTAAAAATGTGGCCTCCGTGAGATTTTTTTCTATTATTTTTTTCCCTCATGAAGTGTTGATCCAACAGACACTTGAAAATATAATCCAATCTCTCTCTCTCTCTCTCTCTCTCTCTCTCTCTCTCTCTCTCTCTCACACTCTCACACACACACACACACACACACACACACACACACACACACACACACACACACACACACAGAAATGATATAAAGTAATCAACCATATTGAAAGACAGCTTCAGATACCAGGTGTTTGAAAATATGCTCCCATGCAGTGAAGTTTCTGTGACATTATTTATTTAAAACTAGATGATCGAAACATGTTTTTCAGTGAGCACATCTCGTTTTCAGTTGTGTCCTGCTATGCATAACCCTGGAGCCCCTGTTTGTTTATAGGAGAAAGTTTGTGTGTGCTTTTTTCTTTTTTTTCCCCTTCAGACTGTGATGCCCTAGGGCAAACAAAAATGAGGGCTATGTGAAAGCCACTAATGTATATTCCTTCCTAATTCAGACTTGAGGTCCCAGTATCTTGTTCAGCATTATTATATAGCATATGACAGTTCCTCTCATCTTGTTGCTCAATTCTTTGCATCTGTGTGGCTTCATTCTAATGGAATTCAGACCCCAAAGTATAATATATAAACTCTATGCATTATTTACAAGAAACAAGCCTATACTTTCTGGAATTTGTAATGCAGATATCAACAGATCTCTGCAAATAGGAATGGACTCTTGCAATTTATAAGCCAGTGTGTCCAGCCCTCTTAAATGTAGGGCAAAAGAATCAGTAAAACTTTTGGCTTCTATCATGTGTCACTTAACGTGAAGAATTTCATTTCTAACTTAATTCTATCTAAACATAAATAGTTCTGCTTTGTTCTTAAAGATTCCTGAGATTACAGATAACACTGTTGTCTTTCAGCTGTCAAGGGAAATAAAACAAGAATGTAACTAATGCTGACAAAGAGCTGAGGGGTTTTTGTTTTGTTTGTTTGGGGTGGTGGTGGTAGCGTTTGTTTTTTGCCACTATACTAAGCTGTTCTCTGTAGATTTCTTTTGTTTTGCAGACGTACTAATTTTAGAAACGATTCCTGCCAACAGAGGTTGAGTGGAAGGTGCTGTACTTCAGATGAATTTTGCATAAATGCAAGAGAGATGCTTTCCAATTTCTTTTCCTCCTTTCTTTATGGCCACTCGGTGATAATCCTGTAAAACTGGAGGCATGTGAGACTAAGAAGGGTAGATATATCCTTGGGCCATTTGTGTATATTTGTAGAGGGCATTTATAAGCGATACAAGGTGCGAGCTATGAGTTTGAGCAGATGTGAGTTGTTTGGCTAATAGCAGTGTGTGTAGTCCTGCTTTCTTTTATGAAGCTCCACAGAAATAATACTTTAAAAGACTGTCTTCCCCTTCACATCAAAGCCAGCTATTCGCCTTGTCCTTTAAGGGAAGAAAAGAAGTTTGGATGTAAGTCTTAATGATATTTTTCCCCTATCATTTTCTTTCTCTAAAATACCTTATTCTCTGCTAGGTTTGATGAACAGCTGTACTGTTTATCTGCAGTAAACTTAGACCAAATGTGAGTGCCAAAGGACAGGCACTGTGGGGTGACTGCCTTCCCCATGTTTCCTAGGGAGAAAAGATTTATGTATTATTTATGTTTTTGTTGAACTTCTTGTTTCATCTTAATCTGGAGTTTTATTTCTTCCTGCAGCATGGCTACAAGGTTGGTGCTTGGACACTGCTGTTTTCGATGTATCCTTAACTCCTTCTTTTTGAAGGATCCTTGCCATGCCATGTAACAGTATTTTCTATATGCCCAAGACCTTCTTTAAAGTTGCTTCTTAATTGCTAAACAGGAGGCAGGTCAAATACATCTTCTTCAGCACAACCACATTCTGAAGGAGGGAAGTTTGAGGGAGACTTTGATCAAAGTTGCCGTGACCCAAAGCACCCACTCACAGTCAGTTTAAATACAAAGCAAAAGTGATTTCCACCAGTTTTAAAGTTACGGAGTGAGTTCAACCTTTATTTGGCCCCATACTTTTCTGCAAAGTATAAAAGAACGACTTATAAATCAGGTATCGTGGCTCCTGTTATATAGCTGTAGCTATAAAAGTCATTGCAATTTTGTTCACTAGTCAGTGCTGCTGCCATGCAGTTGCTGCAGTAGCTTTGATTACTTAGAATAATATTTTTGGATATTTTAATGGCATCACTCTATTAATTCATCATCTCACTTTAAAAATAGCTGACAAATCTTCAGCAGAGTTCTTAGTGCCACTAAAAGTTTTTGTCTGCAGAGTGACTAATGAAACACAAAACAGCATTGTGCGCAAGGTTCACTTTTGTCCTTTACCTTCCTTATTTCCAATGTAAAAATTACATTGAAAATGTGTGTTTGGGGTGATGCCCAGCAATGCTGTTTTACCTTTGTACTGAATTCATTGCCTTTTAATTGCTCAAGTGTCAGTGTTCATCTCCTCAATCCCAGCCCTGTTCTAGCTTTAACATGGAGCTGTTAATACAGAGCACATGTAATAAAAACAAACCAAACCTGCTTTGTAACCTGCTGGTGCTGCTCACCAGCAGCATCTAGCTGGAGGTTGACAGTGTTATCCCTAGATTTAGTAGTGGGAAACCAGCTGATATAGCCAGCAGGGCTTTCCCATCTCAGGAAGGTGGCATGGGAGGTCAAACCATGTGAAGAAGCCATTGAGAAATATTCCCTGTATCTGCTGATCACTTGAGGGTTAAGAGAGGACAGGCAAGAATGTGGGAGGAGGCCACCCTATGATGAAAGGCCTTCAGCAGCATTTTATATGGATGAAAACAGCAATTATTAAAAAAAAAAAAAAAAAAAAAGGAGAGGGAAATGGAGAAAAAAGCCTTGATTCTAAGACCAGACTAGAAAGCCCGCCTTAAACTGCTTGATGAAAAGTAAGGAGTTAAAATGTTTATTGTATGTGATATTTCAAATTAGAAAGTCGTTAACGCAGTTCCTCACAAGTTCTGTATTGCTTGCTTTATTAATAAATGCTGGAGTTCAATAGCAGCAAATGAAACTGCTTTAACAGAAGCCTTGTTTTATTTAATGTTTATGGAGAGGAGAGGTTTACTGAAGAAAGAGGCTGTCCTAGAACTGATCAATTTCTGTCACAAATAAAATTAAAAATTTCCTTCCAGAAGACTTGATCCCTACAGTAGTCTTGTTGTGTCTTTATTTTGTCACTTGAAGTTTATATAACAGCTGCGCTCCTAAGAAGTTACGTTGGCGTTCTTTCAGTTACTGATATTAAAAATTAGTGATCAAGCATTTACTGAATGCCATTCCTCAAATGCAGGGTCTCCACAGCATCTTGTTGCATTCATGAAATTCATTTATTTGCATTATCCTAGTAACTGGTTCTTTTGTATTGCCAAGGTGATGAACAGATTTGACATTTAGCTGATTACTTCACCAAAATTAAACAGAAAATAGGGCAGCCGTCCAAAGTTCCTTTCAGTGTGAAAGCTAATTATAAAAATGCTTTGAGCAGCAATTTCTTTTTGGATGTTAAAGTGCTTTTATTAGATTGTTCTCCTGTCATTTTAAAATTTATTGCTGGACACTTATAAATGGGATGGCCTGCTGAAGCAGAATTATTTTATTTTCTATATTTAAGACAGGAGCCAGAAGTGTATAGAACAAATTTGAGGCTGTTTGTATTTTAAAGATTTCTGAACAGGAATGGAGACTGAACTGAAACTAGTACTGGCTTTCATGGCATTTAGAAACATAACTTTTAGTATTTATGGTAAACAGAAATATCTATCTACTACTTGTAATTCAGTGACTCCCCATTTCCAAACTAATTCCTTAGCAAGTAAGTCTGATAGGTCTTCTAAAAGTTGGGGACAACACTTACATTGGTGTAAATTTACATAATTTGGACACATTACAGTCTGATGATGGAAAAATGTAACCAAGTTCAAGTACTTGTCCTTTGTAGGCCTTTGGTTGTTTTGAAATAGCATGCAGCACTACTCTGAAGTCACTCTGCATAGGTCATTGGATAAGAGTTAGCCAAGTGAATTTGCAGCAGCAGCTTTACAACTAAAGAGTGGTATATCCTGTTACCAGATCTTTGAACAAGTTTGTCTTGAAATATTTTGCTAATGCCTTGGAAAATATTTAAGTTGCTATGCTGACTGTTGTTATTAGCATCCTTTGGGCCTCAGACAAGGTGTGATCTAGCAAGATTTCAAGGTGATAAACTGGGTATTTTCGCATATGATAGCGTCTAGCACACTCAGGCTACTAAATCAACTTGTGAGGACATGCATTAATTCTTGACAGTGAGTTCTATTAATATACCTTCACATTAATATACCTTCACATAATGCCCAAATGCATTATGTGAATCTGCTGTTTCAAGCCGTAGATTTCTGCCATAACTAGAAGGAAATCTTTTGCTAGGGATAAATTAATGTTGAAAGCTGGTCCAAGTTTAAGGTTGAAAATTTCTTCTCCTTGTTAGTGTTTGAGCTTCTGTACTAAATCTCATTTGTAATCTTTAGGAAAAACAACAATATAATTCCCTCTGTATTGTTTCATGTTATTAGGGTTCCAGTGATTTAGTCTATTGCCTACTGAAATGTGCATCCCAATGAATGATCTTCCCAAGGGTGCTTTTTGTGCTCATCAGTCTGAGAGCTTTTCTGGTAAAATACAGTAACTGCCAGTGCTAATCAAACAATTTCACTCGTGCCTATTGCGGAATATCTAATTAAGATAGCTCAGCATTCTCTGTTAATAAATTACAAATATATGAATAAGAGAATTGTTAATTTTTTCTTTTTTGGCAAAAAGAATGATAGGGCTTAAACATACATTTTCTAAGGAAACTTTAAAAAGATAATACAATTTGAACCAACTTAAGACCATGTAAGTCTGTAAAATAAATATGACCTGGCTTGTTAAAATGTAAGCCTACATAACTCCACTTTGTACCTATAAACTGACTAACTATTAATAGGGTAATTGATCCCACATCATTTCAGAATTTCAAATAAAGAAAAAGGATTTTTTTAAAAAAAAATCATTTAAAACAGCTACTCATTGCAGCTTGTAAAAGCTGTTTATCATTAGTAAAGTGGTGGGTCAAAGTCTGTCCCCACAGTTATATTAGTTTCGTCCAAATGAAGGTGTTAGTAAATTTATGTGAATTGGACATAAATACATTGTTAATTTATTACCTGCATTTTCGTGCTGTTGCTGTCCCTTCTAAGCACATCTACCTTCCTTGGCAATATGATAAATTGTTCAGGAATGTGTAAACAGTGGAAGAAATACAGTTCTGTTAACTTTAAAGTTGATGGATTTATGTCCTTGTCTACAGAGAACCAACCCCATTTGCTGATTGTGGTTGTTAACAGCTGCCACTTTTCTGCAGTTTAAGCTATCACACTGACTAAACCCTGTTGCAACCTTTCCTTGTGTCAGTGGGTTTGCTACAGTCCAGAGGAGGTGTGATGTGCTTAGCCAGGTTGTGAAAGGAATTAATGTCGAAGACTTCAGTCATTCAAACAGCACAAACCTACGTAAATTTTACCTATTTTTTCTGTTATTTTTTAAATAATAAGCAATATATGTAGATAGCCCTAATTTGAATGGATAGTATTAAGCTAATCAACGTTGAACTGATTTTTATTTACTAAATTGAAGTTCTTATGTTAGAAATGCCACAGGTCTTGTCCAATTTTTGTAACTAAGCTATATGGCCAATCAGAGAAAAGAGTGAACCTTGCTTTCTTTGCAAGAGTGTTTCATGCAGGTTAACCTCGGTTTCCATGGCTTATCTCCTGGTTTCCCCTAGGTTGATGGCGTCCTCTGCTTGGCCGATATTCTTACTGATAGCAGCCACTCTGAAGCCACTCGTGCAGAAGCAGCGGCAGTCGTTGCACAGATCACATCTCCACATCTCACTTTCACTCAGCATCTCAGCAGCTTCCTGGAAAATATGGAGGAAATTGTAACAGCACTTGTCAGTAAGTTCTTTATGGGATTTCTGAGTCTTTTGATTAGGATGATAGGTTGAGGCAGGATTTTCATGAGCAATATTTCCTAAAGAACATTTGTCCTATCTGTACCAGATAAAGGAACTCAAACATTCAACATGCAGAATTTAGGTATTCTGCAATTGTATATTTTTTACTTTAGTCCAAATTTGAATAGAGCTTATGCATGTTTGTCAAAATAATATCCATGTAAAATTCTAACTTCAGAGCCAGACACAGAACTAAATAAAATACCCTCCTTACCCTGAAGAAAAACTATCTGTGCTCACTAATGCAAGGAAAAACTCTGTGTTTCTTGCCCAGGTCTCTGACCCGTGGTAAAATTGGGCAAAGGTAACAGCAGACTCTTCCTTAACCTGGCTCAGTGGGAATATTTAAGAAAACATGAGATTATATTTTGTGTTACTTGCTGCAGAGATTGGTATCTTATTTCTCACACTGTGCTGTACCCTTTCACAAATCAGAAGCTATCACAGAAGTATTCTTTCTGAGCAGGTGTAATCCAGAAAGTCTCCTTCATGTCAGAAAGTAGTTTGACAGTCTGGTTTGATTTCTTATGTGCAACACAGATTCATTTTACCTGCATGTATCTCTGCTGAGCCCAGTGCCTGCACTTAAGTTAGAGCTGTTTGCTCTAAGAGTGCACTGCTGCAGTGACTGCAGAATTCATTATCTGAGGTGCTCAGACAGCCTTAGAAATGTCCAATATAGCTAGGGCTGCAGTCAAGGAAACACTTTTATTTCCAGTGGCCAGAGAGACAAGCAGCAAATATTTACAGTCCTGTCCTGAACCTGTCCTGAATCCAGTAGGTGGAATTAACTCATGCTGAGATTGGTTTTGCTGCCAGTAAACTGCTAGAGGCATTTGACCTGACCTGTTTTGACTGTTGTTATGTACCAGTCATTACAGTGCACCACAGTCTGCTTCAAGAGACAATCTGAAAAGATCATCCAGGAAAGATTAGCAAAGGAAGCATTTCCCCAACTGTCATTGTCCAAGCTGCACATGCTTTTTACTAACATACATTCTGCCTGAGAAATATGCCCATTAAAAATGGAATGTGTGTAACTTTGGGAGTCCTTTCAGTAATATGACAGTGGTTTCTTTATGATATTTATAACTCAGGAATTGAATTACTGTTGGTTGTTTAATTTTTAAAGCGTACTGAAATCCAACTCCTAGGTAATTCAGGTCTGAGTTAAAATATGTTTGTGCAAGGAAGTAAAAGACAGTTTTGCCCCCCAGCACTTCTTACAGAAGCTGGAAAATATTCTGGACAATCTTACTTTGGAGGAATAGATTGAGAAATGCAGCATATATATATGTCTTTCTCTAAAAATTGAGGTGTACAACAGAATTACTGTCTTATGAGTCAATTACAGTTCGACACCTGCCTGCTGTGTCTGATTTTATTTAGATGTATAATGATTTACATTGAGCACCATTCAGTGGCTTATTTTCTGTAGAATGATATACTGAGACTGTCATCTCATTAATTAGATGGATATTTGGGAGGATTTGGTGTTCTAGGTTCATATTCACTGTCTTTGCTGCCTGTGGTACCAGTCTCAGAAGTACAAATGAAGATGGATAAATAATGCTTTGAAATACATAAATATGATTTTTGCAGAGAATGAGTGGCTGTTTTTTTTTCCTCAACTTTCTGCATTCCTAGAACTATGCCAAGAAGCCTCATCTGGTGAAGTTTTCCTGCTAGCTTCAGCAGCTCTTGCCAATATTACTTTCTTTGACACTGTGGCTTGTGAAATATTGCTTCAGTTAAATGCAACAAAGATTCTTCTGGCAGCATGTTCAGACAAAAAGATAGTGGATACTCCATATTCCCGGGATCAGGTGAGCAGTTTCTCAGCAAGGTGCTGCGTCTGAGAACAGTTTTGTCAAACAGTTGTTGTCACTGTGCCAAATTGTTTTTCAGTTCTGTGTCTGTTATAGCATGGTAAAACCTATCAGAGAGCCCACACTGAAGGAAATGGTCAGTGGCAGTTCATTCCATAAGGAGATACTCAAACCTTGACAGACAAGGCTGTGAGGCAGACAAGATATATGTGTACATGTTTGGAGATGGATGCCTAAATATACAGTCAATTCAAGGATGGATTAGCTCCAGAAGCTGAACAAGGATCTGATCCTCAGCCCATTGACGTCCATTGGCTTTGGATCATAACCTAAGTGACAGCTGGTTTGCAGGTCCTCCTGGCAAATACTACTGAGGTAGTTTGTGTTTCCCTTTTGCATATTCAAGCTTTCTCTCTGAAGAGCTGCAGAAAAATCTAAAGTATATGTTAATGCACAGATTGAGTCAGAGAGGATTCTTCTTTCCTGTCAGACACTGCCATGCAGTGGAGTTTAGCAAAGGAGCACAACTTATACAGTGATGTGCTCAGCAGAGAAACATCCCTCTCTGAGGCTTTAAGATTTCAGCAGCTACCACAGTGGAGTTTGTTAGTCAGCTCTGCTAACTATGAGGCATTGCAAATATAACTCGGGATATACTTCAGAATATATGCCTAGAACTCAGTCTGGACCAATCTGTATTCTTACTACTTCTGAATTAGCCCAGGAATGGTTTATATAATGTGTACCACCCTAGAAAACTCTATGCAGCCTTCAACAAGAAACAGTCTGTGGAAATCCAAGCACTTTAGAGACTCTTACTGGATAGGTTTAGTTACTGAAGCACTCACTGCAATGGTAAGAAAGGGTTAGTAGGGCTGTTTTATCTTGTATTAAGAGCACACAGTACATTTCAGCTCAAGAATATTGATGAAAAGATGATGTAGACCATAATAACTGCATTAGTAGTGAAGAATCTCAGTGAAGATGTTTGACTTGCTGTATATTATTATTTCATATGTACAAGCCTTCATGTTCTTCTGTTCCTTTTATGCCTTCTCATAACTTTGGTTTCCAGTTTTGCATGTGCAGTTTGTTCTGTGATTAGCAAAGGAAGCTCATTTGTCATGTGAGAATGGCAATTTTTAAAGGAATACATATCACTTACTAGGTAGTAGATTACTTGACAGTCTATTGCAACTTCAGCCTGCAACTTCAGCCTATTCTATTCTATTGCAACTTCAGCCTAGCCTGTTCTATTGCAACTTCAGCCTCAGGAAACTTCTAAATGGCAACGCTCCATAAAGTATGGCATCTTAATCCCCAGCACCTCTTTATATTCCTGTCTTG
>JAUBOD010000351.1:3458039-3521950 GCA_032353885.1 Nothura maculosa | reverse complement strand
TCAGGAAACTTCTAAATGGCAACGCTCCATAAAGTATGGCATCTTAATCCCCAGCACCTCTTTATATTCCTGTCTTGATAAAATGCTGTAATAGAGCCCCTCAAACATACCAGTTTTCAGTAAAATCTTTGTGACTCAATTATCCTGTAGAAATCTACCCACTACTTCGAAGTACATCACTGCTTTGGCATTACTGATGATGAAAAAAAAAAATTGCTAAAACAGCCTGAAGCATGGTCATCCTTATGCCAAAAACAGGAGAAATGAAAGAACAGTGAGTTTAGTTTTTCTTAAACTTTTTTTTTTTTTTAACTCTTAAACAACTCTTAAACATACTATCCTCACTGTATACAGCCTTTTTAAGGAAGCTGGAACTGATTAGTTGCCACGGTCCATGATAGTATAAATAGGTAACATTTTGCTCAGGAAGTGAATGTTGGATACACTGCTTGCTGCCTGGAGAAAATATTTTCCTGCCCAAGTACCTCTGTGAGTGTTGTGTCTTTTTACCTCTGAAAGGCTTTGAATGCAAATGGCGATGAACTTTTCTGCCTTCACTACTCGAAAAATAACTACTACTTGTACTCTTTGTGCAGTGTTAGATTGGATGAAGTAGGAATTAGGAGATGAGTGTTGGTCTTAATCATAAACAAGATGTTCATCTGTTCATGGCAGCCTGTATTGTATCTATGACCAGCATTCTAGCATTAGAATTGCTTAGGTTAATAACAAAAAAACTTTTTATTTCAGTTCTTGGACAAAGCAATAACTTCCACAATGTTTAATGTCTAGGTTTAGGTCAAAATAGGTATGAGTGTGCTATTTGTTCTTGTTCTTACTGCAGATACCTTTTTTTTGGGTAGATTTTTAGGTTTTTCACCTTAAAGGAACATGAAATTATTCTTGTCAGAGAAAGGTTGGCACCATGCTGAATCTGCCTAATATATGCAGTCAGATGTCTCAATGGAGATTAAGCGCTGTCAGAAGAAGGGTTTAACCCAAAGCTTCATCATTCAAAGACTGCTTTACCTAGAGCATACCTAGAAAAATGTGAAATATATAAATTTGTGCAATGTATTTATGAATAATGAATTTTTCCCTGTGCGTTCCCACTTGTCTCCTCAGTGCAGCAAGTATTCTCACCTTACCTGTGAAGTTGTGGAGGTGCAGTCTAACAGCTTCTGGTCTGCTGCTATTCAGGCAGACAAAGAATTAATGTGCAGTGAACACATCAGTTCTGAAGTAGTTATTCCTATTTCTAGGCTCAAAATCAGGGAATGATCTTCCAAAAGATTTGGAGATGGAGATGGACTTCTAAAATCTTTCCTGTTTTATGGTGTCTGAGAGATGCACTGACTTTTAAGCTCAGACCTACTCGCTAATTAAGATTTGAAGTCATTAATACTATTTTTCCTCTAGATTCACATCCTTTCATGCCTCCATTTGTTCAAGACATTTATGTCTTCACCTTTTTTCTGTTACATTAGAGATTGTAGGGTCAAAAAGAGGGCAGAGATAGATGTTACTTCAGGATCAAGAAATCTTGATTTTGTAAAATGTAACCTATCTCCTAGTGAAAGAGAGCAAAGTTTTCTAAAGACGCAAGTGTATTAACAGCTTCCTTTTCTTTCTTTTTCAAAATTTCAGCCTCAATTACAAGTGACAGTAGGTAACAGTCCTGCTTCTCAGGCTGAGTTTCTTGAATAGTGGGTAATTTATTTCCCCTTGCAAGTGTGCTTTGTTTCTGTTTGTGATCATGAAGACTCTGCAGTTCCTGACTCTGTTCTGTTAAAGTGCTGCCCACATTTTCCTGTAGGTATGGAAGCCAGTATGGACTGAGGCTATTTGATGTGTATCAAGAATATGGTATTAGCAGTGGAGTTCGAGTCATGTGGTCCACATTAGGTGCCCATCTTTTTTACACCTGACAAAGAATATGAGATAAAATTCCTTTTTTTCCCTCAAAAAAACCCTTTTGCATATTCACATACTATGTTCATGTTACATATGAACAGTGCTACGCTGTTACATGTCAGAGGTACATTAAATCTCTCAAACACTGAATCTTATTAATTGAGACCAAATGACTGTTTAGTTAAAATTCTGTGCTTTGGATTAGACATGATGTAGTGTAAGGCAGAATGCTCCAATGTGCAAAGTGAGACTCAGTTGGAAGAGTAAAATTTCAAGTCAGTTGAAGAACTCTTTGATATTTTTTCATAATTCTGTGTGGCTGGGATTTAATTCCTAGGATCAATTCCTAATATTGCTGTTGCTCTGATTTTGAAGTAATAATTTAACTTCTGTACATTTCTGTTTAATCTTCTGTAACATTGGGCAGTCAGTGTGCTTACTCAGTGTAAAGGCTCTCTGGAGGAAACGTGCTATGTCAGCACGATTCATTGCAATTTTTATTTTCCACCTGCTTACCAGATTCACAGTACAATCAGGCTATGCTAAAGGAGGATTTTCTGTTTACTGCAAATACTAGAGGAAAAAGAATTTCCTGGAGGCTGCAGCCAACACAAAGCTGTAAGAAAGAGATGGTTGTGTGTGCGTTTTGGTGCTTTTGACATCTTTGTCCTCAATCCATCGGGAAATAACAGGATTAGAATATTGTGAGTTTTGTCATGGTACCTTTTTTTCAAAAGAGAATCTCTAACTAGGAGAAAGTTGTGATTTCAGTTTTCAGCAGAAGGGCTTATCTAAGCAGCATTTCTACAGATTCCCGTTACTTTCTTGGTTCTTATTTTCTTCTCCAGAAGGTAGCTATTACCTTCAAGGATAGGCAACACGATTGACTTCCTGACCAGTCTTCTTTGATTAGTGGCAGTTGAAGTAGATTCTTGCCTTGGAAGTAATTAAGTTTATTCCTGCATACTCAGGCCTCAATGCAAGCAGTCCAGATAAACAAAATTATTTGTATAACTGCGTGTTGGTTCTTAGGCCAAGTTGTACTTTGCTGTAGGGAGACCAGGTGTCCTGGATTGACTGAGTCAATTCCTAAGCAAGGATGCTTTCTAATACCAAGAAGAGAGTTTGATGGAGAGTCTCCTGAATTTTCATCTGAAACATTCCCATGTGGCCTCAGGGTTCTTTAACAGGAGAGGGGGAAAAAAAAAAAAAAGAGGGAGAGAATCTGGTTACTCTATTTTCTAGTTAACTACATTAGTATTATGAAGTGAATTAAATTGGAATGTAATAAGGATGTGTCTCATGCAAAGGTAAGACCAGTTTAGTTTTAGTCTCCATGGCTCCACCTCCGAGTTCCAAGAATGTAGCTCCCTGGCATGTAGATAGCTGCCCCTGCACTTCCATTGCCATGAATACAGCAGCAGCTCCTACCGGTAGCTGCTGTTACTATTTAATGGATGTGTTTACCTCCTTATCAGTCAGATGTAAGACTCATTTATATACCTCATTGTGTAGGTATATTTTTTCCTTCCTTTAAGGAAGGAAGTTGAATTCCTAGCCAAAAGTAGTAGTCAGCAGATGCACAGGGATTTTTTTTTGAGCTATATCATATATGAGGGAAAAATTCTAGAAATTCCTGTTCCTGCTGTGTGTACTCTCTTGATGTTTCTAGGTGGGCTGATCTTGAATCATCAGTTGAGGACTTGTTTAATAGTCAGATATTTTTAATATTCATTCAGAAAAAAGACCTCGATCTTGCTTCTGATTAGTTGGCAGATGCCCCTTTCTCCCTGAAGGGAAGTATCTGGAAATTTGCAGTCACACTCTGGCTTAACCTTGTGGCATTCAGTTGAGTGAATTACCACAAAGACTTATAATATGTCGCGAAAATTAATTTTACTTAGTGATAAATCAGCCTTAAAGGAGTAATTAAATAAGATTAGCAATTTTGTATTGATCAGTTTTACCATTCCATTAAATTACTTGGTAATTCTCATTTATGTCTATTTATGTTGGGACTACCAAATAGTGTGCCTTTATTATCAATAAAGATGCATTGCCAGCACACCCTTCACCCCTTTCGGTGGGGGGGGGGAGGGGGAGATGTGAATAGTGGGAGATCCTCTCATGAATGGCCCCAAATGTGTGGGGCCCTTCCAAATCCTGCTGCATCTTTTAGCGCAAGTAGCTGGTTTCACACTAATGTGAGGCACTTCTGGGTCGTGTTAAATCTCCCCTGTTAAGGATGAGTTATCTGAAGTACTGAAGAAGCCTGTTTACTCGTGCATGTCCTTCAGGTTTAAACCTCTCTGCTACTAAAAAAACTGAGATTTATGCTCTCAGCATTTGTACTTTCTTAGCTTCTAACAAAGTGTTTTCTTCTAGTTTTTGCTTCTGTAACAAACATTCAGTATCTATATGCACTGGTCAATGAACAGTAGCATTAATTGTTCAAAAGGGGAAAAAATGGTGGTGGTATTTGTGATTACATTCTGTAATCATGATCACTTCATTAAGCTGACATTTTTTTTTCTTTCAAGACATTTTGAACAAAACTATTTTAAGGGTGTTTATTTCATCATGTTTTCTGAAATTTGAATTAATCTCAATAACTGTAATTCCTGTGGCTCAGTGAAAACCAGGCCACGGAAATCAAAAGGAGGCTTCATCTTTCCTAAGTTCAATTGATGTGAAAGACTGGGAGGATGGGGGAAATTGTGTAGAACTAAAAGGTCTTTTCAAATGATAGAAGTAGTTTTTGTTTATTAGTCACCAGCAGTGCCAACACTGCTCTAGGTATTAAATAGAGAAATTTGCTATATACTTAATAGACGGGTGGAAACACAGAAGTTCTGCATGGTTCGTTACCAGTGAGTGGTTAAAAGGGGAATTTTTAAAGTCTTCTAGATTCATAGCTCTAAAAAATTAACTATTGGTCTCAGTTGAACCTTGTCAAAAATCATATTATTCCCACTGGAAGCATCTGCATGTTAAATGGTTTGATAAATCGCTGCCTATATAGGAGATGCTTAAATATGAGCTGTTCTGAAAATTCTCACTGTGGCACTTTGTGCTTTAGCGTGTCTCCCTATTGCACGGTTTGGGTGGTCCTGCTCAGCACACATTAACAGCGAGGTGGTGGTGAGCACAGAGACCCCAGTGGCCGGTTACACTGGTGGCTTTTTGTAGTGTCTGTGGCAGGACACTGACCTGAATAATTCAGCTTTCCTCTGGTGTCAAGCAAGTCTGTGAGGCAGTTCAGTATTTGTTGATCAAGTCTATTTATCTCTGGTTTTCATTACTGCAGCATTTGAGTGCTGTAATTCCCTTGTTAGTTAAGACTGATATTGCAAATGCTTTTGAATGTGTGTTTCCATAAAGTATATGTTAACTATCTGGAAAAAGAAGTCTCAGAATAATTGTGCAGGTCTGAAAAAAAAAATTGAGCTTAGGTTACCAAAAAAAAGAAGATCAAGAGGTAACTGAGTAGACACCAAACTCTAGTGAATAAGCTAAGTTCTTATCTGGCTATGAAATAAATGCAAAATAAACTGTAAAATTCCTGTAATTCTGAAAGAGGCTTCCGTACCTATTTCTTTTCCAGTAGTTTTCATCTGTTTTCTCAATCTTAATGGGGCTTAGGCAGTCTCCTGTATGTATGTGTGCTTGTTTGTGCCCCATGCCTCTTAATAATGACTATCTATTTGCCCCCTTAATGGGACAGGTAATGGAAAGAGAGAGGTTGAAGTAAAGATTGCAGCATGAGCCCATGCATCATTAGACAAAAATAATCTACTGAGAGAGACATACCATTAGAAATGTTCTGATTATGGTGCATGATCAAATGTATATCTGAAAGAAATCAGGCTTCATTAATACTAGTGCTCCCAGAAGTTATGGTTTTCAAAGCAAATTGAGTCTACGTGTAAGTCTGTGTTTTCCTCTGGAGAGTTCATCTTTAGTAATAAACTTCCTTGAGTTTTGGTTTCTGCTACCAAGGCAAATTTTCATTTAAGCTGCCTATGTACTCAACTATAAAGTAGAAAAGTACAGTACTTTAAGTCAACTCTGGATCCGGCTTGCCTGTTACGTGTTTATATTCGTGTTTGTCTCTGTATTAGTCACATCTCAGGAAAATGTGTCTTGCTTTGGGGGGGGGAAAATCTGTTTATATGGAGTAGGAGGTTAATCAGTAATTGAACTTGACAGTTATTGATAGGCTCATATATGGTAAACAGGCCATATATGAATGCCTCTGAAGAAAGTTAGATATAAACTCCTTAGGCTAGAACATGGATACCTGACAAAGTATAGGGGGCTGCATAATCAAAGGTTTAGCCATAACCATCACACAATTTTTAGTGTCAATAGAAATGCACAAAATATTTTTTCATAGGAAAATGCTTATTAGACAAAATAACTTGAGCAGTGAAATAATTGGCACATATTCAAATTGTGGTTAATTGAATTCTTCATCTGTGGCTGAGAGAGCCACATGGGGTACAGATTCTTCATAGAGGAAGTAATTTTCATTAACAGGATATAATTTAGAATGAGAAACATATACACTCTGCCTGATACACTGTTAATAATTAATATGGAATAAATACATAGACATGCACTGAGTTACCGTATTTTTACCTGTCACTCTTTAGAGTTTCAGCAACTCATTTGCATCCTAAGTCAGTGTATTTATTCAGAGTGATGACACTGTAACACTATCTCCAAAAGTGGAAGACCTTTATGTCACGGCATCAGATATGAGTCATCCTTGTTACTAAAATGGCAAAGTGAGATCAGAACGGTGGTTTAATCTCCTGCCTGCTTTCATCTAAGAAGTTTGCTTGTTTGTGAACTGATGCTGTACAGTTAAAATCTGATAGCCAATTCTCAAATTTACCTTTATTTTTGAGGCTGATCAGCATTACTCAGTTAGAATAGAAACAAAATAAAGAACGTGTAAGAAAGAATACTGTTTCTGTTTTGCATTCTAGTTATACATAACACTTGTTTTCTCATTTACTGTTAACATTGACATATATTTGCATGCAGGAAGCAAGTTTTTTGAGCACTGAAAAAAGGAAAGAATATCATGTGGGATGATGGAGAGAAAGCCTATGAAATCACTGAATGGAGTAGGTCATTGAAAGCCAACAGCTCCACATGGTCCTCTGTCTGTCCAAAGCTTGCCAAATCATCTTAAGCTAGTTGCTTTGTGCCTGATCTTAAACACATTGCTATTTTGAATGGTCAGATACCCTGCAAATCAGGATTGCAAAGAGTGCTTCTGTTGGTAAAAAGCCTAACTTCAGTCTTAGCTCAAGAAAAGCGTAAACAGATGCCTGAGCCCAGTTCAGTTTGGGGCAGCCCTTTGACATGCACATGATAGATGACTTCAGAAAGATAGAGACATATTTTTTAAATCCTCCTTAAATGAGGTCTCAAAGCTTAAGTCTTCTGCGAGGATTCCTTTGCAATTCAGCTGAAACAGAAGCCCAGCAGTAAATCACTTGTACTGAATGTATGCCATGTACCAATTCTTGGCCTTCACCTTGAGTTCTGCTGGAGTTGGTGTGTGACTAGAGAATTTGTTCTTCATGGAGGGTACCTTTTGGCTGAACTCTTCCTAGGCCTGCAGCTTCGTTTGCTTGGTTATTTTTTTCATAGGTTTATCTTTCTACTGATGTGACTGGTTAAGAAATCTGCTGAATAGATCTCTATAGGGCAAGCCTTGTTGCAGTAGTATAGGAGTGTAAGGAAAAGGAGGCTTTACCTTTTCTGCATGATAAAATTTCAGTTAGCAGCCATAGGTAAGATAAGACTCCTGAGGAATCACAAAGGTAGGAGTAGGCTGCCCACCTACAAGACTCTCAGATTTTTCATTTTACTGTGTTTGCCATAGTTCTGCCAGGCTGATTTTAGAAAACAAAGTAGCATTACTGGATTACAAGACTATGCCTCATATTTCCTTCTCTTTTTAATAACAGGTGGTAACAATATTGGCAAACATGTCTGTATTGGACCAGTGTGCTTCAGAAATCATTCAAGGAAATGGTATGTATTTTGGCTAAATTGCATCTGTATTTGCTTGCAGAGAATGAGGATAAATGACAAAGGGGCAATGCAAAGTAAAGGAGAGAGATTGCCAAATTAACTGTTACTAGTGAAGCCTGTGTAATACATCATGGTACACAATTCAAAATGAGTTCATGGGGTGGTTCCGTGCACTTTAAATAAATTACTACTGCTTTAGATAATGTTGCACCTTTGAACATACTGGTAATTTTGTTTGGTTTGTGTAATATATCCAGATACAATGCAGGCTAGCGTGAAGCCTTTCAGAAGCCTTTGTTCTTACAAATTGAAGTGTGTAAGGTGGCAGTTCTTACGCATTGAAAGACATAATTTGATACTGAACTACAAATGCCTGCATTTTATGTCACATTCTTCACAAATATTTGAAATTACTGTAAGTTTTGAGGCATATTTTTATTACTGCATTTTTTTCCACACTCATTTAAATATAATACTTTGAGAAATTCATTATTTAGAAAAGAACCTGGGTATTATAAGTGCACCAGTGCACCAGAAGATTGAGAAGTTAGGTTAATAATTCTGTGAGTGATGATGTAGGAGGATGTAACTGACTTAATATCACCCTTTTCAGCAAATTCATGACCAGGTGATATACTGGGACAGCTTTTTACTAGTTGGAGATCTTCAGTAAATGTGAAGCATCACATCTACTGCTGCTTCTCTCCTAGGAATATTCCTTCCTCTCCCTAGCCCTTGTTTTTTGTTTTGTTTTGTTCTGTTTGTTTGTTTTAATTAATGTTGGGTTATGGGTTAGGAATGGTTTGAGTTTGGCTCCATTTGAATCTGAGAGATTGCCACTTGTAAATGGGAGAAGAGAGTTCAAGACCCTTTTTAGCAGTAGTTCTTGAAATAGAATTGGCCATTTTTTATATAGTGTTGGGTTTAGCTGTTTCTTGCATGTCAATCACAGTTAACTGCACAGAGCTCTAATTTTGACTTGTAAGGATCAAACAACTAATTTATTTACTGGAATCCATGTGTGCACATAGATAGTGTACACTGAGTATTCTCCCTAGGGCAGAAAGGTATTGTGGTTTCAGACCAGAGAAGTGTAGAGGTTGAATAGATTTGAGTACTAAAGTGCTGCAGTCACAGCTCTATGCAATTTTATGCATTGCATGGGTTTCCTGTCCTGTATGGGAGCTGGTGCAGTGAGGAGAAGTGGGTCAGATTGGCCTTGTGGTTTCTAACCTGACCTCCCAGTTCCATGGGAGAGATGGGGCAATGCTGCAGAGAGAGATCCCTCAGGCTGCAGGTGGCTCCTGCTGTGCAATGTCTACTTCCCGTGCAGGATATGGGGTGCATTGGAGTATTTTCAGAAGCTTGGTAAGATCTCAGCGGTCCTGGATGTCCTTAATTATAGAATAAGGTATAGAATACATGATTGGTGACTTGTCTATTTGATTTGAGCTATTGTATTCTAATTTGCTGTTGCCATTATTGACACTTGGAATTTGTTCTGAACATGTGCTGGACTCTTTGTCCTCCTAAATGCTTGACAGATTGCATGTATTTCATGGAGCACACCAAAAACCATCCTGTTGTTTGGGACAGGCGCTTACCTGTATTTTGTTTAATTCTGATGCAGCAAGAGCCAGTTTAAGCCCATGGACTTCTGCAAACAGCTCTGCTGACCAGGCATAGCTCATGGCAGTTGCTGCAGTAGGTGGAGATGTACACCTGGATAATGAAGTATAATCCAAAGAGTAGATAGACCATTGGGTCCATCTGGGTCCATTGTGATCCAATTCATGAGAGTGCCAAGCCCTGGAAAGAACTGCAGTAGTTTTACTCTCAGTCAGGACCAAGAGCTGGTTCATTCTCAAGCTGTATAAATGAAGAGAAAATCCCTATACATCTCTGGAGTTTAAAAAGTAGAGTAAGATACTAAGGTGACACCTAGACATGAAGTACTTTACAGGAACAGGACCTTACTGATTACCTTTAACAAATAACTGTAGAACAGCTTGGGTGAGTGATTGCTCATTCATCATAGACTATACTGGATCTATGTGCATTTGCACCATTTAGGAGTTCTAAGTATGACGTGGACCCCAAGTGATTAGAAAACCTAAGCACACAGTGCCAAAATAACCTATTTTGTTTCCCAGAAGAAAACAGAAGGTAGTATTTGCTCAAGTCTTCCCTCAGTAAAATATATAAATAACCAGAGTATGTACATGGCAAAGCGAATTTGTTTAGACGCTCTTAATGGACGTTCACACAGAAGCATTTGCCCTCAGGCTTATGAGAAGGTTTGACATTCATCTTATGTGTAAAAACTCCTGTGTCTGGCTAAATGCTGTAATAATGAGCTGCTGATCAGAAGCCAGATTCACTGATATGCTGCTGAGAAGGATATTTAGATGTGGAAGAGTTTAAATGCTTTTTTTCCTCAACTTTGACTTGATATTTTTGTATGTCGATTATTATTTAGTTGTGTGATTCTAATGTTAATTTTGTTAATTATTTATGCAAATGTTCTAATAGTTAGAATCCTCTGATGCTAGCTAAAGTAATCTGAATGCCTGGTGGCATATGGAGCCTAATAGCACATAATTGTCCTTACATTTAAAATAATTTAGAAAATATAAATCAGCACAGTCTCATCTGTTTTTGTCCTATTGCAGTAAGAATATCAGCTCCTACAGTACTCCTACAGTAAATAAAATCATTTCTTCATGAGTGAAATTATCTGTTCTGAAGTCAAGAACAGCTGCACAATAAACTTGAGGCCAGAATATTCTCTCTTCCCTCATGAAGGATATTTAGAATGGTGATTGTTTTATGTATTTGAACAGTTTGAGGGGGATTTTTTAAAGGCTTGCTTAAAAATACATAAACTTAAAGAATGGTTCATTTTCCTGTAATTCAAAAAAAGAAACTTCATATAGAGACCTGTAATTTATAATTACCCACTTTAAAGTTAGTAATACCTTTGGGTTAGTTTAAAATCAATTAAAGAATTACTTTTATGTTTCAGAAACTTTCTGGATCCATCTAAAATGCTAACTCCTGGATTTGGGTCAGTGTGCTTCAAAGCAAGTGGAACATAAATGGGGGAGAGCTTGAGAATTTTCTTTTAGATTCAGAGGTTTTGTAACTTCCTAGTGAAAAATGAAGCTTTGCCAAGAGCAAATGTGCCTGAATCCTAATGGCAAACTTGTAAGCCCATGTTAGGCATTTTTCATGCATTATTCGAACAATGATTGGTCGGTATTTATGTAGTTCACTTTTTCCTTTTCTGGAGTGAAATTTTAGTAGGAGAGGGACTAACTATGGCTTTGACATCCCTGTAGGTGTTCGGCTTTTATTGGAAATGCTTTTTGAGAAATCATCTTCAGGAAATTCAGCAGAAGCTGCCGCTTGTGAACGAGTCCAACAGAAATCTGCAGTTACGCTGGCGCGACTCAGCCGAGATCCTGAGGTGGCAAATGCAGCCGTAAAACTCAGCTGTAAGGATGTATCACTTGCGTAATGGAAAACTGAAAAAAAGAGAGGAACTGCCAGTCAAGGAAGTTCTTTTTATTCTTTATAAATTGTACCTCACTTGGTACAGTTTGTGGGAGAGTTTCCTTATATACTCTGTCCAGAGTATCTGAGGGAGGTTATGCTAACTGAAGTTCCCAGGGGAAGCTTTCTCCCAACAAACAGCTGTGGCAGACTGTGACAACTGACCGTGCTGCTTCCCCTATTCCTTTCCTTAAACCCAGACCAATCAACAGAAGGGAATCTTGGGCCCCTATAGTTTCTGATATAATGAAACTGGTAGGAAGCAACACATTCTTTTGGCTAGAGCTTTTTAAGTCTTTTATGAGTCTGTGGTATAATTGATAGGGAAGGAAAGGAGATGATTATTTTCTTTGTGAAAGAAGCATACAGGGTAAAAACAATGCATTTATTTATGCTTTGCATTTATTAATCGGGACTGTTTTGAACTGCATATCTCCATGGACAGTCTGAAAGTATTGGCATGTAATCTTTGCCTTAGAAACCATATTAAATTATAAAGTTAAATATAAAGTACCTAAAACAGAAGATAAAATAAGGAACTTATAAAATAAGGAACTTGTTTTTTCTAAATTTTCTAAATTATTTCTTCCCAAACTGTTCTGGTCACTCAGGTATTCCTCGTCTAATCAAGCTTTGCAGATCACCAACAGAAAGAAATAACAGTGACTCTGTTTTAGTGGCATGTCTGGTAGGTACGTTTTTTATCATCCTTCCTTTTTTATCATGAAGAATGCTGAAACCGCAGCCCAAGATATTTAAAAATGCTAAAGTATTGCAGTGACATTTTAAATATAAGCCATGGTCTCTTGCAACCCCTGTGTATATTTCTTTCAATTGTTTCTCTTCTCATTAGAGATTTAGGCAGGCACTTCAGCAAAAATAACTTCCATCTTCACAATACAGAGGAATCAAAAATTCCCTGGAATGTTTCAGACTGTAAGATTTCAGTAATTCTTAAATTCCTTTCTCTAATGCTCTTTACTAAACCTTGAATAACAGAATTACCAGCCCTTTTCTGTATGTGTGTGAACATTCTCTCACACACACAGACACACACACACGAAAATATGTTCATGAAGTGGCTGAAGAGGGGGAAAGAATTTTCTGTTTTTCATTATCATCTGTTTTCTACTTGACTCTCTAAGGTGTTATACAGTTCAGCCAAAGAGTGTTCAAAAGAAGGCTAATGTTTTCTGTTACGCAGTCTAATAATCTGAATATTTGTTCCCAGATGGTTTGGAATGGAAGGTTTCTTTCTTCTGCACTAGTGTCTCTGCTATGGACTTTACATAAAACAATCAATAAGAGGTGTTTGCTGAGCCAGGTGGATTGTGATTGAGGCACAAAGACGTAGTACGAGACACGCAGCAAATCAGAGATAGGTCTACAACCTAAGTTCTTTGACTAGCACCCCATTTTTTGGGGATGTTTTTACTTCTTGCATTCTAAGATACCACTATTTCTCTTGCTCCTATCCAAGAGCAACATGCCCAGTGAGAGTTGTTCTCTAAGAGCTGCATTTGAGGGAAGATTTATATGATATGTGAACACAGTAGTGAGAGAGTAGCCAGGGTTAAGTCCCTGAACCTGCACAGGAGGTCATTTTCATGTCTTGGCTGTTAGAGATCCTACAGTGAAGAGCTTGTCAGTCCATAACTCTTTACTGCTATGTTGGTTTGTTTTTGCAGGCAGCCTTACGAAGACTAGCAATTATGAGCCCAGAGGGACTTGAAGATTTGGATTTTCAGCAGCTAGTAAAGCCCAGACTTGTGGATTCTTTCCTGCTATGCACAAATATGGAAGAGAGCTTTGTATAATGTGAGCCAAAAGCCTTAAAGCAAGCTAGCTTCTAAAAAACTATAATAGGATACAATTTTATGTAGTTTTAGGTCTGTTATTTATGACTTATTTATTTTAAAATCACAAACATGTGGTTTGTAGTAGCAAAGAAGGAGAGTAAGTGAATCAATTTCAGTGGCTTACAGAGGTAACTTCAGCTTGTTTTCTTGCCATATCTGAAGATGTCAGCAGACCATATCAGTGCAGAGTAACAAAAACTTGTCATCAGTTGTCATCTTGTTTGAGAGTTGATTCAAGCTAATGAAGCCAAGCATTTGGTGCTCTGATTTTAAATGTTTTTAATATTTTTTTCTTGGTGATGTTTTACTATGATTAGAACATTTTATATTCTTTGGAAATAATGTATTAATCTTATGCATTCATTTCATTAGGCAAAAACAATTTCTAAAGCTTCAAAAATATACTTTAAAATGAAAGAGATGTTACAATTTGAGTCTACTTCATGGTGTTATGTTTTGATAGAATTATGAAAAAGTCTAACTGTCATTAGCTAAAGTAATATCTTAAGAAATTTTCAAATACTGGATTTTAATGGTGTTAAGAGGACATTCTTAACTGCCCTCTTGATTATTCATTCATAGGAACTGTCCAGTGATTCATCATAGGATATGTAATTGCATACAGCTGTTTTCTTTAATATGCATGTAATTCAAATTTCATGAACCAATTAAGAGATTTCTAGAGAAATCTTCCTGAAATCAAACACAGATCTTGAGTGTGAAGATAGTAAAATAAGACATAAATTTCTCAGTCATTGTTAACTTATTCTTGAAAGTGGGCATGTGCAGGTATGTTTTTAATATTCAAAGTCCTACTTCTGTGAAAAATTGTGTGTGCATGTATTAAATAATCAGAACAGATAAATTGATTATAACTTAAATTTCCAATTTCCTGTTTTTCTAACTAGTAACAAAACCTGAGATGAGAGAGATTTTCAAGAGTTGATTTTCAAGACTTAAAGTCTTGGAATTGACAGAAAATTTTTCATAAAAACAGATGCACTTTTCATAAATATTTGTTAGAATTTTGCTGTTTCTTTTAATCAAGAAATCATACATAAAATTAGCCAACCAGCAGTATGTGAAGAGTGTTTTTCTACCTATCTTCTCACAGAAGACACTGTTGAGTATGAGAGGATTTGTATTTGTAATTTGTTTCTTGATGGTTTGCAACTGTTCCAACTCTGGATCACTTCATTATCAGGCAACTTTAAGGTACTAGGACATCTGCCAAAAAAGTAAGTAGGATTTTTTTTTGACTGTAGTTACCTTGTAGGTGTATTAAGCATCTTAATCAGTTAATGTTTATTTCGTATTATATGAGGCTTAGTTAAAAGGCACTGGATAATTGTTAAGATGTGGTTGTCTTCCACAGCTTGTTAGTTGATGAGAATTTTGGCCTGCACCAAGCGGTGATAAATAGCAGCCACTTTTTTTTTTTCTTAATTTGAATATATGGGTCAAGAAGTTTTTGTTTTAATGTCTCTTCCTGGTAATCTCTTTATTAAACTATGAATTATATTTTGAATGAAAACTGGAAAACATTAGAAACTGATATTGCTAGATAAAATGTCAGTGTTCTTGTTTTTTTGGCACAAGCAGAATCACTTCAATTGTGGAAAGGGAGTGCAGGGTGAATAAGACTGTGTTGTTGTTTACAAATCGGAATAAGTAAATCAAGGGGAAATACAGGCCTCCCAAGGCACAAAGATTAATTACTGGGTCCTTAAAAGTGCAGTTCAACTGTGAGATGATAGCAGGATTAAAAATATATATAATTTTAGAGTGTAACCATATCAGAAAAACAGTTTGGCTTCATTGGGTAATCAGGATGTTGTGCTTTTCAGGAGATTTTTCTCTGTACTGTCCACTAGGCTTTAAAAACAGAAAACCCAAAATGAATGTATATGGCGTAAGCATGATACTGATTCCAGTGCCAGTTTGTCCTACAGTCTCACAGGCCACATGTATGAACTCTGCCACAAGCTCACGATGGGTCCTGGGAGGCCTGCAGTGCTATTTGCAATGGTGTCATTACCTAGGCAGTAAATCCTTGCTTCCCTGAAAGCACAACTAGAGCTCAGTGGAAAGAAATAATCATATAAGATTATATTTTGTAAACTTCTTAATGAGATAAATTGCTACAAGAAAAAACCTATCATTTTCTGTATTATAATATACTGTGCAAAGTGATGGTCATGTGCAAAGTCGATTAGAGAAGCTATTAACTAAACCCAAAATATTATGGGTTTAGTTAATACCATTACCATTTTAAAGCCATTTGGTACAGGCCAAACAGTGAGCAGCCCAGTGCAGTGAATAGTCTAATTTTCTCTTCAATACAATTGTATGAATTCAGATGAATTGATTTTAATATACCTGTTTTAATATAGATACTTTCAATCTGTATGTAGCCGTAAGTCTGGGCCCATACAGTCAGTTTGTATGTTCATGTTATAAATTTGGTTGCTTACATTATAGAAACAAAATAAATCTAGGTGGAACTCATGTTTGTAGTAGAAAAAATACATATTGAAACAGCCAGCTAAGACCTGCTGCAGCTTGAGTGTCACTAAACCCACTTACACTAGGTCTGAATTTTTCACCCAAAGTTATGTACTTTATTTTTGCATACATTAATGCTTATGAGAAAATAAATATTCCTCTTTCCTCTGGAATCATTTAAAATTAAAAACCTGGTAGGGAGTATTGAAATAATATTTTTTTTCATGACTTCTGAGTGAATTCTAGATTAGCAATATTGGATTTGAAATTGACTTTTTTTTTTTTTTTAAGACAAACAGATTAAGACAAAAATGTGTAATTTCAGTCTGTGCTGAAACAAAGTATTTTATCCAAACAGCATCACAGTAATGGGTAATTTGATGGACCAAAATTCAAACAGTGTGTACATAGTTGCGTGTGGTAGAGTTTGTATAATATAAATATGTGCAAGTCCACAGATCCGTAGAGACCGTGTGTAAGCGAGGTAGATACTAGCTTAATCATTTTGGAAACTGACTATTATGTTTGCTAGAAGCATGGTAAGTTCATTTAAATTGTTCTAAAAATCCTTGATTTTGAGTGTGCTTTTGCTTGTTTTTCCGTGTTTGAAATGTTGGACAAACGTGCAGTGAACAGCAGGATCCTATGTAATTCTGATTTAACCCTAATGACTTTGGAAAATGTGTTCAGATTTGAGCTTTCGTTTCAATTGTTTGTAAGTAGCTTGCCCCAAATGTTTTATTACTAGAATAAATGTTTTTTATCTCAGTTTATTGTGTATTGTGTTTAGTAAATGGAATTTATGTGGAATTTTATATGACCTATTCTGTTTAAAAATAAGTTTTTTTCCTACAGAGTTGTTGGGGCAATTTGACTGTCTTATGTTTTCTAAAGGTTCTCATTTAGCATTACAAGACCAATTTTGGTTTCTAATGTGACTTGATCAGATATGTATTTTCGATGTCAGACTTTTAAGCTATGTCCTTCAAAATAGCAGTAATAAGCTATCAGAATTACATTGCCTTTGGTATTGTGAGCAATGTTGTGTTTTCAGTCTTAATTTGTGTTAAATTTAATATATTTGAAATGATACTATATCCCATGTAAGCTATGAACTAGTATTCTCACTTCTGCAGGTGACAGGGAAGATGCCACTGCGTATGAAATTACAATATCTTGTTGAGCATTAAAAGGTAGTTCCAAAGTGATTTTGTTCATCTGAATTGGATGCACCTTGCTGCTGGTGGAGTGGCTGAACAATTTTAGTCCATAACAGGCTAAAGAGTCAGGAATAAGGAAACACAATGTCATATGTTGTTGAAACTTAGATGTTTTGTAGCCTTCCTTATCTCTACTTTTTAACTTGCTCTTTGATCTGAGTTTCTCTTTCATGTAAGTGCTTCTAAGTGCGACAGAGTTCTGCTGCTTGAAATTCTGTTCACAGGCTTTATTTATTATATTGTAGTACTTGTCTATATGCTGGTTATCAGATGGGAGAGTTAAGTTTAAAGGCCTGGTCCTGCTAATTACACGTAAGATTTTTCTGAGAGACTAAGTAAGAGAAATAACTTGTTAAGTAAGGATATTCTGGATTATTTAGAACAAAAGAAATAAATATGTTTATTGTTGCAGAAGAGTAGAAAGAACTAGTATATTCCCCAGAAAACTTGCCAAAGAAAATAAATGTATAATAGCCTCTCTCTAGGTGTTGGAACTTTCACAAGTAGACTTGGTAACTAAGCATTAATGAATTAATTGATCAGTCCTGTGCCAAATAATCACAGCAAGAAATTAATGATGGAAATACTGGAAGAACTAGAGACAAAGCACTGTCAAATCAAAGATTTTTGTTTCTTTCTTCTCTTTCTTTTTCCCAACTGTCAGTGAGTGACTTTTTGTTTTAATAATTTAAATGAGCCTAGAGGCCAAGGAAGCCCTTGGGAAACCAGTGCAAAAACAAATGTGTAGTGAGCAGTACTGCTAATTTGCTTTAGAGAGGAAAATGAAATGGATTGAATGACTTGAGTGAAGAAGAGGGTGTGTCTAATGCACTGCCTTGTTCTTGCTAACACCTGTCACACACACGTCCAACTGAAAGATAAATTACACCCATTTCTTGAAGGTTTTCGTGTATCGCTAGTGTCTTTTAAACAGATATGTCAGCGTCGTCCGTAACCTTAGTATGCATCTGGTTCTAACCTAACAATATAGATGTTTTGCTTAGTTTTTCATCAAAGTAGTTTAGTAGTTTCAGTGCACAGAACAGCTGACTGTATGATTTTTATATTTCTATTTTTTATCAGCATTGTGTAAAAATCTTCAGTCGTTCTGGAAGGATGTATCTAACAAGAGATATCCATTATATATGCTTATTGGGTAAGGCAAAGTTTATGATAAATCAAGAAGATGCATCTAAAAAGATCCAGGAACAGCCATGTGCATTTTCACCTGCATCAAAAGAATAATTATGTAGTGGACTGAATCACCTAGGGAAGCCTTCTTTGAAGCTGTGGTAAGTCAATGTGCTTGCATTGCAGTAGAGAGAGCTAAAGCCCAGGTTTTGAGAGTCTTGCTACAGTTAGAATTTAGAGGTAGTATACCTGAGTTAAACCTCACAGTTCTGAGCTAAGAATTAATAACTTGCCAAAAAAGAAAAAAAAAAGAAAAAAGAAAACTGTGATAAACATGAACTTTCGGGGAGTATGCTCTGTACACAGTAGCATTTTTATTCACACATTTATTGTGGCTTCCAGAACAAAATGCAGTGTTCTGTGGCATGACTCTGTACTTTTGTACTGCTTAATAATTAAAAAGGCTTTACTATTTTTGAGTAGTAATTACTACAAATTAGAGATTTCAAAAGTTCAGCCTACCTATGGGTATTGAATCAGCAGAAAGTGAGAAGATACCTCAAAACACAGCTGATCGTTTATATGAGTGTCTTATCCTTAAAAAGACGATGTATTTGTGGAAGGAGATAAACTAGTAAGTGATTCAGAGCTTGGAGTAGAGAAATCTACTCCATGTGCATGGCTCTTGGAGGATTCTGATCTTTTTTGAAATCTAATTCTGTAGGTTTAGCTTAGGCTAGTGCCTTAGGGTTCCTCTGTAGACCACGGAGGGAAGCAAGAGGCTTCATTGTTTTTGAGCATGTCTGCCCCAGATAGGATTCACGGGATGCATAGTGCCACCAAGGTGCCTGTTTTTTCCAATGGTTCTGAAAACAGTTCTGATGATTTGTTTAGAGGAGGAAGTCAGGTAAATGTGGATTAATTCCTTTTGCTCCCATTTTTTGTCTTGCTCTTTTTCCCATTTAAACTAAAAACTGCAGAGTTGGACTGTTCTCTTCCATGTTCTTGTGTGATACTATGTCCAAGAGATTCCTCAGTGGGAGTACAATGTTGCTGTTGTTCAGTCTCTTGTTAGTTCTGGCTGCTATTCTGTGATCCATTGACAATGCAGTAATTTAGAGGCCGCTTATAGCTAGGTGGGAGATGAACTGAAACGATAAGGTTTTAAAGGTTTAAACAGTGCTTGATAGCTTTTAACCCCTTCAGGAGATGTAAGAATATAAACAATGACATTGTTGCACATGAGTTTAAAATAATTAGAACTACAGTGGGAAAGCCAGCTGTGGTCACAGTGAATGCTGTAGTTATAATTGATATATTTTTGAAAACTGTGAAATTTGGGAAGGCTCAACTGGAAAGAATGAATACTGCCCTGGAAGCTGCTTTGTATTTGTGACTGCCACTTGCTTTGAAGATGAGAGTTCTTTGGCATAAGGTTTGGTTTACGATAGTGGCATGAGTTATATGAACTCATTAATCCATTGACATAAGTTAGAAGAATGTTTGTTTTCCTGTCACAACATGTAGGGGTAACCCAGTGCAAAATGCACCTCTAAACTCCCTCATCTCATGAGGTAGTGCAAACTATGTTTTTAAAGGCTTCTCTTAGATGTACTTACAGGCTTGCTGGGGGGAGAAGTGGTGACATCTACTGGAATTTTAAAACATTTCATCATGTTACTAAGGCTCCTAGCAAGAGGTATTTGGTTTAGGACTAGGCTTGGATGAATAATGCAGAAATAATTTCTACTGATATTTGTGCAAATTTAGAAGCAAATCTTCAGCCATCTTGGTGTTTCTTTGGTGTTATTTCCTGCACACACTCAAAGAATTAATAAATTTTAATATGACAGTTGGCAGAAAATAAATGTTAAGCTCACACAGTGGAATACTGTGAAAAGCAAATTTCAAATGTGCTTTCTGTGAGCCTATATACCACAAAGCTCAATCTGTGAGTTATGTTCATTATACTGAAGGATAGAAACAATATTAAGTGATTTATGAGACCAGTTGCAACTGAACTGTGAGTTTGTGCTTTGAATGGCAGCCCTTTACTTGACAAGAAAAAGAAAACACAATTTCAGTGAGTAATTTTAAAAGAGGAAGAAATATGTGGAGTAAATTGCAACCCACACACCACAATCTGGGAAAAAAGGGATAAAACTCATCCATCATTAAATGCATTCATTAAAAATTATTCAGTCAGATCCACTTAAACTATGTTCTGACTTTAATCTCTTGATTTCTTGGGGCTAGATTATGATGTGTACTGCATGTCCAATAAGAGTGAAAGCTTTTTTTGCATCCTGATGTAGAGTACGTGGACCTTGGGACTGGGCCTGCAGGAGCAGCAGGGTTGTACATCTGCTCCCTCCCTCCCTGTGGAGGGAGTGTGCAGAAAGGAAGGAAAAGGAGGTCGGTTTGCAGAAGATTCATCCCTTCCTTTTGGCACAACAAATGCAGTTTGGACTGTGGAGTCAAGCTTTTCCAAAACCTTACTACTGTAAACCAGGAATGAATAGTTCCCTGTGGGATAAGGAAGACATAGGTAGTGGATCGGCTTTTGAAATACATGCTTGAAACATGTTTTCTAGTGTTATCAGTGCACCATTGCAACTTACCTAACTTCTCCCTTGAGTCTATGCCTGATGGTATTACTTCAGTCTTAAAATGCAAGCAGCTTCTGCTTTTTCTCTGAAGCTTGAGAACTGGCTGTGTTTTTAATCTTAGAAAGTGGAGGTGGGTGATTTCTTTCTCACCTTGGTCCAAAAGCCCAATTACCCCTGCCTGAAGTCATTCTGTTGGCCTCCAGCGTCACCGTCTGTTACCTGGCAGAGCACCCTTCCCACTTAAGCCTTTGCGTACAAAACACAACATGTGATTTCCAGTGGGTGATGCTGTTAAATGACTATTCAGTGTCTGATTTGCAATTACGTAATGTGGTCAAACTCATCTTCGTCCTAGCACTTAAGTATTCGTTAGAAAACCTTACTGCACTGGAATGTGTTGTCAAATGAGATCTTTGTGAAATATTTGTACTAACAGGCATAGGAAATACCTGGGAGAAAATGGAGCATGATGCTCCTTTAAGTCTCACTGCCATATCTCATTCTTGTTAAGAATTCTTTCAAATATTATGTTGGTAGCTCACATTGCCTCCTTTTTTCTTTCTTTTATTGAAAATCCTCTGATTTCAGAGAAACTTTCTGTAGTCCGTAAAGATTCCCTGCAATTAAGGAGATTCTGCTATTGGGATATGACATAAGGAGACCATCTGCTGTCATTCATCAAAGGTCAAATCTGTCACCACTCTTACCTCTGAACCTGAAAATTGCTGATGTGTGGAAATTTAATGTTGACTTTTGCTCCTGTGAACACATGCACTGTTTCGAGACCCTATTTCTATAGTCTACAAATAAGTCTTGTGGGAAAAAAAAAAGTAGATTCCTACCACAACAGCTTTTCCAGAAATGTGAATTGTTTTTCTTAAATTGTATGCTCTGGTTATGAGACTGTCTGACTAAAGAGACTTTAAATGTGGTAGTTTAACTTATGCGCAGAATTGGAGCTGTTTTGAGTGTTAGCATTATGGTGAGAGACTCTTCACATATTAGTTTTCTGACTTATCCTGCAAACTAATTTTGCTAGCACATCTTGACTTTCTTGGGTTGTTGCTCTGATTTGTTGGACTGACGCGTTTCTTTCAAGCCATCAGTCCTGTTTAGCTGACCTGCTGATCACAATCTGATCTAGACTTATTCGGACATAGTGTATTTTTATTTAGCAGAATTTCCCCATTCTTTATATATATCCATATCCATTTCCTAAATACTATCATGACTTAACACTGACTCTTAATGCACCTCTTTGAATATCCATGATTTGTGTGCAAAGATTTTGTGTGTTTTCAGTTAGTATTTTTCATAATTACTTCACTGACTCAGATCGGGATGCTCAGCCTGGTGGGGAATCACATCTGTAAGTAACAAAAGCAAGACGTTATCTGTGCAAGGGAGCTGGCATGTTCGCTGGGGTAAGTTCGCAGAACTTGCTTGATATTTCAACTTACATAAATGGAAGATCTGGCCAAAGAAACTATAATTGTACAATAAAGGATTAGAGCACAAATGCTGAATCTTTTCCAGACGATAGCACGTGGTAGCCGATTAATAGTTACTGTAAATCTGTATTTCTTTTCAGAAATGTATTCCATTGCATTTGTAGCAAGACTTGCTTTCAATCATAAATGAGAGAACATTTAAATTAACAATGAGAATTAGCCTGAATAAAAAGTTAATTATTTACTGTATTTGCATTTTGTTAAGCTTATTAGTATCACTGTCTGGTTCTGTTGGTGAATCGTTTTCTGTTTACTGCATGAAAGCCAACTGTGAAGCATTTCTGAAAGTAACAATTGTGATTTTATAATGAACCACAAGAGGGGGAAGAATGAACATAAATGAAAGCATAAATGAAAGGCCTTGATTTCAGTGAACAATGGTTGCATTTAGGATAAGGCCATATAAATGCCAAAGTTAAGTGTCCTCGCAAGGTGTCTGTGCACTGCAGTGTTTCAGTTAACAGGGAGTTGCTGTTCCTGTGGTTTTCCCACCAAGGTTTGCAGGTTTATCACTGCTGTTTACTCGGTGGACAAACCACGCTTCCAAAGTTACAAAGTATGATATTGAATGTGTTTATCCCTTTCCTTATTGCTATGATCAAACTAACAAATGCTAATGAAATAGCAAAAATAGAGATCTTCCTTAATAGTCATTTCTAAAACGTCCAACTCTGCCTTTTAATCTACACCTCCCCCTTCAGTTATATAAAAGGAAAATTGTGTCTCACATAGTTGAAGAACTTTTTCCTGCTACGTAAATGCTACATACATTTTTGATGTCAATATGAAAAGTAAATCACTATCGTTAACACGGTGTGACTCAGGACTGATGTAATTCCAGAAGTGTTTTCAAGCTACTTTTTGAAGAAACCTTGTAGTGCTGGATACCTCATACCCCCAAGAAGCTCTGCTTAATGAGAATGCTGGGCAGTCCTGAAGATGGTCCTCTGGTGAGCCCAGCGCACAGACGTCACAACTGGATTGACTTGTGGCACAGCAGATACCTGCAGGTTTGGCAAGCAATTTGCTTCTTAAACCTAGGACTCTGTGTGCTTAGTGTTCTCTGTGCACCCCAGATGAAGGGCAAGGGAGGAAAACATTTCTAGAAGCTACCCATTCCATTCACTACTTCCTTCTTAAAAGTAGGTACAAGGAACAGACTCTTCCATGTTTACTTCTCTGTAACTTGTGTTCTCTATCCCTTCTGGATTAGGTTATGAGCCTCTTCAGAGAAGGATGGGGGAGGGCATTCCTGTTACTTTCTCCAGGTTAAGGAAGAAGCAAAGCGGTAGTCAGTTCAGGGTTGGATTACAGCAGGTGGTTGCAGCATCACAAAACTGGCAGCATAGGCAACATACCTACTCAGTTTATCCCTACAAGTAATTGCAAGTAGCCCAGCAGAATATGCCCCAGAGGGAATACCATGTAATGTTATTAGGCAGAATTATAATGTTCTTAATTTCATGCTCAGAAACTGAATGGTCCTGAAAGGGGCTCACAGAAAGAAATTAAGATTGTTACACTAGAAGAAGACAGAATGTTGATTACCAGCAGTGAGGTATCCACATTTGACTAATGGCACAGTTATTGTATGCATAAGCCTTAATGGTGTTTAAGTGCTTGCTGGAATGAATGCAATTAATGTAATTTATTTGTCGGCATCCAAACACTATTACACTCAGAATAGGATGGGAGGTCCCTTGCCGAGGAGGTAGCCTTAACGATTTTTTCTCAGTGTCTTTTTACACAAGTACTCATTACTCTTCAAACAGACTAAAACAGAGGATCTAGATTTTTTCCTCCTCATTTTTAAACAGAATATCATCCACAGCAGCTCCATTGTTAGGAAATGATTTTTTCTTGCTTCGCATCGTGTAGTTTGCAGGAATGCTTTGGGATGACCTAGTCTGGCTTGCCACTTGGAGACTGTAAACAATCTTGCATCTATCATATATGTGCTGAGTGAGTATATATTTGAGAGCGAGATCTTCCCAGTTTGACTGCAAATCCCCAAATGCCATAAATTAACAGTAAATTGATTGCCGCCTGATACTGCTGCAGTGGTTAATGAGCTCTATGCTTAAAAAAGGAAAAAGACTATTTCTAATGTGAGTTTCTATAACTTGAGCTTTCAGCTGAAATTAATCTTGAGCTATGGAATCTTGTAGTGCTACATCAAAGAACCTTGTATTAACACAGACTTTCCCTTCACCTACGTAAGTACGACTGGGTTGTGATCAAGACATTCAAATTAAACAAGTAGAATTTGTGATACTTCACATTGTGTGGCTTTTCCTCTTGGTTTTACATCTTTATAGCTTATTTCTAATCCTTCCTTATGGGATTTTGGGGGAGTTTATTTTTTTCCCCCGTTTTTGAGGTGTAAAGGCCTCATTGATGGGATGTATGTGTGTGTGTGTGTGTGTGTGTATGTATATATATATAGTGTGTGTGTGTGTATATACACACACACATAAATATTATATATATACAGGTAACAATGCCTTAATGCTTTCTGTCAGTTATTTCCTTGATTGCACATGCAATGTAATCATGGTCTTCAGAATCCTATTCCTAACTATTTATGGCTATTTATATGATGCAACTCCAAATATCTGGAAGCACTTGCAACTCCATTCTGAAATGTATAATTAGGCATGGTCTGAAAACCAGGTGCTCAAGAGTGTTCTATGTCAACAACTTTGTTTATATCTGCTTAGTATCCCCCTAAATTCACTAATGTGAAAACACTGCTAGCTTTGGTGTTGTGTTCCCAGCATATTTGTTATTCCTAAACATTGCTAAAATGAAAACTGATGAATATGTTAGGGTTAATAGCAAAGCTTTATCAACGTGCATTTTCTTTTAAGTGCCATAAATGTTAACAGTCTAAGTTACTACTCCTGTCTGCACTGAGGCCTGACATTGGTGTGCTGTGCTTAGCCCTTAGACATGGTTACTTTTCAGTCTGGATCCAGATCAATTACGTTATTGTGAAGCCCCCAAGAAGAAGACTGTGATTGGGCTATGTATGAAAGTTCAACAAAAATAGCAGCTGTCAAAACCATGAAATTAATTATTGTTCATCAACCATTTCTTGTTGAAGCTGGATGGCCCTTATAAATCAAACAACCAAAAACTTGGAATTGGTGTATACAGTAGGTGGCATGTATTTCATGGGGATTGGATTTCTCAAATGCTTTTTCATTTGCAAAATCATTTTAACTGGAAGCCTCTTTATAGATACCTAACAGCACAGTTAAATTTTAAAGAGTTCAGAAGAGATAAGTCTGTTCAAGTCAAACAGTGGAGCTATACAAACTTGTAAAACTACTATTGGTTTATTCCCACATATTACTTGTGTTACCTGAATGGCTTGAAGGCAGTGTTGTATTTATAGGTAGAGTATCTTAAAATTACATAAAAATATTTCGCTTTGCATAAAATGACTGGTGGAAGGCTTTCGCTTTATTCTTTTTTTGTCAGATTTTAGTTAGCAAAATGTGCACAATAAGCATAATTTGTAGTGGAGATTCTTGCAATAGAACAAGAAACAAATGGAAAAAAAAATGAGTCTTGTGAAGCAATGAAAGACTAGAATTTACTTCTAGTTTAGAAAAGAGTAAATTACTAATGATTTTTAATCTGCCAGCTGTATTTGCTGGAATGAATTGTAGTGCCTATATTGCTTCTAATTTCTTGACTGCATCTCAGGATCCTTAGTTGCTCATAGTTTTTATTTGGCTAAATCCCCTCAAACATAGCTTGGCTGAACATAGCGGTAGAGTTCTACTGTGCATATCCCAGCTATCTATAAAATGATAAACATGTGGTGCTTGAGCTGTTATCTCTAAGAATCACAACTAGAAAACCACAAATAGCTCTTTCATTTTTCCCTTGCAGGAGCTGTAAAATCTAAGGTGAACCCTCCTACCAAACTGCTTTAATGCGAATGTCACTTTCCTGTTCACTACTTTTACTCCAGTTAATTAAAAGCAGCACTCCTGTCCTTAACTGTAGTTTCCAAGGAATTCAGAGGAGGACGTAAGTCCAGTCCAAAGTCCTGGGGCTGAACTTGAAGACCCTTGATGTATTCATACCCCAGGGTTTCTGTGGGCTTTGAGCTCCAGGTTCTGCAGAGTCCCTTCTCTATAAGACAGAAGTTGTTTGGTGCTGGAGCGAACAGGCCATGTGGGATTCAAAACTGGAATGGAGGTGAATATTCTGTCCTGATTAGTTTGTGTGTTTGTTTTAGGGAGGCACGATCATGTTGATACCTCTGGGAGGTCAAGGAGTTGAATATTTAAATCCTTGGAGTTTGGAGGAAAATATTTCTGTCTGAAAAAGGTCTTTAGGCATTTTGCATTCTTCTTGCTTTCCAATTAAGATTTCAGGGCTTTCTAATGTGGTCCTCTGAGTGTTGGAAAGTAACTGAAACAAGAACACGTTTAATACCTGGACTGGTGTCTTGGCAGCAAAGCTTAGTGCTCCAGTGTGGGGAGCAGCAGGTTCAAGACCAACCCCAGGAGTCTTACTACTTGGACTGGCAGAGGACTAGCGTCATGCACAGACAGTGAGCTCATTCTGCAGGTGGAGTGTTCAGCTGCATTGATCTTGTGGCACACGCAGCCTGTTAAGGTTTTGGAGAAACATTGGCTCTGATCTAAAAGGAAATTGTGCTGCCTTTCCCCATCTTTCCACTAGTTTAGCTTGCAAGCCCTAATAACATTAAAATGTACTTTAAAAAAGAAGACTGACACAGACACAGCTACACAGACACAAAGTAATTTCCTAGAAATGGTAAATACAATAAGCAAAACTCTCTAATCTCTCATTAGGTAATTCTATTTCCATGGGGTCAACCAACCTCTCTGGCTGGCTGAGGTAAATTTTAAAATATGTATGTTACATATAGTAGGCATCTGTTAATGAAGCATAAATTTCATCAGCAATCTGGGTGCCAAAACCAACTCATATGGGTGCATGGTTTGCATCCACAGTGATGTCTTACCTGTCTGTTCTGTAACTGAAGCAATGAACTCGTGTAGGTGCAATGAATGGGATACAATAAGGAAATAGCAACAACGCAAGCATCTTAAAGTTAAGTGTAAAGCCTCTGAATTCTAGCATGATGAAACTGAAAATTCAGGGAGTTGTATGAAAGAAAACAAAGTATTAGGAAAAGATCATGTTACCAGACCCGAAAGTATCTAGTCAGTGCCAGTAATGAATTTCCTTGAAAGATGGAATAGAAGCAGATAAATGTGAAGGAAAATCTCCACTTTTAGAGCCTCTCCTTCTTGGCAAGGGGAGACCGAATGGACTTCCCTTTGAAAATCCCTCACTACTTGGCCCAGATCCATCTCAGGGGCCTCAGCAGAGCAGCCGCCGCCTTTGACAGCTACGCAGCAGCCCTTGTGCTGCCTGCCTCTCCTGTCAGCCCAGGGCGTAGGAAGGAATTTCTCTCAATAGCGGCCAGGCTGGAAACGAGAGCAGGTTCAGCGGCAGTAGCGCAAAACCCTTCCCTTGCCTGAACTTGAGCAAGATGCCAGGTTGTTTTGGAAAGGCAGAGGGCTGTATGTTCCTCAGCAGTGCGCTGGAATATGGCTTTGTTGCGTGTAACCCTGCAGAGTCTGAGTGCAGCAACAGTTGGGGCCTTTTTGTATTGTCAATTCAAGCAACAGAAATGATTCAGAGCATCAATGGAAAAAAAAATTCTTAGGAGTTCAGAACCAGACCCCTTTCACTGATTACATTTCCGTAGCCAAGCACAGGACTTGTATGCTTTGGCAGTGAAAAATAACATTTTGGTACAAGCAGACTTCAGCAGTAGCCCATGTAGGAGCAATACTAGAGGCTCCAAGTTATGTTAAGCCAGTTGTAAGTTTGAGGGCAGAAATATATCTTTCTTCCTGATCAAGTCATCTGAAGAATATGTAAAGATCTATATGTGCTGTTCTTCTAGTTGCAATTCAGAATTTTCATGCTAAGTGTAGGTGAGTTTTTAATAGAAAATAGCATGAGAATAGAATGAGCAAATTATTGGGAAAAAGAATACACAAAGAACTGTCCTGAAAGAGATTGAATCCCAGTGAGAAGCAATGACAAGCTAATATGTGAGGGGAAAAATGTATCTCCTAATTCTTCTACCTCCCTTGAAGAAAAGATGGGAAAGTATAGGCAAGTTAATCCTCCTTTCTCTTGGCTGTCTAAACTTCAGGAGCATGGAACTAAATAAATAAGAATATGGAGAAAGGAAAGATACTTCTATTTATCTGTATGGATAGGAAAAAAAAAGAAATAACCTCATCACCATCTAATTCAAATCACAGAGATACCTGTAGATGTATTTTAAATCTGAATTCTCTTTTACAAATGAATAAACCATTCAGGAAGGAATGGAGATGCAGGATATGGTACCTGTTAGTAAGAAACTATTTCTTAGGCTCCCTCCTCCTCAAGATAAAACGGATTTTTTTGTTTGTTTAGTTTTTTGTTTTGTATTATTTTTAAATAAAGCCTTTTCCTAACCAAATAATATAAAATCAGATCTGAAGAGGCAGACTTGAGTGTTCCTGTTAGTTGAAATAATGAATGAAATCTTAGAGATGAAAACTAGGATGTAAACTTTGTTGACATCTTTTTCTTGTTCTCTTAGAAAGTATTTATCATCTTAATAAAGAACAGAAATTGCAAGCTCCTTCTTTGGAGAAATCCACCTCTCAAGGTCAGAGATCACTAAATGTCTGTTTCTTCAGATTTTCTCTAATTGTGCCATGTGCTGCCATTAACTGTGCCAGTTTGTTCACATAACGTGGTGGCAAAGATGAGAAAGTGCTATGGTGAACACTGTAGGGCCGTGTAGCAGCCATGTGCACGTGGGTATTGAAGAGCTTGGCAGACATTTGTTTGCCTTTACATATATATTGTATAACACTAGGTATCTGTTGGCGATGTTGTACCTGACGAGCTATTGTTAATTCTGTGAGTGCTTCTGAGTTTCTTGTATAGTTCAACTCCACCAAGGCAGAGTTTAGCTTGAGGTAAAGTATATCTTTGGCAACTGAAAGTGGTCAACTTTTAGACAAAATAGCTTAGTAAGAGAGGATAATGAAGAACAAAGTTCTGATGATGAAGAAACAGATTAATAGATTACATAATTTGAGAATAAAGCAGGACATTTTTGAGATGGAAATTTATATACCAAAAATACATATGAAGGCATAGTTCTTAAAAGCAGTTAATTGTCATATAAAATAATAGCTCATCATGAGTGAAAAACAAGAATCTAAACCATCAACTTTGTGCATCCATACACTAATGTAACACCTAGTGAGGCCTGCAGGAGCCTTTCTGCTGACTCCAGTGGGCTTTGGAGCAGACCGTAATTGCCCCTTGGAGTAAACGTGAAAATGAACCTTCAGAGAGGCTGATTGTTTCCATGTTGCTGCAGGTAACAGTGTTACAGTCTAATGTCTACAGGCTTTTTATATGTATTAGTTGAAGAGAAGCAGATCCTGATTGCCTTTGCAAAAGAAAGCAGTGAGGCAACTTAGGTTTTAAATACTGTTTGCTTCCAGGTTAAACAGGCCTGATTCACCCTCTGAAAATATCTTGGTGCGGTTGAAATTAGTGCAAACACTATCTTGAATTTATTGGGGAAAGACACGAGTGACTTTTCTGCCCCTTTATCCTTCTAGCTGTGGGAAATATAATGCAGCTGAATGTGCTGGCTTTTGTAAGAGATGGAAAGCAGAGTTTGTGATCGTTTGTGGTCATTATGGATCACTTTTTTTTTTTTCTTTTTTTCATGAATAGAGGTGTTGGTGAAGGTGTTCTGGCCTTATTCCAGCTCTGGTAATTGGATTTTTTTAAACCTACACACATTCCTTCAGCAATTTCATTTGACTGTGTATGTTGGGCCCGGTTCAGCATTGCCCCCTTGTCCTCTACTGTTAGTCTGATACCCACAGGCCCTAAGCTTTTCTTTCCTGTCCCTGTGAGCCTGGTGTCCCAAGGACATCACTAATGCCCAACACAGCTGCACCAGGTGTTGTGCTTTCAGGGATGCCTCTGTAGTGTCCCTGCAAAAACAGATAGCAAGGGGGACATTCAGTAAGGACTCGAAGGCAGATGAACTGGATGTTAGGGAAAAGAATGGAAGTTGGGGGTCAAGTCCTTCCTGTGTCACAAAGGTTTTGAGCTCAGTAATGGCACAGGGGCAAGTTGGTGTTTGATGGGACGTGTGACCCACCCCATGCCATGTGGTTCAGTTGGCAGTGAGGGCTGGTTTCAGCTATATATAAACCTAATTCTGTCTCTGTGTAGTGTGGGAAAGTGCTTCCAGGGTTCCTCAGGAAGAGAAGTGGTGAGTACATTAGAGAAGCAAGCAGAGCTGAAATTGAGGCAAGGAATAGAACCAAAATGATGTGTCCTTTGCTCTGCCACATATGAGGACAAAATGGAAAACAAAGTTCCTGTCTTTCTGCTGCTGTGCCTAACTGAAACCGCAGAGAATGACAGATAAAGATCAAGGGCAATACAAACCTCTGTTTTCCTCTAGATTTTGAATAACTTCTGGAGTGCTGTCTGCTACTCGTCTTAGCCCTTCTGTCCTGTGTTATCTAGTAGTTCCTCAGCCAGACATGAGACACCCTCAGGTATTTGAACAGCCTTGGGATGAAAGAGGTTTGATGAACTACTAAAAATCAGTTTTCTCAGTCTCTCCAGAGTTCAGCAGGAGCTAATACAGGGCCAAGCAACAAGATCAGAGATTTCCTTACAGACATTCTCTGTCTTATATAACTCCAGACATGCTGTAGTTCTAAATCCATGGACAAACTCTGGCCTTTTTACGCCAGAACCAGAATAAATCAAGTCCTTTCATTCATAGAAGAATGAATAGGGAACACTATATGTTTAAATAGTCTAGAAATCTCCCAAGTCTTCTTTCTTGGAAGTTATTTTTGTATAAGGGTGACTGAGGCTCTGAAATTAGAGCACCATCCAAAACCCAGGGTTAATAATCTGCAGTGGAAACTTTGTCATGTCAGGCTTTCTTTCACACCTCAGCTGAGAGACAGCACCTCTGTTTCCAGCCTGTGGCTGGCAGCAGAAGTGCAGATCGCAGCTATGTGGTCTGCAGGACAGAGAGTACCACCGTGCTCAAGAAAATACGCACTTACAGTGTTGATGTATTATACTCTTTTTCAGGAATAATAGTGTATATGCACCCCAAAGCATCACTGTAGGGCATCAAGGGTTAAAGAAGCATTTTGAAATCAGCTTTTACTGGACTATTTGGTTTGGCCAATATTTGACATGGGTTGTACTGTGCACTTTTTTCCACCTGGCCAATTTTTTTTGCCTGCCAAGCTATTCATTCAGGTTTGTGGTGTGAAAAATAGATGTTTAATAGTCAATGAAGTACTATAGTAGGTAATAGTTTATAAATTTCCATGACTTATTATGTTCAGCCTAAGTGACTGTTTATTAAGTGTATTTAAAGCCCCCATCTCATTAAGTTACAGGACTGGCTATTCCCTCCTCCCACTACTGCTGGTTTTAATGGAAAATATTCATCCATGTTCTTTGCCTACACCAGATGAAACAACTCAGTAGAAGAGAGACAGCCTGGATGAAGCAAGGACATCATCCTTGGCTAGGTACAGTGTCCATATCATATTTGAAAGTAAATTGAATCTGAAATATGTCCTATAATTATTATTGACCAAAAAACTATCAGCTTCCTCTTTCATATTAAACACAACTACCCATACCCTTCTGAACTGGAGTTTTAGTGAATGCCATGGTCAGTTTTATCAGTAAAATATGTCTAATACAAGAAAAAATTAAATGTGCAACTTAATTATGAAATATTGTTTTCATTTTCTTTACAAAATTCCTTAGTACTTCAGGGAAATATTTCATACTAAGGTTAAGTAAATTCCTTCTTAACAAAAAACAGGCCCAATATTAACTTCAGAGGATCTGCTATTAGCTCTCCTATGAGAAGGTGATTTTCTACAGCTGGCAAATGCCACTAATTATAAAAGAACATATTTTGTTTCTCTATATTAACCTCTGCAATGAAAAAGGTCATTTATTGCTTTTGCTAAGTTCTGTGAAATCCATCAAAAGGATCCCACTGACATCAAGGTGATAAATGTCTTTTTGTTGCATACAAACTTGTAGGAACACTGTGCAAGTAAAACTAATTTCGGAGGTAATTCCACTGAAGCTGCTAGAGTTTTATTATAGCTAAGTGTGGTGCTTTAACTTTTGCCCTGCTCCTTCAGGACCTTTACATCCATTCCCAAAGGTCTCTAGGAAGCTTAAGCTAATTGTAAGATTTAACGCAATATGAAAACAGAAAAATCAGTATTATGATAATATGAAGGTAATATAAAGATAATATGATAGTTAAGATAATATGAAGATCCACTCTGTTAAAAAGTATCTGAAAATACAGTTTTTGCAACATGGAATGTTAAGTTGACCTAGGTGTTGCAGGGCAGTGCGGTCTGCGTAACAGCGGATGCTGCAGAGAGAAACAACCCCCAGCGCCTCCCCCTGCACCCGTGGCAAGCCGAGAAGGAGCAGCGACACCTGCACCACGCTGGGTAAGCCTGGCCCTTCTGGCCCTTCCCTGGGTGTTTCTGAGCAGCAGGAGAGGCCAGTGGCAGACGAGCTGTGCTGGGCACCTTTCGCCGAGAGCTCCGTGTTCATCATGGCTGGAGCTCTTGGCTACAAAATCATTACCTCCAGCTCCATAGAAATTCTCATATTTACAAATATATATCCCTGGTGTTGAAGGGGTTAATGTGACATTGCAAAATGAGCCTTGCTTTTTGTTTGGCCAATAGCTGACACAAGCACATTTTGCCACCTGGCTAATTCTGTGCTGCCAAGTTATTCAGGCCAGTGGTGTGAAAAAGGAGACATTTAGTAGTCAACAGAGCACTATATAGGGTAATAGTTTATGATTTTCCATGACTACTTAGATGTTGTTCAAATTATTCTTGATTGAGCAAATTATTCTTTTTAAAAATCATCCCATTCATTTATTTACTAATGATTCTACCCTTTCCCTCCCATATGCCATTTTTTTAATAGGAACAATCAGCTATTTCCATGTCTGAGGGGAATTAGCCAAATAAAAACTATGAGCATATTAGAGCTTACGTTACAACTTTAAAAAGACTTTTTGTCAAGGCACTAAAGGTAGGGTAAAACTCCTGCCTGAACTTTCCAGAGACCTCTGTGCAGGCTTTGATGGGCTGTGCAGGAAGGCTGACACCTTGGTTTAGCAGCTTCAAGTTTTAAGTAATCCTGTACCCCAATGATTTTACATATCACAAAGCAGATTTTTTTAAGTTGATGAACTTCTGAAATGTCTTTTCCATTTTACACATCAGTGAGAGACCAAAGTGAAGGAGGTGGCGGTTACATGTCCATTGGCAGGGCTGAAGGGAGCCCCGTCTCCCACAGCGGGTACTCCCTGCCCACGGGGCAGCCCCAGTCCCAGGAGAGCAGCCGGGGGCCGGCTGGATGTGCAGAGCTCCTGATGAGCCTGGGGGGACAAGGCAGGTGATGGGTGCAGCTAGGGGGCTGCATCAATGTGTCCCGCTCGGCACCCAAGCTATGGGGTGCCCCTACGGCCTGGCCTGAGCTTTTGTTTCCTTTGGACTTCCTTATCTGGCTTAAAAAACTCTTAGCTCTTCGCTGGCTGGGAGTCCTACTCATGGCAAATCAATCCAAGATTAGTAGATGAAACAGCAAACACCTCCTCAGGGTGACTTCCCTGTTAGCAGATGAAATATTCTGCAAGGTACAAGCCCTTACATGCCTAGCAGAGACAACATTCCTGGCTGCTCTTTGCAGTAGTCGTTTGCTTTTATAACTATTTCCCGCTGTGGAGGAAGCACCAGGACGCAGAGAGCAGCCCCGTGTCTTTCTGAAGGAATGTCCCGGTACCGCCTTTAGGTTGGCTCCTCGCATTTGTGCTTACCGTTGTTAAGCCGAGGGCAGACGGGCCGATCAAGCCATCTTGCTCTGCACATGGTAGTTTATTAAGTTACAATGTCAGAAGTTGTCGAAGCAAGATTATGCTCACTGTTATGAATTTGTCTGATGACATATAGTTTAGAGGAACACTGGTGTAAATATTCATTGTATGGCTTAATTGGTTTGATATAGTGTAGCAACATGAGCATAGTAAGATGCTTGTTATGTAGGTCTTCGTGTTGTTTCAAAGTCTTTATTATTATGACAGCCAAGTCTTGTTCATTAAAGTTTCACAATCCATTTTCATTAGGATGAAACTGATTCTGTAAATGAACAGTTGCTCTGAAAAATCAAACCCTTGCAGCTATCACAGGGGAGGTACAAAGTCTGTATTAATTATCAGGAATATGGTGTCGATCGAAGATGTTAATTGCCCTGATGGTTAGTTATTTGGGGAATTGCCATGCATTTCATGCAGGGATAATAAAAATGAATTTTTAAACAAAGAGATCTTAAAATAATATATAATCTGCAGAGAATACCAACATCAAAGGCTTATCTCAAAGCTTTGAATTTTATCTTTGTGGTCCAAAATGTTAAAGATGAACTGAGCAATATTTCAGCTGGTTCAAGTTTGTGAGAGGAAAACAAAACAAGAGTTAATTAACTGTTATTACAAACCTTTTCAACTTTAATTTGACTTTCAAATATTAGCATTTATCTATGAACTATGCTTCTGGGTTTGACAAATTAGCTTTCACAGAACAAGTTTAATTAGGCTTCATTGTGCTTTTATGTCACTTTGCACAGTTCCAGACAATGAATGGATTAACTTACTAGAAGTCATATGTTTAAAAGAATTTGTTGAATGCTAAGAAGGTTGACAAAGTTGCAAAGCTTTACCAGCTTAATGTGGAAAAGATGCATCCTGTTTAGCATGATAACACACATTCTTTGCAGAGAGCAGCTGCTGCTGACATACGCAGCCCTGCCTGGCTGCTGTCAATACCCACAGGCTATTTCAGCTCCATGCCATCCAAAGAAATTGTGGGATGTGTGTTTACTGTCAGGGCCTAATACCTAGAAAAGACAGGAAAGAGGGAAAGCCACAGGTGCACAGCACAGGACCAGGTCCTGGTTCTCTAGCTGGAGTAAAAATATCTCTTGTTGAACTTGTGCCTCTGTTACATTTTTAGTACTTTTTTTTTTTTAAACCAGTGACCAGTGAGATGCTACATGTTTATGCCCAATAGGTCACAGAAGAGGATAAAAGTAAATAAGAGACTATGAGTAATATGGCAAGCCAATTTGATTCAACTTAGCCCCAAGTGAGAATGATGAATGTTGCAGGAAATGTGTAAATAGGTCCTGAAGTCTGAGCAATGTGTTGTTGCTGACCCTCATGATGAGATATGTCACTTTGAGAGTCATTAACAGAGCTGGAATTTTCTTGCATCCTACCTGTGTAGGGGCAGAGTAACAGACACGGTGTGGGGGGGAAAATTAGGAGAGCCTGGTTTGTTGTTGAGTATTAGACCTCTATTGGTTCTCTCTCACTTCTGTTCCTTCCTTGTAGCCACCCGAGCACTTCTGCACCAGATACTGTGATGGGAGGTGCAGTAGAGTTGACCTCCGTTGTCTAGAAAAGGCGGTGGTGGCTCTCAGCGAAATCAGGAGATAAAATCTTGAACAGACCTTTCAGGACACTATATATTTGCACATTTTTTCCCTTCTAACTTGGTAAGTGACAGTTACTATGATGTTCTATATACCCGCTCTTGGAAATTTTCAATATTTTGGCACAGTTTAAATGAATCTATACAATAGAAGTTAACATGAGGGCAAGTGAGGAACAAATTTGAGGGAATATGCAGTACACATATACTTTATATTCCTCTTTCCCCTAGTAGCATTTATGAGTCCTCAAAGAGAATGGACTCCCCAAATAAACATTCTTAGTGTTGTCTTACATTTTGCTAAAATTATGCTAAATAGATATATAAAAAGAATATATATTACATTATTGCATCATATATATTACATTATATATTATATATATAGTGTGTGTGTATATATAATATATATTACTATATATATTACATTATATATATAGAGAGAGAGAGAGAGAAAAAAAAAGGTAAAAGCTCATGTATGAGGGCTTGCCAGAAAATAGAGAATTTATGGAGAACTTTAAAGTATTTTCCCTTTTTTGTTTTGCGAAGTTGAAAAACGATCAGTGTTTGGCAAACTTACTCATTATTCAAAATCCATTCTTTCTGTTTTTCTTATTTTTCCATTTTTGTACAGAATTGGGTAAAATCCAATATATCTGCATGTGCTCACTTAGAACTTTCCTCTTGTTTTCAGTCTTTCACTGCCTTATTTACATCAGAAAAATTGCAATTGACAATATTTTTGTTAAGCCCAAAATATAAAGGATTGGAATTCCAGAATACAAATTTATCTATAACCAAACATCTTATTTTTTTAAAGAGCATTTCCCAATATTTTTAAGCACAACATTCAGCCTATAAATGTTAATCAGCTTAGACATATAAGATCTCGTACGTAGCATCTGAGTCTGAATATGTGTTTTATTACTGTATTTATTGCACAGCCCAACTGATTTCAGTGAGAGATTATTGAATAAGAGTAGTATAAAGTATTAAGTAATGAGTTGAGAATTTGGGCTGCTTACAGTGAAATCCCCAGTGTTGGAAAGGTTCATACATTTTATACTTATGTGCTCTGTAAGTAGATCCTTTCAAGTCAGTGGGACAGATCTTCATTTGGTATCAGTTACTCTCCTTCCACTGATTTCAGTGAAGTGATAACATTTATGGCAGCTCAAGAGCTATTCCATAAAGACCAAAGGCTATTGCAAAGTTGCATACTTAGATAATTTTTCCTGACTTAAAAAAAAATGTATTTCCTCTCTGTTCCCAGAACTTTCAAGAAGCCTTTTATAGCATTTCATTTTACGGCAGCGATGACAGGAGTTTAATTTCAGTGATGGAAGAGAATCCTGTACTGCTGTGGAGCATAAAATGTTATAAACAAAAGGCAAGTGATAAATCAGAACCACATACTATGCTTTACTTACATATTTTTCAAGGTAGATGGCTCGCTAGTTGTAGTAGTATGGAATTCTTTCAGGTATGCTTTTGCTCTGAGAAGAGATTGTATCCTGTGTGCAATTTTTCAGTTTCCTGTGTTGGACTCTGTGAAAATGTAGCCCTCGAGTATTATTTTCTCTGTTGATGAAAGAGCAAATAATGTTATCACGTCTAACAAAAGGCTTATAAAGTAATTTATGCTGCCAATTTTTGACTTTACAGGCCATTCTCTTCTTTCAGGTACTAGAATGGATTTTAGAATATGCTGTTGAGAAATTGCTCTCTGAAAACTCCCTGTGTTTTCTCTTGTAATTCACTGTATGCTCCTGCAGTGCTAAGCGGAGCTTTGCAGCACGCTCGGCCACAACACACATTGGTCAAGTGGAGGATAAACCTGTTCATAATTTTTTGTTGCATTTTCAACTATTTGTCTTCTGGATTCAGTGCTTATAGTGGCATCAAAATTAATAATGAGGTTGATGCTTACAAGATTATAAGTAAACCAGAAATAATGTACAAAATTAAAAGAGAAATATGGAGCTATTTGTCCAAGTAAGGCCTTTCAGAAGACAACGCAAACCTCAAAAATTGGTATTGGAGAGATTTGTTGAATTTTTGAAACAAAACACATCTGCATTAATAAAACATAAGTGTGCGCTTCTGTGCCAGAAATCTTGACAGATGAACTCTGGGGCAACAAACTTCAGCTGTATGTCAGGCAGTTGAAAAAAGATATTATTGGACTGAGCCAAATCCTTTTGACATGGCAGTCTTTCTATAAGCAGGACACAAGGGTAGAGCACAGGCCAACTCTTTTGCTGCTGAATCAGGGAGCATAAGTGTTTTCACAGTTTTCTGGAAAACAGCAAAATGATCTTCGGTAATTAGAAACAGTAACTTTACTTGTAGGCTCAGCAATATATCAACTCTCTGGCTCCTTCTTATCCAAGGCATTGATTCTCAGACCCCAGAAGATATGGCCCATCGCCAAAAATCCCAACCCCCGCCTACTCAGGGGAGGAATTTCAGTTCTTTGCTGAAGAAAGAATATATATCTCTGGCTTCTGAGGTAGCAACAACTGTACGTGTACTTAGTTTTTGGAAGAGAAGGAGGAAAAAAATCACGATTTTTCTGGAACAGCTCCTGTCATGACCAGTTATCTTCATCTAGAATGCAATTTGTTGGCTGAAAATGGAGGTTGCAGGGTGGGTAAAATAAAAATCCTCAGATCTTTCGAGTATGTATTGTTCCCTCATTTTGTATGAAAATTCAAGGAATGAGAAGGTGTATACTTCTGAGGCTTAAATCCTTTACAAGCACGGGATGCCTCCGTGCCTGGGGTTGTGGATGCCCTTGCGCTGTGGAAGCAGTGGGTCTCGAGCAAACGAGGCATTTGGCTCGCCAGCAGCCTCTTGGCGCTGCAGGCCTTGCAGGTAGGTTGTTGCCCATTTACTGAGTCGCTTCATGCACCCTCTAAATCATTGCAGGCCATCTATTTGCAGAGCGTTAGTGGAGGAAGCATAATGTGCTCTCATGGTAATGTAAAATGCATTAGAAATGAATTGCATGATGCTTACTTCTCAAATTACAGAAAAGACAATGATGACCATATGTGCAAATGCAAATTATATATAAAAATATCACAAATGAATCCCTGAGATGTAACACTTGTTGTTCATTTCTATAAATATTAACATATCAGGATTTATTTTGACATACCACTAAGATAAGTGCTAGAACTGACAATAATAATGTATAATTTATGTCCTTCATATTACCTTAACATCAGTGTGCTTACATTATTGCATAAATTAATTTAATGTTTCTGACATGTAGCAGATTATTTAAGGACTTGTTCTTTTGTCTTTTACTGGTTTCTGTTGCTGTTTTCCAAATTATAGAATATTATTATCCTGTAATGTTTATTTTATGGTACATACAATTCATAAAGTCACTTTAAAGTTCTGAAAGCTTTTATTTAGCACTCAGATAAGCATGTGTTGTTATATGATAGGGAAGAAGCATTAAAGCTTTTGTATATTAAATAACTTTCTGCTTGTGATGCAAATTGACAATAGCTTAGAAATGCAAAGCTCAGGGTAAGTCAAATCTGCAGCCTGCGCTGTTAGGGTACTTTATGAAATGTATGGTTGGCAATTGAGGGAAGTGAGCATCTTTCCCAAATGTCATCCTGAAATCCTTTGGAGTTTGTCAGTAGGAGCTCCCGTCCTGCGGGTACCTGGAGCACGTGGTAGGCTGGACATGGCCTGCTGGGCACCGGCCGCCCCGCTGAGCGAGGGGCCTCTTCAGAGCCCCAACAAGTTGCAGTTTCACAGGACTCTGACCATTATAATTTGGCCCACCCTAAATGACAGATTGTTCTGAGGGTTCAATTTAAAGTACCAAGCCAGAACACAACATTCTTCAAAAGACAGTGTATTTTGTGAATATTTAAATTTAGTAGCATAACATAACCTTGAAAAACAGTTCTTCAAGGAAAGAGAGACTGCAGTTTTACATTCACCATTTTAATACAGAGTCATTGTCGCCTTATCAAATATTTTGAGATGCTGAAATTTTATCTTAGGTGTATAAGACAGTTTTTCATTTGCACTGGAGTCTGCTTTCAGAAGCAATGGTAGGAAATACAGTATTTCTATTCTCTTGACCTATTTTGATGTGAATCCTTCACTTTTTCATTTGTCTTTCTCCTTTACCAGCAGGAATAATAAATACTATGGTATGTAGGTTTGGTTTTTGTTTTTTTTACCTCTGAGTTAAAAGGAAGAGCTATTAAAAAAAATCAAATACTGTTCTGTAGATGCTGAGGCAGGACAGCATCTTCAGGATTGTATTGATTAAATGCAATTGTATCCAGAAGTGTCTAAGCACCAAAGCAGCAGAGAGCAGAGCAGTCCCTTAGGTTTGCGGAGGAAGCTTCCTCTGTGATAGCTGTTGTGACAGTGGCACTACTTCCCACAGAGAAAAGAGAGACTCTGTTTGGAAAGGGAAGTACAGGCAACAAGCAATGATGTTTCAGAAAGAAATACTGGTAAGGGGGTGTAGGTGGAAGTGCATGAGCGCTGTAGCTAGCAGCTCAGCAGGGTAGCAAAGGTTGCGTGCTGTAGATGTCCTCCAGGAGAAGAAATGAACTGCTAGGGAAAGTTCCTGCCTAGATGATGGAACCGCAGCTGAGAGCACTTGTTAGTGTGGGTATCAGCTGGAAAGGAAAGCTAAGCCACAAGAAGTAAGGCTCTGGTCTGAAACCCCTGGAGACAGAGGAACGACTGAGCCTTTTGGTGGCTTGGCTGCTTGACCTGACTAACAGCTAGCGTTGAGAAGTCTGCTTTTCTGATGAAGGGAATCAGCATTCTGTGAAACCTTTGTAGCAAGCAGCGAGGACAAGAAGGGAAGGGAAGCTGCAAAGATGTTTTAACTATCTTGTGGAAAAAGGGTGAGTGAGTGACAAAGAGTGAGTGTGAAAAAGAGTGAAACAGGTAGAGACAGCCATGAAGGATCTGCAGTATTCACAGTATTCCTGCAGTCACAGCTTTGATCAAAATAATTATGAGACGTGGCAATCAGCAATGTTGTGGGGCTTAGACAGAGCAACGTTTTAAGCAGAGCTCCATTACCTACTGCAGGACATAGGAAGCAATATTGGAGGAGCCAGGTAATCTTTTTTATTATGTTGTTGAGTGATCTTGGCTGCTCATTAGCTCTCTGGCAGATGTAGGCAAGCCTCAGTTATAGTGAGACCATGCCTGTGCTTGAAAGCTGGTAATGGTGGGGCTATAAAAGTCTACAACACCAGTGGAACATCCCTCAGCTGGCCACAGCTGTACTGGCAAAAGTAACTCCCAAGAGAGAAATCAGCTACTCTGGCAACAGCTCAATTTTGCCAGTAAAACCACATCTACATGAGGGCCTTTTGCCAGCACAGCTGTGTTGGTTGCAAATCCCATGTCCTTGTACCCCTGACTTTCTGCTAGCAAAAGTTTAGTGTAAAATTCGCCTCAGAAAATAATAGAGATTCATTTGTATTTGTTTAAAGCTACTTGTTCTAATATAGAAAGTAAGGGAAAATCTCCATAGCGTTATAGCTCATTCAGGCTCTAAATAGAGCTTTTCTCACTTGCCTTTCTTAAATGTTGATTTTTATTTTGTGTTGAGCACTTTAGAACCAAATTATCAAAAATGCAATCTGGTAACCTGAGCCACATTACAACTTCAATACAGCACTGCCTTATTCTGTGCTAAACCGCAGTTCTTTGATGAAAAACCACGATAAAGAGCTACATTGTACAAAACACAGTACAGCCAGCTGCAAATATTCCAGGGCTATCCAGTAGTAAATAGCATGAAGTATAGAATGCATGGAGGCTAATGCTCTCATTCATTCCTGGTTTTTTTTTTTTTTAAGTAGAAATCAGATAAAGAGAACCATGTAAAATCTGTCCACCATCAGCTGAAAGCATCAAGAAAACAGAGTGATTTCATCACTTATCTACCAAATGAGAACACAGTGCAAATATAAATGTATTTTCAGAACTCTTCACTAGATTTAAGAGTGAACTAAAGCTAGAGATTTTTCTCCTCCCCCATACTCTGAAAAATGGCAATGTGACCTTGGTTTTGTGGGCCAAGCAACCACCACTGCGGTCAAGTCGAAGATTTTACCACTTCGACTAAGCAAGAAACCCTAAAAGGGGTTATACTTTCTGTATCACCGTGATATGTTAGTTAAAAATAGATCCTTCTGAAAAAAAATATATACATAAAGGAATTACAGGAATTTTGCATGTAAACATACAGGCATGTTCAGAGAGGCCTGTGGAATTGGATGTTGTTGGTATGTGGCACCTGTGTGCCCAGCTCTCGTTTGCTGAAGAATCCTGTTTCAAGTGCTTATAGGAAAGCAGTGAGATTGTGGAAATATGCAAACATGAACGGGCATCACCAGAACAGGCACTTCTGATGGCTAAGCTCTAATGCATAGTAGCCATGAGCTACATGGATAGTAACTGGAAAAGGAAAGGTAAAAGCAAGTCTTTCCAGAAGCAGAGGCACCACTGCAAAACGCTTTGTGTGAATTTTCATTTTCTGCTTGGTAGTGCAATCTGTCATCTTCTGTGGCTAGGGACAATCTCCTGTTGTCTTTCCTCTGTGGTTCTCATCTTGATTTTTCTAAAGGGGACTTTTTAAAAGTCTTACAGTCTCCTCAGAATAAACTTTTCTGGGGACAGCTAGCACACAGCTTGTAGCTTTTCCTGCCATTGACTGCCTGGTTTTACTAAACACAGTATCTTTGGTACTGCTTCATCTTGCAGATGTAGCTAATATAGGAAGCTTTAGGGAAAAACAGATGGACAGACTTAATAACAGCAGTTGTGCATCTTCAGGCAATAGAGAAAGATCTAGGTCATCTTTTTTATGATAATTAAATATATAAAATGCCCTTTTCCAAAGTATTACCTGTATCTGATATGACAGTTGTAGGAAAACTGTCTTGCCAGGCATATCCTGAAGTGGTGCCAGAGGCTGCCTTGCACGTGGCCTGTTAAGAGTTATTCATAACGCAGTGTGGGTACTTACTAGCACAGGAGTCTGCAGAGTGATTTTTGAAACCCACACAGAATCTTCAGAAGATAGTTATATTTGATGTTGGCTTTTTCATGCTATAGAGACTACGCATAAGAAATCACAGCATGCATAAATAGTGCCAGAACTTGAGATTCCAGCCTTTTTCCCAAGGAGTCAGTTCCCACCTCTTTTATTCTGGGGCGGAGAGGGAAGTGGGAGGTGTCCCATTGCATTGCAGCCAGGAGGCGAGTGCCATGTCCCTTGCAGGTCATGCAGACATGGTGAAATTGCACTTGTGTGGTGGTACTTTTGTGAGTGAGTATCTGGGATATTTAAAGTATGGCAGTAGCATCAAAGCATTAAAATACTATGCATGGTCACAGTTTGTTAGGAAGAAAGCTTAAATTCATATAGTTCTGTTTTAGTGGGCGCTGGTCTTGTTTTGGTTTGTTTTCTTCGAGCTGTTGATACAGCCTAGACCTAAATTTGTGGCTCAGCTGAAAAAACAGCACCTCTACTGAAGCTCCATGAAAGGCGTTGGATGATGCAAAGAACTGTAATGAATATTTGCTTTTCATTAAAAATGAGCAAGTTTATGAGTAGATGCCAGAACTAAATTTTTTTAATGAAATTATTTTATCCTTCCTCATCATGTATGCATGTTTCTGAAGGCCAACAAAGGAAATAGCCTTAAAGAGAAATGCAAACTAATGGGTGAATGAGTTCTCTGAAATCTGGAATACATTCATCAGTCTTGCAAGAGACTTGAGGTGATTGTGGGTGAAAAATCTATGCATCAGAATGCATGGATGTGACCTGGTGCAGCCTGGCATCGTGATCCCTGCCTGAGATCAGGAAAGGGTTTCCCCTGTGAACTGCTGGTGGTCAGTGCCCTTGGCTGCAGAGCCATGGCTGCTCTCAGGGGCAGGGTCTCGGTGCAGCATAGGCTTGGCATGAAAATCTTGGTCTAGAAAAGGTGAGAAAGAATTTGTCATCCAGTATGCCAGTATTCCTGCCATGGTGACTCCTGTATTCCTTGGTAGGAGAATATGCATTTTTTATAGTAATGTAAAGTGTATGTTTCATCTGTAAAAATGTTGGAGAAAGTGATGTAAGTGATGTTTCCTCAAGTATAGGTCTCGGTGAAATTTATTCTGTAAAAGATGAACTTCTGAATCTTTTTTAGAGCTGTACATTCCTTTTATCTGAACTCTCATTCCTGAAGGGAACTGCTACCTGAGACTTTCCAAAGTCACGGGTCAACAACTTTCTAAATGTATTTCTTTCCCTGGTGATATAATAGTCTGTTCATGAAAGCCTGGGTCTGCAAGGGACCTTCTTAATCACAGAATCCTTGAGGCCTCTCACAGTATGAAGTAAATGAGGAATCTGTCTGCTCTTCTTGCTGCAGAGAAACATCCCATGTGCTTGTTGTGCCTCTTGTCAGTGAAATGGGAGGTCAAACAGTTATTCCTTCCTGTGCTGTTTTGTGTCACTGCCCAGAGAGAGGCCAGAGCGGCCTGGGGGCTCCTCGCATTCCAGCAGAAGAGCAGCCCTGTGATGGGAAGGGGCTCGCTGGGTCTTTCCTTCTCTTATGGAAGGTCCATTGAACTCACCTCTCAGTAAATAAATAGTGTTTTGACAGTGTTTCCAGATTACACTGAAAATGTAAAATCTACAGACAGTCATCAGGATAAATAACATCCTTTCAGTGAGTGGTTTGGTGCTGGCTGCACAGATGACCCAGCCACGTGAGTTGGTGTCAAGCAAAGGTCAAGCAGCTGGTTATCCCTTTGCTCGCCTGGGGGCAGAGCAGCCCTTGGAGGTGCCTTCTGTGTTGCTGCTACCAAGTGTGCAATGAGATGTGACGTCAGGAATGTAGCAGTCATCTGTGCGCCTCCTTCCACGTTTCCTATCTTGAAAGGCAAAGATGCTGCTTCAAAATCTGTAGGGTCCTGCAGTTGATAAATGGGGAAGACACTTTGCTTTGTTCTTGAGCAGCACAAAGAGGGCAAAAGGTATCTGTGTTGCTGCAGGGATGTGGAGAGAAGAGATGGGCCCTGTTTAGTGTAATCTCTGGATCAGCGTGTTTCCTAAAAGTGGCAGTGTGCGAGGAGGAACTGTGGCATGGCAAAACAATCAAGGTTATTGGCATTTTGTCAGTGATCTATGGGGACATCAGTCCAGGTGGTGTGAACCTAAAGGCTGCTCAGACTCACTGGGAACACAGTGGGATAAAGGATGAATGATGGTGTTGGTTTTGCATCCTCTTCTCTTTTTGGAACTGTCCTACATATGAGTGTCCTGCTGTTTTGTCGCACACATTCCTAAACTCTCACAGAGCCGACGGATTAGGAATCATTCTTGGTGTGGAAGCAAGTCCTGGATCAGTCCAGTGCTTCTCCTTCCTCCACATGACTGCCAGCAAGGAGCTGCCAAGGACCTCAGTTAGAGAGCACGGCTGGGGTTCTCCATGACTCCCAGCCCATGAATTTGCGGTGGGTAAGAGCTGCTGTGACTCCCATCCTAGCAGAGAGGGAGGCAGCCTGCGGGAAAAAGCCTGCAGACCTCTCCTTTGCCTGTGGAAAAGAGAGGAGCCCCCGCAGCTGGGATTACCTGAGGCCACGTGCAGAGGGGAGCAGCCGGCAGCTCGGAGGGGCGCTTGTTGCTGTGTGCGGTGCACAAGTGCGATGAAAGGTGGGTGTGCAGTTTGCAGCCCCCCTGCTGCAGAGCAGCCCTCTGTGATGTGCAGGCATGAGAGGCACTGGGTGGGGAGGACCCCGTGCCGTGGGGGTGACCCTGCAGAGCAGAGTGGAGTAGAGAAGCTGGGAAGTGAGATGGAGCCTTTGGGTAGCATTTGGCAAACCCCAAAGTAGCATTTGGCAAAGAGAAGGGTGGACAAACCTGGAGTATGAGGAGAGTGAAGAGAATAAAGGAAATGAGAAGCAAGGTAGGTGACAAAGAAGGAAAGACAAAAACAGAAAAAGCAGCTTGGTTGTAATGGGCTGTTAAGCACAAAGGGACAGAGAAATTAAGTCAGCTGAAATGTGAAGTATTTTATTTTAGTCATTAGGTGGAGCTGCCAGATAAAGTCCTTTCCCCGAGCTCCTCAGGATAAAGTTTGTATTCTACTGTAGGTCACCCACTAGCTTAGCTAACAGGAGCAATGGCCCTTTGCAACACAGCCCTGTCCTTGCAAGCAAGCTTGGCCTGTAACATCAGGCAACATGAAACGGATCAGGGAAAAGGTTTGGCTGCAAAGGCAAGCTGACTGCCTCATTTCAGGGAAGTTTTATATTAGACTTTCCAGAAGAGAGAGGGAGGCCTTGCAGCAATTGCATAATTTTAAATATTAAGGATATAAATTTGATAAAGCCTCAAGCCATGTAGGAGGCTTAGTTTTCCTTCATTTGCAAGATGGATGGCACATTGACTTATGTTGTTCAACTTTTTCTAATGTTTTAAAATTGAGTTTGCTTTCCTGTACATGTTTGATTTCCTACCATCTAGTTTTTTGAAATATGCACAGGGAATGCAATAGATCTTCAGACCCAGTTAAAGCTACTTCTTTGAAACTTTGATCTTTACAAACTTTACAAATGTCCTTGTTTTTTTACAGTGATAGTGATTCTTTTTCACTTTTTATTTTGAGAAAGCAAAATCTGTAATCAGTCACTGCTAATTTTAATTGAAGTTAAATTTTAATTGAAGGATGATATGAGACTGAGAGCATAGAAAATCGTTGACCAACGTAAGATTTGGATCATTATTGCTGTTCAGCTGTAAGAACATGGAGCGTGTCGGGGCAGATGAAGGCATGTCTAGTACAATGTGTTTTCTTTGTCAAAAGAAGAGATATATTTCAGAGAAAAGAATCCTACTTCTGTGACTTTACTGTGGTAAGATGTGTCTTGTAGATCTATGAAAATTCTTTGCTGTAAACAGGAGAACCAGAAGTCCAAAAAGATTTTGTGAGACTGTTTACATTCACACTTATAATATAGCTGTAGACAATAAATAGTAGTAGTTAAGCAGATGGAATTTGTTATTTAAAAAAAAAAACACTCTCATGTGAAACAGACTCCTCATCTCTAACAATAACAGGCAGAGAGACCTGGTGAGAGTCTGTGTTACAGGTGTTAAGGGGTTGTCTACAAAGTTGGTGATAACACCAGTTTTAGTCTTTGTGTCGATCCACACATGGAAATTTTAGTGATTTTTGATAACAGAAGAGAATTTGCACACCAGCCAATCGATTCACAAATCCATCTGTTCAGACAGATATGTTAGGCAGGGTAAATCAGGGAGCTCATGAAAAATGAAAAGTGTTGTTATCATATTAGAGAAGTTTGCTCTCTCTGACAGTACATCCATAATGCCCACTGCCATAATCGACTAGACTTTTCCCTGTGCTTTCAGAAGCCTGCAGGCTAAATGGAAGTGGATGCTGTGGGCATTATGGTCTTGATTATATGGTATATCCATTTTCATATCCTGGATGCCTGACCATAGCCTCTGGGCATCTGTAACAGAGGAGCAGCTCTACTAACTCATGCATTTGTTACTGGGATCTGCGGCTGCATTTCGTAATGGTTTGAAGCTCTTCTGCTGCTAAAACTTCTCTAAGAACTGTTCTAAGTCACCCAGAATAGTTGATTTCTCTCCGGCTTTCAGGTTTCACGGGTAGAGTTCCTCATGAGATGCCAGCTGCTCTTCCCAGAGATTGCCATGCTTCCCAAGTTCAGTTTGCATCCTTTTTGTTTTTTGCCACTCCTGTTCTCCTAATAATTGCTCTCCCATAGGCATCTGCAAGCTTACAGTCGCTCAGAACAGAGTTTCAGTGCAAAGTTCGTATGATGTGGGAATTTGGTGTTGTGCGGGAGATGTTAAAAATAGAAATCAGTTTTTATAGAAGGCTCTGATTAGGAGAGTGAGAAACTCCTCTCTGTCAGGAGAGAGGATAGGGAATTTGTATTTTCATTCATCAGTCTCTTGTGAAACCATGTTTTGCTCCTCACACCAAATTCAACGTCCCTTCTGAACAGGCAAGCTTCTCCCTCCCAGCTTTCTTTCAACAATAGAAAAACCTATGCGTTTATGGGGAGGAAAAAAAAAAAAAACACTTAAAAGTGTAGGGTTTTTCACCCATCTGTGTGAATGCACCCACACAAAAATATATTTATTAAAGAGGATACTTTTTTTTTTTTTTTCCTGGAAAAGTTATTGATAGTGCTTGTGATAGGCAGTAACTCAAGAAGCAACAGCAAGTGGGACAGTTTGGGTAGCCTTTGTGAGGTGGTTTGAGGTCTCATCTTGAAGGTCTTCTTGGCTGACATTGTCTTCCTCACCTTGTCCTTGCATCACTCGGGGCTCCCCTCAGCAGGTGTTGGCTGCCGCTGCCGTGTCCCCCAGCGCGACTGCAGCACACGGCTCTTCTGGGCACTGCCTACCTGAAACCTGCTGCGAGAACCTAGTCCTGCATGAGGCAAACACTCGCCTGCCTTCGGGAGGGCCTCACCTCACAGTGCCTGTGGTTTCAAGAACCAGAAGGAAGGAAATATTCTTGTTATCCCCATTTTGCTGGAAGGGGATGGCAGGTTTAGCTCGAGTTTGCGTAAGACAAAGCAGGAAACAGAACTCAGCTCCTTTGTGTCCTGGCCAGCGTCCAAAGCAAGGAGCCATTTTTAAGAGGCACCTGTCCTGAATGCTCTGTTATTCATAGTGGTTTACATAACAGCCTGCAGCCCCATTTCAGTATTACAGAGTAGGACTCACTCTCCTTATGTGAAAATGACCTGGATTTATATCAGCAGTAGTAAGCCACTATTGTAATGAAAGGCTTTGAAGAGTGGGAGGAAGGGAGCATGAAACTAAAAATACGAAATATGTACTGTACATAATTCTAACAATGTTATCTGAAAGACAGTAAAAATAGACTCAATTAGATATTGTCAGAGCTTTTTTTCTCCATGCAGCTGCCTAACCAAATATGACAATTCTTCAACAATATAAAAGTTCTAACACAATGCATGATGCATTGTACTGAATTCATTAACACTTTGCTACCTTAAACATCGTTGTAAAGAGCAAAAATAATGTAAGAGAAGCTTGTCATTTTTGTTGTTGTTCCTTTTGTTTCAGTGACATGTTTGGAATTGCATGCCTGTGAGAGTTTTGTGATCTAAATTTAATGATCCTAACAGAGATTTAGGAAGATATTGTTCTTTTCTCTTGCAGACATCCCTAGGCTGAGTGCTACATGAAAAGTGTGACTCAATTATACAAAAAATGTAATTTATCTTTAAAAATAAAAAGCTTTTCATGCAGCATTCCCACAGGAAAGGAGCCGTAGTATAAAGCTTTAGCTCTGCTCTGCAGCCGTATAATTTCTATAGAATGAGAATTTGCATACAGTATGCAGCATATCTATGTGCACATGTGTACCCCACCCCCTGCACGCATTTTCATGCATAAAGACACTATGATGATAACTAATATATTTGTTTTGATTTGGCATTGAGATCTGCAGGTGTCTACTCCCATTGCAATGTTGTCAAAATGTACAGAATTAGTAGAGAGAATAGGGGGGTCACAATGCAGAAAGAGTATTAAAATTCAGATCTTCAGCTCTCTTAAGGTGCATTACATCAAAATTCTCATCTTTGTTGTACAGACAGCTCTTTTTCTGCCATATTTGCCAGGTTACTGTATTCAAGATAAACACAATATTATTGGAAGAGTCTTTAGATTTGAAGTAGGACTAGCACATTGATCATGTAATATAATAAATACTGCTTTGGGCACACTGTCAGGATTAGAGTATGCTTACTCCCAGGATTAAGAAAATGTTTTGTAGATATAACCTGCTCTGTCATCTAGGTACATCTTAACTTGAACCACATTTAAAAAAAAAAACAGAACTAAAGAAGAATGTGATATGCTTTGGGGAGGAAAGAGCAGGGTAAAGCCTGGGAAATAGTTTTAATTACTGTGCAATATCATAAACTCATTATAAATTTTATTTTATCCTCTGTCTGAACTTACTGCCATGCAGAGTTGTAGCAAATTGCCTGAAAGTGTCCTAGTCGAATGCTGACAACATTTAACTATGGTTTTTCTGCTGCCTTGTTTTACCTTCAGCACTTGGAATCAGGAAGCATCGGTCCTGTGTGTTCAAAATTAAATAGTATTTAGGGTCTGGAAATGAATTTTGGGGGAGGTTAGACTACAGCCCTTTTTCACTCCTAACAAGGAATGTTGCATAGCTGTAAAATTCCTGTTGTTTGCCCATCTGTAGAGCACGTTCATGATGTTCGAGTGACGGAAACATCGTCTGTCTGGTGGGTGTAGCTTGGCTCTGGCATGTTTGTGCGGGACGCTCTGCACTTACTCTGTTATCTCTGCTTGTCTTTTATAAAGTGGACCTTGGACTGTTGCTTCATCTTTCAGATACTGGTCACATTTCATGTGAAGGGAGTAAAGGAAGGTTGCAAGGATAAAAACTACCCCAAGGAACTGATTTCCTTAGGAATCTGTTTTTGATAGTATTTACATTGAGGAGCTGCTAACATTTCAAGTCTGATAGGGGCCTATTTCAGCTCTTTAGAGAAGGTCCCTTATGTATAAAATTATAAAGTTACTTGGCAAGTGCATGTCAAACTTGGGAAAGATGCATCAGAACTAGAGCGCTTTGAATTTGTAGCCTCCTGCTGTGACATTTTCACTGTCTACAGAAAGGTTTCATCTTTAATTGTGGAACCGTATTCAGATTAAGTTGTTGGTTTTGTATCTGGCACCCATGTTTATACTTCTTACCCTTATGTATGTATGCTAGTAATGTCATCCTTCTTCCTGTGTTGGCCATCCACCCATTCATCTGTAGCTGAACTTAAGAGCATTAAAAAATCAACCCTACCATAAAATTCCTGAATTTTATATATTTATTTTATGGATTTTATCTTAGGATCTGATAGAAGAAAGAGGGAAGGGGGGCACACTGTAGTAAACTGTTATTGCTATTTAAGGCTCGCTGTGCTTATTTTCATAGCATGTCTGTGGACTTTGAAACAGTTGAAAGATTTTTGGTCTAGCGAGGGTTGGTTGTGAGTGGTGAATCAGTCCCTCGTCACTCTTGCAAAAGTGTCCATTTGTCAGAGCTCTTTGAGATCCTTCCAGATGAAAGATACTAACAGATGTAGGATAATGGGTACATGCAAGATAGTCGACATTAATAAATATTGAAAAAAGAAAAAAAAACCCTCTGTGAACGATGTAAAGTAGCACCAATGAGTATTTAATCTGTTTTTTTTTAATTGAATTTTCAGCTTAAAGAGGGGAACTTTTCTTCTTGTTTGAAAAATTGAAATAGAAAAATGAATATTGAAATGTATTGGCTTGGGATTTTCAATGCAGTTTAAATAACTAATTAAGAAAAAGTTGCAGGGAGGAAAAACATTAAAATATGCAATAATTTATTTTTAATAAGTGTAAAACAGATTATTTTAATTACCACATTTTTAAAAATACAGGGTAAATAAAGTGTCTTAAATTGGCATTCACAGAGATTTGGAATTGAAGTGTAGAGATTAAAGCCTTTTATTAGTAGATGTAGACAAATGAATAACGAACACACAGAAATTAACTGAAATGACAGAACCCCTCATGCTGTGTAATTTATTCTTGGTTTCGCATTCTCATTGGCTTTTTTTCACTACTTTGGTGTGACTTTTTAAGGTAAGCTGTTAGACAGATGTGATTTCACGGCATCTTCTGTATCTGTATTTCTTTTATTATAGAGCTTTAAAATTGTTTTTAAACATAACTTTTTAAAGAACATAACGCAAGCATTGTCTTCAGGATGAGAGCTGCCCGTTAGACCTCCTCACTGCGCAATGGCTTAGGGGTAGGCGCTGGACTATGGAATTTCTTTGCAGTCAGTTCGCAGTCACCCAGCCCTCCACAGGGCTCTGTACAGGTCCTCTGTAAACAGTGTTGCCAAACCACCTAATGCTGATGAACCTGGTGAAGGCTGCGCGTGTGGCTGCTGGTGGCTACCGAGTTAATATTTTCTATTGCTGTGTAACTTACAAATCCAAAAGCTCCCAGATTATCCTGCAACTTTTCCAGGGATCTTTTGAAGTGCCCTCCTACTGGCATGGTATAAACTTGCTTCTCCAAAGCTCCATGCCTCGTGGTGAGCCATGTATTGCAGCACAGAGCACTCCTTTGCTGTAGCCAGCGCAGGGCAGGAGGGGAGCCGCCGTGAGCGGCACGGGCCCTGTTCCCTTGGGTGAGGGCCAAGGCTCCCCCATCCTCTGTGAGCATGTGCTTTTTGTTGATGCGCTCAGGAGTGTCCAAGAGGCACATTCTGTGCTCCTCGCTTCGTGGTTACACAAAAGCACAATCTGACTCCAAAGGGCTAGATTTGGAGTTGATTAAGAGCCTAGGTGCCCTTATGAGTAACTGTCCTTCAGAATCTGGGCTTTAGTTCAGTCTGGTAGGGCTGTTGAGCCAACAAGCCCACAGAGCTGCACATTGGCATCATCCCAGGAAGTTAGAGGTCTTGAGCCAAAAATGCCGGGAAAGCCTTTTGCCTTTCCCGTCAGCCCTGCACATTGGTGTTGGGAGCTTGTGAGCTCACCTGCAGCTCTGGAGCAAGGGAGTGAGGAGCCGAAGTGGTGGATGCAGCTGTCTCTAGAGGAGGGTGTTTAAGAGGGCTCAAAGCTTCCAACCTGCTACCAAGTGGGAAAAGAAATGATCTCTGCTACTGTTCTTCATTAGAAATATTTGCTCTCCACTTAGCTCGCTTCCTCTGATGTATCTGATTTTCCTGCCCCTCTTAAGGGGGAAAAGATGCATGAAGAAACTTCTGTCAGTGATTGAGTATAATCCTTTTGGGTTTCCCTCTCCTTTTAGTACTTCAGATCTTCCAAATGGGGGGAAAAAAGACCTGGGAGGTCACAGATTTGCTGTTTCAGAAGGAAATGTTAAAGATGGGAGGATTTAGCCCAGTGGCAGTTGAAAGCATTCAGGCTCTGCCAGGATTTAATTCCTTATGAACTTCAACCTGGAATGAATACAGCATACATGCTGCTGTTCCTCTATAATTTACCATCCCTTTTTCCTGTTTTTGATTTTTTTTCCCCATTCATTCCTGTTAAACTCAGCTGAATGTTTTACCCTTTATAACTAGTATTCCTTCAAGGGAGAGACTCTCTCTGTTTTTATGGGCCTCTTAAGACTATAGCTAAAAGGTAAGGGAGATTTGCCTTCACTTGCCACAGTAATGTTGCTGTTTTTGGATCCAAGGGCCTCCAGTCCAAATTCCCCCAGCAGAGTTAGATTCCGCACCAAGTAAAAAGGCACTTCTCAGATTAAAGAAACTGATTGAATGCCACTGTGTAGACCACTAATGTGCTAGGAGGGTACTCAGTACTTTAGCAGAAATTGTGGTGTGCTGCTAGGGGACTTCTCAGGCACTGTTACTTAGAAATTACATGGTGCTACACCAGCTCTGGGACTTGCAGATTTGCATTCACTCTGCAGCTTCATTAACAATTTTAACTGGGACATATTTAGACTACTCAAGCTGTTTCTATAGGGTTGATTATTTTGTCTTGTCCTTAGAAAACAGCTTATACTTGTGAAAATAACATATAAATTGTACTATTATATTTAGTGTTGCAAGTTTTGCTGTTGCTTTTAGTTTTCTTTTCCTTTTAAAGACGTGAAATTTTTGACAAATAATGCCTTTAGACTTGAGATTTTACCATCTCAGGAATATGTTCTATGCCTTTTCCATTCTCTCACTGAATTCTCTATCATTATCATGGGTATTACCTGGAAAATTAAAATGAAGGAAGGTTGTTTTAGTGAGTAAGACGTACGATGATTCAGACTTGTTATTTGATCCAGTTAAAATGATTGTGTCTCTACATTGTGTTTCTAAAGTGGATGTGTTATCCTCTCACCTGTGGAGTGTTTTCTGTGGCTTAATTTGTTGAAAGGTGTCGACTCTCTCCTCGGGAAGCTTGTCTGGAAATGAAGTTGTCATTCTCATGACCTCAGGTGTTCTGTGATTGTCTGCCTGTGAAATCCTCTGCAGAATGCGTTTTCTTGTATGCACGTCTGCTCCTGAATCTGAGCTTTAATTTTCAGTGTTCAACTGTACAAAAATATTTGTATAAATCCTTCCTTCCATATCACCCAAACATGTAAAACGGTCTCGATAAGAACAGGTTGTTTTGACTTCATTTGACCTGCACCGTTGAGTCTCAAACCTAAAGATTACAACTTTTGTCATGAAGACACGTTTAGCAGTATTGATAATTACAGCAGGAATATATCTAACCGAGCTTATATTTGTCTTGCCATCACTGTCTTACCTCTAGGGACAAGAATATCCAGTATTACAAGCTGTAGCTACCTAGATCATTCCTCACGGAAGTCCACAGAAAGAATGGGAGTGTATAGCCAAGGCTGCCATGAAATTCAGTTGATGGTTCTCAAGACTTAATTTTCCCTGTCAGACCTCTGCAGTTTGTGGAGTTCCCTGGCGCTATATGGTTATGTCACTAGTAATCCCTGAGGTCCTAGAAAGTGGTAGGTTCAGCACATTCAGGACCTTGCAAAGCCTCTAGCAAGCAAGCTGTGCTTTGAGGAACACACTTCACCAGTTCAGCCTTTTCCCCCATTCCTTATATGCACATCCAAACGAAAAAGGACAAGCCCAGGTGCTACTGCCTGCTCTGCAATGTTCTGAGTAAACAAGACCTGGTTATCGCATTTTGAGGGGATGCTTAAAAGATGGGCCTGCCTAAAGAGGGTGGCGAAGAGCAAGTTGAGTGCTGGTGCTCAAGGCAGGTTAGGATAGAGCGCTGCGAAGAAGAGCCACTGCAGTACCAAGCCACTTAGCAGCTTCTCCCAGAAAGAAAAGAAACAGAGTTATGTACAATTTATAATAAAGCTGCTTTCTGAGGAAGGGAATACTGCCTCTCCACCTTTGGAAAACACCCACTGCTTTTTTTCTTTACTGTTTACCGGCTGATGACAGATTTTCTGTCCCTTATGAAGTGCCACTTGCATTTCTGATGACTGCCATTGGGTGGTGCCAGGCAATCGGGATATGCAGTGTCAGACAATAGCTTCTTTTAGTTCATATCAAAAATCAAAGGAGCTTTAAAAGCTGATCTCAAATAATTTACAGTTCAAATAAATGAAGCAGCTACTGAAAATAGTTACTTTGATGCTTTTTAATACTTAAAGTAAGGATCTAGGTTCTGTATTTTTTGTGTGTGTGTAGCATTTATATTCATACACACATGCATATGTGTATTTGTAAAGTTTGACCTGAAATGTGTTTTTGCCCCGAGGGATACTGATGCCTAGTTTTTGATCACGTTGTACTAATGTGGCTTAATTAATTGCTCTCTTAACATCTCTGCTAATGCTCAGGCTTTGGTGGCTTGTGTGTGTATTTATAATGAACCTGCTAAGTATTAAGGCTGACTGGTGAGCAATGATAGATTTCCATCTTAAAAAAAAAAACAACAAAAAACCCACTATTTAATGCACATGCAAAGAAGACTAATTTACTCCCATCTGAACTCAGTTTACACTTCCGTACTCAGTCAGGAGCATAAAATGTTACTGTTTTAAAGTTGAGTTTAATTTTTTTCCTGTCTGCCTGTTTCAAATGGGTGTTTTACTAATAATACAGATTTATTCTGTATATCAAATATGCAGTTTATAATAGCCAAAAAGAAATGAGGACAATGATTAATGGAGAGGTACAAATGTTTATTGAATATATTGCATCTGAATAGGCTACTGTCTGTAAAATAAAATTGTGGTAGTTGAAAATAAAAAGAACTTTTAAAATATCTTTGAGCACTGATTAAATGGGCCAGGACAATCTAAGAAAATGCTCAATTTCACGTTGTTGTCCATTTTCAATATAGGGATTGAAGTTTTTTCATAGAAAAAAAAACATTTGCAACACGTTTGCTCTTGAACACCTTTTATTAATGTATAAAATAACATGCAGCATGTGATCTTGCAACCAAATATGCTTAAAAACAAAAATGATTTAATAAATATATTTTTGTATAGCTCATGGCTTACTTGAGACTAAATAGTAATCCTTTTGACAAAGACAGTTTAATAGATGATGTTTCGCTTCCCTCAAAATTGATAATTTACATTTTTTATTTTATAATTTAATAAGAAAAATCACTTTTAAATTAGTTGAATAATTAAAAAGTAACAAGACCAGCATTGGAGAAAACCTGTATGGGAACAGTGACAACAAAATAAAATAGTCCTATGTGATTCAAACTTCTTGCCATGTTAATTTTGCCCTCAGCAGAAAAAAGTAAGGACCTACTTGTATCTAAAATGATACCATGAGTGACATTTTGAGGCTAAAAGCCTTTAAAATATTTAGATATTAATTTAGTTCATGTTTAGGTAATAATTTAGATAGTGATTACACTCTACAAATTTTTTTTTCTTTGCTAGACTTTCACTTAGAAGTGATTTTTTTTTTCAGCCTGTGAAATCAGTGGCTAATGTGCATATTTGGACTGGAGGAAGTTTGACTTTGAGAATGTTTGCATAAGACGTATGAAAGCATCAGAGTCCTGGGACAGCAAGAAAACAATTTTTAAGTCAAAGGTAAAAGCAAAATTTATTTATGAAGCAGTTTGTCTCTAATCCTAAAGCTAAGAATACCGATGGCAGCAACAGTGAATTTGCCGATTCTTGTGTGTAATGCGTTTCATGAAGGCATTTTTGACTGGCATTTCACCTAAATTTCTATTCCTCATAACCAATATTTCTTTTCCTCTATTGGTAAGTGCCTTTTAAGGATGCTTCCTTTTAAAACAATGTAACAGTCATTTGCAGCTTTTATGCAGCTAAATGTATGCCGTTATGCTGGTTTGGTTCTACTGACATTTTAACATTGTTAATAATCACTGGCCATTTGCGTGTGCTGTGTAAAGGCATAATGTGCTTTTATATAAAACACTGTTACGAGGGCTCATTATCTTATGTGGCGGTAGTTATAATGCAAATTAAACAATTGCAAACTTGCCTTGCCAAGTGTTTTAAAATAAATTTAACCAGGCAGATCTGCAGCTCCTACCTAATTCTACTGTGTTGTGTATCAAAGCCGTTGGAGGCTACACGCATAAATTCCTTCATGCGGTCGTGAGAGCTATTCGTGGTACGCTTTGCACTGCTCTCTAAAAGAGATCAGGAAATGCTTGTTATACAGGCAGGATCCTACCAGGGCATGAAATAAGTGTAAACCTTTGAAACCAGTCACAGTGGTGTCAGTAGTAAAATGGAGCTTACAGATGACCTTTTATGTACAGGTGACCACAGAAGTACTAATCTGCAATCTTTAGCTGTTCCTGCCTTTGCACTAGACACTCAAAAGACAGGCTGTCTACAATGGCATGATTAAAAATTACGGAGGTAGTTATACTTCTCATGCTAAGAAAATGTTAGCAATGTAATTACGGGCTACTTAGGTTTTCCTTTATATCTTGTAAGGTTTCACCAAAGAGTGATGAACAGGGATTTTTTTTTTTTACAACTTCTCCGATCTATCTGCATAACATGATTTGAACCATAACTACATTATTACTGAAGTAAACAAATAGCCAGAAAGTTGTGTGTTTCCATTTTAGCAGATTTACCCTAGTAGAGGATTTTAGAGCATTGGAGTTTTGCTTCTAAAGTCACTGCTGTTGTGAGCACCTTTGTGAAGCTGAGGTGGCCACAGCTGTCTATGTGATTTCTGACATCCTTCCTGTCTGTTATAATACCAGTTTGTCCTTCTGCCAGAGTATTGCTCTGTTCCTCTGTCTTTTTTTTTTAAATCTGACACATTAGACACAGATTACTCCAATACTGTAGTATTTAGGGAAACCAGATTCCCTTTTTGTGTGTGTGTGTGTTTGATTTTAAAAGCCACCAAAGCACAAAACAATAATTTGGAGAGATTCAGTTTCAAATTACCTTTTTTCATTAAAAAATAAAATAAAATAACCAGGAGGTCTAGCACATTATGTCACTAAGAAATGCAGTAAGAGGGACCATCAAAGAATGGTGGGAATTATCACAGCAGCTTGCTCCTTGTTAGAAGCATTTACCTCATGACCCTTCCATTTGCCTACTGCCACTTTAGTTTAAGAGTGACAACACTGTATAGCACTCTGCACTTTCCCCCCCCCCCCCTTTCCCTTAGCACCAGATGCCTTTGTAAAGCAGGCTGGTGAAGCAGTGAACAAAACCTTGTGGGATAAGTCTGACACTGGAAGTTAATGATTATCAGTCGAAACAAAACACTTGTTTACATGTTGTAGTCATTAGAGGTTCCAGTCAGTCATACCTCGGCTGGGATTCCTGCCAAATGTTTTGAGGGTTCTTTCACAAGCTGTGCAGTTTTGTAAATACAAAAGCACTCTTATTAAGCCTTTTTAGTATTAGACTATGCAATTAAGATGACGGGTAATTAGATTCCTTTATTTGGAGTAGAATGGTCCAAGATATACACACAACTTTCTTAGCCACAGGATACCATCAGATCTCTATTTGGGTGTTCCATTACAGATCAATGACTCAGAGAAACTCTTCTGTATTGTGCACATTTTTTCTTTATTAAAAATTGCAGTCAAAACTTGGGGCAGTATGGATTTTTCCTCACCTTACTGTCATCACCTCTGTCGCAGCCATAAAACTTTCCTTTTTGATTAGCATGTCTCAATTTGCTGGAAACACTTTGCTTACATCTTTTTTAGTATTGCTGGCTTTTCATTTCAGCCTTATTACAACTAGGATTAAGGAGGTGATTTTACTATGAAGGAATTTAGGAAAGTTTCCAGTTAGCCAAGGATGATTTTAGGTTAACTGCGGGATAACAGAGTTGCAGAAATGAATGTTTCTTTTAACACCTGTGTATTAGCCCATACCTGAATAAATAAGTGATTCCTCTGGTATTTCAAGTTGCTATAAAACAACTCAAATCCTGCCATTTTCTTGTAAACACTTTAAACGTGCAAAGATGCATCTAATACAAATAATCTTGTGAGCTGTTCAACCTGTTTCCAATACTCTTCTGCTTTGACAGAATTCTCTGCATTCAGCATAATGGTAAATTATTTAAGGTTTGGGAGACTATTTTTTGTAACTGTGAATTGTAAGACAACTGAATCGTCCATACATATTTTATCTCTATTTTTTTCTTTGCCGAAGAAGATATCAGTTTTAGTTGCTCCAGTGCAGGACTGCTCGCTTTGACATTTCCCGGTTGTCTGTAGTGCTAGGCAATAATTAAATATCAGGTGCATAAGCTGCTCTTTAATTTGACATGTGTGCTCCAGGCAATAAACACATGCAGTGCAACGTGGGAGTGTAATTGCTAAGGAATAAAATCTTGTACCAAGTGAGATCATTGTATCAGGTACTGTGTGACAGCTCATTTGATCATTATGCCCAGGCTAAAGAGGTTGCCTAATTAGTTTCCATTAAAACTCACCCTTTAATCAGGAATTATTCTTGCATAAAGAATGTCACTTGGTCCAGATGAATGAACAATGGTTCCCCCTTGAGATTCAACTATCTGTTACACTTGGGATGCCATATGTCTTTTCAAACAATTCAGCTACAACAGTACTCTGTGAATCTGGATCTCGCTGCCCTAAGGAGTATTTGCATTTTCTTGGTACCAGCCAGCATTTTGTGGAAAATCACAGTGGTATCTGCGTGTACTTCATCAAGCCATGGAGGCTGCATTCAAGCAGTGGGGCATATGTTGTAAGTGCACAAGCAAGTAAGGGGCCTCTCAACTCATGTGGCTTTCGTGGATTTTGTATTTCCTCACAGTGACCCCAGTTGCTTATATGGTATTACCTGGAGTGTGACTTTGGTCTAGAAATGTCAAGGTTCATCTAAATTTTTGAAGGGAAATTGTTTTCCAGGTTTTGTTCTTGTGATACAAGCTTTATCGGCTGAAGCTGATCGCGGAGGTAGAGTGTGTAGCAGTGGCTTTCCCAAAACGTTTCTGACTCGAGTGTCTTCCCTCTGCTCCCACAGGATGCACATGGCTGGGCAGATTGTTGGGTTCATACAAATCACAGGTATGGATCTCAGTTGTTGGGTGGGTTTCAATCTAAACCACAGCAACATTTCTGCAAGTTCCCAGTGATCCCACTGAGCTGCCTACAGCTGAGCTGGCCCATCTGCCAGATGGCAGCTGAAGTGACTCATCTGAGCTGACACCAGAAACTCCAGTCTCAAGGAAAAGCTTCTCCCTGTGGCAGTACAGCCCACTGCAGTAAGTACAGGATGCAGAGGAAGAGGGTTTTTGCACAAAGCCTTGCTCTTGTAATCAGTAGCCTCTGTCAGGTCCTGCAGCTTTTCTATTTCTACAGCTATGGTCATTTATATTTGGTAATGATTGCAAAAGCCATGGGTTTGCCTGGAGTTTGCAATGCAGATGGTAATTGCTCGGACCTCTGGCTTTCCCCAGAGATGTAGAAGTGTTACAAGCTGGGAGCTGAGCTTCCCTTCTGTTCTGGAGGGGTGATGCTACAATATGTCTGTGTTTGGTGTTGTCTGTATTTGCCAGGATATGTTAATCCTCTTTTATCTAAGTAGTTTAAGGGACACACAGATAGAATTGTCTCAAATACACTAAAAATACTTTATTTTTATTTTTCTCTCCAGCTTTGACTGTTGCACACCCATGTTGCATTTGAAGGAATGAAAAAAAGCTTTGCGTAACAGAAGACAGGACTTCCAACAGAAACAATTGCCGTATAAGGTTGTTGGAAAGATGACTGCAAAGATTAAGCCATATAGCACTGTCAATTTTCCTGAGATCCGTGCTCCAAGAACATCCTAGGTAAGTCTGTATATTCTCAATTTCATACTTTACCCATTTGAGCTTTTATTCTGCAATAGCATTCGAGGCACTGTGAGGACATGCGTACTGTGAGACCTGTACAGTGACAGATAAAGTCCAAATTCTTAGCAGTTGTTGCTGCTATTGCTTTAAGTGTCGGTATTTGTCATGCCCCACAGAAGGTGTTCCAGATCCAGAGCAGGTAAGACATACAAGAAAAAGTGATTAAGGACATGATTACCATATAGCATCTGAGGGCAAAATGAACCATTTGTTGATCTAATGTGAATTTCTGAATAACACAGGCTTTTAATTTACTGGTCCCTTACACTGGGCCATCTGTGTTAGGAAAATAAGTGTTCTGTGTTGTCCACGAGTCGTCCACTTTTATGTAATATCTTCATTCTAGCTGTGGTCAATCTCTGAAACCTTGAAAGATGAGAGGAAAAAGGAAAAAAGTGTTTCTGTGACTGCAGAAACAAGGAATGATTTCCTTCAGCTTCCCATGATTCTAGCTTTCTATGATTCCTTATTCTTCCCATGATTCCTAGTGCTATTCTAGCATTCCTCCATGTATTTTACATTCCCTAGTAATATCTCCGGCAAACACATTATAAATTCTCTTCCATGGTTTCTATGTTACTACTAGCTTCTGTGTCCCCTGCTTTAATCTGCTCAGTATTCTGGGAGGGGGATGTATTGGCTAATTCAGCATTGCAAACACGCTGAATGGTGTCAGTTGCTGCCTCTTGTCTATCAGTCAAACAGTCTTCGGTACTGCATTCCCAACAAATGCCTGAAGGGGCTCCATGAAGATGATTTATACAAATATTTTAATGAAGCTCCTAGATGGTATCCAGACTGATCTGCTGGTATGCAGTGATTAAGATCAGTTATTGCTGGAGTGATGTGAATTATCTGGTCTACTATCTATAAAAACTTTGTACTTGTAGAGGTTTGATGGCTCCAAAGCAAAGGAGATGTGTTTAGTAACCTACATGCAGGCCCTGAATGAAGGCCTTTCTCTTATCCTGCAGGCCTGTCTCTTGGAATTCTCTATGTCAGAGAACACTTAGAGTCTTTTTGATGATTGCCCTTAGATCAGTTATTCTATGGGAGGATGTCCTGTTGATTTGCTATAGTGAAAGTATTATTTAATTTTCAAGCTTTCTGAAGATACTTGTGCTTTCAGTACAGGTGCTATAGATGAACCAGGGTTCATTCTAGACTTCACCCAGCTTTTCTGTAAGGTTCATGAACTTAGCAAATTTGCCTCAAATCTTGATTAAAACCTGTGCTGAGATGCATCACATCTTCATTAAAATCCTACTATAACCCCACCATAATTTTAAAGTAAATTATCTGCAGTAGCAGACTTAAACCAAAAATGATCTAAGAAAAATACTTTTAGTATAAATATTAGATGGAAAAAAATTTTGGATGAGAATTCAGAGTTTCTTTTCCTTTCTCCAAAACTATTTGGCAAGATCTCAATTTTACATCTTTTCCACCAAATGCATTTTTCTGTTACAAATACCTATGTTTATCTTCATATTATAAAGTGGGAACTATTTTTATTACTCATGTTAGTAACCCAACCTGTCTTTTGTGTTTCTATAAGAAATTCACTAGAGTAGAATCAAAACATTGTTCGGTGTAGAATTAACTTTTTCCATATGCAAAAAGCAAACTAAACTGCATTCACTGAAAACAGAGTAAGAGCCACCAGAATTTCTGTGTCTAATATCCTGATACTTTACAGTCCTTTTGGACCTCAGCATATCAACCATACTTCAGAAGCCTTTATAAAATTATATAAATGTTTTCTTTTGCAATGATTTTTCAAAGTTTCCAGTAAGAACCATTTATTGGCCTCTTGTGAGTTGTACTGCATGGATTGAATATTATCAAGGAAAATAAACTGTTTTTGGTTTATTTCTGTGAGGGGTTTCTGAAAGAATTCTATTCAAAATGTACATGTCGGATCATATTCTGCCCCTAGCTGTGGTATCTGATAAAATACCATTGACTTTATCACAGTCCACTTTGACTCTGGCATATATCCATTTACTCCAGGCTGCCAGGATAATTGAGGAGGAAAATCTTGACCTAGGATATGTTTTACTTCAGTAAGAACTGCATTATTTATCACTGGTGAGAAAATACAGTAATTCACACGATACATAGGAAGCTAGAACTAGTCCTAGGGTCCAGTTGGGAAGGTGCTCTGCTTTAGAGATGTACCCGTAATGCGCGCCGGTCATAGTCAAGCCTCAGTCATCCGTGCACGGGGAGCTGTCCTCAAGGGCTCAGCTCTGCAGAGCTGAATTCCTGCTCCTGTTCCCACTCCTGCTGGGGCGGGAAGGACGGGGCAGCAAATACTCTTACTGCAGCAGTGAGGGACGGGCACCAGCATTAGGCTGTACCCTTCCAAGTGTCTGCTGGGGACAGAGGAGGTAGAAATCATCAGTTTGACTTGGGCTCTTGTGGAGGTGAAGCAGGTTCTGGGCCAAGAGCCAGTTTTGACACACTGGTTGGTTGCTGGCCAGCCTAGATCTGGCCCTGCTTGCATAACACCCGCCTCCTCAGAAGGCATGACATGCATTTAAGAACCATAGAGCTGGCAAAAATAGCCCAAGTGCGCCTAAATTTGTTTATTAGTGTCTTCCAGGTGGAGCCTGAAAGGTCCACGCTTACCCTACCCAGGAGTGTGGAACTGGTAGGTTTTGCAAAAATGTGAAGTGGTAGGTCCTGTAGCAGCAACTATAGCCCTGAAACAAAAGCACTTTGCTTTGGAGTAACTACTGCTAATAAAGTAATTTATTTCAAATGGAATATACCTAGGAAATTTTCTTTGTGTGTTTGGTTAATGTTTTCCAGCGCTGAAGCTGTGAAACTAGCAATTTAATCCTTTTCTTAGTTTTGTACTAAAT
>JAUBOD010000351.1:3438478-3454645 GCA_032353885.1 Nothura maculosa | reverse complement strand
TTGGCCCCCTCTTCCTTACAATCTCCCTTCATGTATTTATACATGTTAATAAGATCCCCTCTCAGCCTTCTCTTCTCGTACGAGAGATGCTCCAGTCCCTTAATCATCTTTGTTGCCCTCTGCTGGACCCTCTCTAGAAGCTCCACGTCCCTCTTATACTGGGAAGCCCAGAACTGCACACAGTGCTCTAGGTGCGGCCTCACCAGAGCTGAGGAGAGGGGCAGGATCCCCTCCCTCCCCCTGCTGGCAATGCTCCTCCTGATGCAGGCCAGGATTCCTGTGGGAATGCTGAAATTTGTTTAGTGTTTCTAGCAAAGGAGATTAGATTTGCTGGTCAGAGACCAGGAGAGTGAACATCAAGGATTGTTTATGTTGCACTGCTTATACATTTATATGGAGTTCAGTCTTAATTGCATGGGCAATATAATGCAAATTACTGACTGATACTATTTTCAGTGAACTTGCATCTGGTAAGCATAAATAAATGCCCAAGGAAGTGTTGTGCTACCTATAAGATTTTCTACTGCAATTATTATCTGTCCAAAGGATGCTAATTGTGGAATATCCTTATTCCCTGTAGCCCTCGAACGTTAATTAATGTCTCCCAGCAGTGAGTTGTGACTGCCTTTTTCTAAAACTGTCAAAGGACTGAGACATCTTATACTTTCATTGGAATTGTTTATATTATATCGCACTTCTTTCTGCAGTGAATTTCGACTATATGTAACCCAAGCACCATCACAGCCCAGATGCTGGTCATAACACAGGCCAGGATTTATATACTATGTAATAGCAGGGTTCAAACTGTTTATCTACATCAACTGCTTTCTCAAGAATTTCTTAATTGTTACCCTGTAGTCTGTACACAGGGGCCACAGTAGTTTCTCTTTTTGTCAAAATAATGTTTAAATAAGCCTGCTGTTTTCCTTTGGCTTCTTAGAGAGCTGCAGTGAGTGCACCTTGGCTCTTCACAGAGGACTTGCAGTTTCCAAAGTTATTTGAGCTGTCTAGAAGTTTCAAAACCAATAATATTAATAGGAAAATCATCTCAGCAATTGGGGATTGTTAATTTGAAGGAAACTTTTTTTCTGCATATTCTTGACTGTTCACACAACTTTTTGTGGCTGAAGTTAATAATAATATTGAGAATTTTTAATGTTACTTTTCTTTGAATTTCTATTTAAAGCTTCATATTGAACGTGCAGTGAAAGTTGTTGGTTTTTCCTTAATGGACAGACACTGTCTCTCTGTACTGGAATTCTGCTTAAATGCTGTGCTTTGTAATATTACATCAGTGTTACACTTCAAGCATGTTTCAGGGTTCTGTGACAAAAACTATTCACATAAGAACTATCATTACATAGTTGTTCAAAAGTGTAATAATTTAAGTCACACTGTAACTCTGTGACTTTATTACCCCGAGCCAAACCAGATTTTAAAAGAACTGTAATGCTAGTTTTTTAAATTCGAGTTTATGTACTTTGGCTCCACTCACATTGGCAGGCCAGAAACTTTTATAACTTATCTCAGCTCCTTCTCAGCTGAAATCAGATTCTAGGACAAAACATTAGTTATAGTGGTTACATTATTCCTGTTCTGTTAGCCAGCTCATGAAGAAAGAGATTCAAACCCTGTAATGGATGGGAGTGGAACGAAAAAAAAATGTAATAAGCATCTGAGAGTAATAGAAATGGCGTAATTATGGGGTAGGCTGTATTAGGAAATGCTTTGCAGAGGCCTTCAGAAGCTGAGGTACTTGAAGACCACCTTGTGGAGACTGGGAGCACCTCTCAGGGGCTTGGGACCGTTCATGAGGCAGCTGGGCAGTCCTGCTCTCCTCTTCCCTTTGCCCGAGTGCTGGCAGGGTTGGCAGGGTGAACTTCGGGTCTTCTGTTCTTGGTTCTGTTTCTTTTTCCTCCTGTGTATTATGTCTTCTTAACCCATGTCTCTTCTTCCGGAGCTTGGTTATTTCTTTGCCACTTTCTTGTGTTTTGAGAAAGGGAAGTGGTCAGGAGTGATTGAAGAGATTTTTTCTGTTCTAGCCACTTGAAATGCAGAGGAAGGGCAACCTGTCAGTGCAGAAGTAAGCTGATAGGTTAAGGTTTGAGATAGAGCCTGACCTGCAAGAAGTGAACAGGCAGCAGGCTAAGGATTTTCTCTCTGCATCTGATCCTTGAGGACCAGAAGGAATGAAGGAGTGAAGTTACTGCTTCTCTGTAGCACTTCACTATGAAAAGGCAGTAATAAAATAAAGAAGTGAAACATACACAGAGACTGGGTCACTCGCCAAGGCTGCAAGGCTCAAAAATCAGAATAGCTGCAAAGTGAGCTCACCAGAGGAGCTGGCTGCGGAGCTGCAGACAGGCCTCGGGAGCTACAATCTTCCTTCTGTTTTCTTTGCTGAGGACTTTTGTAAGGAAGGTTATTGAAGAGAAAAAAAATTCAAATCTCATCAACGCCAATTGCTGCCAGCTACAGAGAAACTTGAATTTTAGCATTTCAGAGATGATGCAAAGCTGTTTCAGTGAGAGAGAAGGGAATTAGTTCAGGTTTTAACGATACACCTCTTGAAGCAAAGATCATTAATGATTTGGGATTGTTGTCAGATCACTGGCCAGGTGGGGAGTTTGCTATCAAGCGCTGACACTGCTGCCTGTTAGCAGTGATATAATCCGTAACAGTAGGTCTAGGCTTCAGGTAAGTCGTGGCTCTATGCTAAGAACTTTTCTGGAATTACCAGGTGCATATACCTTATGTCTATGTCTTGGAAACTAGTGCATTTTCTGAGTCTTTCCAAAATTGACCAAAAGAAAATCTGCTTATGTTTCTATACATCAGTTAAAATTGACCAAGAAATGTGTGACACACTTTTATATTGACCCATTAAGCTACAGGTCGAATTCTTGTTATTGAAACACGAGGAGCCTGAAGTGCAAAGGTAGGCATAAACCCTTTTCAATTATTTCTTAAAAAAGAAAAACAACTTACCACCTAACCCCCAAGTATCTTTGATCCTTACTGTTGCTCTTATATTTTGAAATAGCTGTTTATAAACAGTTTAAATTGCTTTTCATTTAACTTATAGAAGGAGATAAATGTCCAGAGTTTGCAGGCTTTTCCAAATGAGCCTAGAAGATCTTGTGGTACAGATGTCAAGACCTGCAGCTAAGAACCTTTAACCTTCATCAGGTTATTTTTCTTGATCGAATGGCAGTGGGAGCAGGGAGGACTGTTTTAGGCTTTCCTGCACAGGGTACATGTGTGTCTGTGCACAGAAACTGCCCTTGGAAGCCCCATGTGGTTATCATGCCACTTAAAAAGATAAACAGTCTATTCAATTTAGCAGGATCTGCTAAGGAATAATAGTGATTTAACGTCCTTGAGCCAAGGTAATTACCTTTAGTTGTTTCCACAGTATAAAATGATAGTCTACAGTAATTTAGAAATGCTGATTCTTTCAAGCATCTGATGCTTTAGGTGTATGTTGAATACATTGTGCCTGTTGGCAAAAAAAAGGAAGTTTTTACAGGTCTCTGTTCAGTAGTTTGACTAATTTTTAAATGCGATATATCACTATTTGTATTTCAAAACTATCTAGCAGCTGCAGAGAAGTTGCCTCTGAAATTTCTTATACACACACCTCAGGTGCCATCAATTTTTGTGCATGTTTTATGAATTGCAGATATGCAAAATATGCTTGTCTCCAAGACAGCCTTTCTTCCTGGTTTTCTTTGAGTTTTCTCTTGTTTCTGTATCTTATTGAAAGAAATCAGTTTTACATGGAGAACACCATTAATAATGAAATGCAGTCTGTGTGCTTTTTAAAAGTCTATTTCTTCCTTATAAATAAATGGTAATTTGTTTTAAAGCGTCATTGCACACAGTGTTCAGCCGGCTCTCATGCATTCAATTATTTTAAATAAATGTACCATAAATGGAACAAGTTCTTTCTAATTTGCAAATGATATGCAACATTTTTCAAAAAAAAGAGAGAAAAAAGAAAAACTGTAAAATTTGTTCTTAACTACATCTCATTAATGTGAAGCTGTTCAATGACCTGTAAAGATTAAAGAATTAGTGAATTGGTGAAATTATCAGAATGAAAAATCTGTATAATTTTGATTTCCATTTAAAAATCTGCTAAACAGTCTAGGGGCTTAAGAAAAGTATATTACTTTTTAATATCAGCTCCCACAAATGCCCTCGTATCAGTGTTACAAATGGACTGAAATAAAGGCAACAAATAGTATGTTTAAATGTATAGTGTTGCAACATTCTGTTTAAGCTGTTTTTTTTTCTTTTCATTAAAACAACTGAAGACATTTAATTAAGTGACCACTCTGTTAAGTGGAGCAAAAATTAATATACATAAATGAATGTATGTGTGGGCAATGATGCATAATTAAAAATATGCTTCAAATGTGGAGTTGGGGAGAAAGAAAACAGTTTAACAAGAATGTTCTTCCTGACTACCGCCTCCTGAATTTTTTAAGTCAGACATACACAGGATTAACTTATGGGCAGAACTTGAACAAAATTTATGAGAAAATTGTCTTCAAAATTCTGGCGTCGTGGTGTTATAAATGAAGTGGTGACTTGCTTGAAGTTGGTCTTGACCCAGAGGAATGATCTCCCTGGCGCTCTTGTGCACTGTTACTTGTCACCCACTGTGCTCTGGGTGCTCATTCCTGCCAGGCTTTTATCCAGCCTCGATTCAAGTTCTCCCTATGGCAAGACGTGCTGAAAGCCAAGTGCGTGGAAAAAACAGCAGATGTGAAATATAAATGTATATTAAGGACTATTGCTTTGGCACTGGCTAATGGCATTGATCATGTTATCTTAATTCTAGGTTACCAGCTTGTGGTAGAATTTTGCCTTTTATTGCTTGGTAGAGGAAATAAGCAGCAAATAACAGGAGTGACTTTTTTTTTTTATAGTAAAGGTTGCAGTCCCTTAGCCTTTAGAGACCTGAATGTTCTGTGACAATCTCTGTGGTTATTGTGTGGGGTTTTTTGCATTATCATCTGATAGATGCAAAATAAATCTGATATTTCATTCTGTCCTCAGCCCCAGCTGTCCTCAGCCTGTCACTGCTGTCCTCAGCTCCAGCTACTGCTCTTACAGAGGAGAAAGGTAATATGCAACCCGCCCAACTTGCCTCTCCCTGCCAAGCCACGAGCAGCTGGTGATCTAGGGATTTTCAGGTTCAGCTGAACTCCCATCTCCACTGAAAAAACCCAGCTCCTTTATTCCCTGTGGTATTTTATGGGCATATTTAGCTCAGTAATGAGAGGGCACTTTGGGGGAGTACAAAAGCTGGAGTCCCTAAGGCCACGTGTAAAGAACACAACAGCAACAGTTCTTTACTATTTTTTACTAATAAACACATGTAGCAGTAACTGCCATTACTTAATTACTGCAAAGCAGTTTTAAACAACTGGCTTAACACTGTATTAACACGACATAAAAACAACCGCACCAGGAGTATCACCCGTCATTATTGGATATGGCCCTACTGGAGCCAATGGCATGAAATTAATAGGTGCAGGGTTGGGCCCCTGGGGCCTCTGTTGGTCTAGGAATTCCTTGACTCATGCTCAGCTTTTCCATTGCCTTAGAGCTCCAGTAGTCGTTTTTTTCATGAGCTTTCACAATGGCTGCTATTTCTAAGTTTATGTAATTTTCTTTTCTGGATGCTTGTGGAGTTAGAGTTTCATTTCTTTAACTTGTGTATTTACCTACTTCATGCTATAGTTAACCCTAGGACTGCGTAGCCATGAAACTACCTCTGCCTTCTCCATATCAAGGTGTTCCCAGAGGATGGTGTTCCAGATCTCATGGCCTGGGTTTTCAGATACACTGAGAGCAGAGCCCGGTAACTGCTGAAAACTACGCCGTTCTCTGTGTTTCCTCGTAGTATTCACTTCTCTCACTGCAGCTGCGACTTTTATCCAGTTGTTTTCTTCATCTGTTAGCTCATCCATCTTGGAAGCAACTGTGCCTTCCATGGACATCCTGCTTACCGAGAGCCTTAGTTCTTGTGGGACCCACGGAGATGAACCAAGCAACTGCCCTTCCATTCTGTTAGTGCCCATTTCTTATCCTCTGTGCTCTTAATCAGAGCAAAGTGAGGAGTCCAAAAAAAAAAATAATATCTATAAATATATTTGAAAGGCAGAGTATCCTTTCTTTCAAGAGCAGATGTTATTTTCAAGAGTATATGATGCAGGGGTGGAGGAGAATAAAACAGCATTGGTAAGAACCAGCAGGAGAGGGTGCTTGGAGGCCGTGCAGATTCTAGGCTTGAGTAGCATCCTGGGATATTTGCCCACTGTGGGGCATTTCCAGTGTTACGAGACAAAAAGCAATAACAAAACCTTGTTTTCCTGGCTGTCAAAACATCATTCAACTGCTGTGGTAAAACTGCTTTACAATTTTTTGTCCTTTAATGTTGTAAGCATTCTCCTGCTTTCATTTCCTTGCTGAATCTTTTGATACAATGCTGCACAAAAGGTATTTCTAATCATATGCAAGGTTTGCAAGTAATCTGGGAGCATCTAAATCATCTAACTGATGATTTAAAAATAAACAATTGTTGATACCAAAAGTAGAGAGCTACTTGTGAGTTAAGTCAGTTCAGGTGAAGGAAAATGATGTGCCACAAGGATCAGCTATAAGACTAATTCATTTTATTAATGACTAAGAGGAAAAAGTCTACAATTTAAAAAAGAAAGAAAGAAAAGCTACCAAAGATACAAAAGGGCAATCAAAATAAAGGAAGAGGGCAGTACATTTAAGAATGATTTGAACAAATGAGCCACTTACTTGAAAATAATTTGTGTTTCTGAGTAGAGTTGTACAAAGCTAGAGGCAGCTGTGTAGAACTTTTCACTATTGAGAAGCTACATTTTTTTTGTGTCTCTAAGACAGAAAATACTGAAAAAAAAACAGAAGTGTTCAGCACAATAAATATTTTTAGTAGAGTAATGTTTAGAAACAGGAAACTTATTCCAAGGTGGAACAAGTGTCACTTTATAGGCAAAATTTGTCCTCCTCCTTTACTGCTCTTTTACTTGTATTGTGACAGCAGCTACACTTGCATGGTGCTGTTCTCCTTAAGCTTGTGCAAAAGTGAGTGAGCACAAGGATCACAGTAGCCAAATAGTTCACTTTTAAATATCTTTATAGTTTTAGATTTCTTTGCACTATATTTCAAGCAAAGATTCCACCCTCCTGCCTGTCTTCCTTGTCCCTACTTGCAATTTTTAGCATGCATGCTTTTACAGATGAAAAGATAAAGCCCTTTTATACAGTGTTTCTGTCTACCTATTTGGACCCTAGATGCTTTATCCAATGTCATTATGAACCACTGGTATCAGCCAGGAGTATCAGCTTCTGAAATCCAACTAATGTTCCCCTTTATTGACCATCAAGATTGTCACTGATCATCCTAACAAATAGTCTCTCCTGAGTCCCCCTCTCATGGAATATCCTGGCCCCCAGGTCTGGTGTCCGCAGGAGCATATCCATCACATCTGGCTCCTTTCAGACGTAACGCCTGAGGGTTTAACTCTCTAGCTATGAGAATTTTTTCCCCCCGGAGATTGTTGAAAAAATGGCCCACTCCCAAGGGCAGGTGAGAATGAACAGAGTAGCAACCTGTTGACGGCACGAGAACTCCCTCTGGGAGGTGCATGGCGTTTCCCTGCTGGCTCATGCAGCAGGTTGCGTGACAGTGGGAAGGGAAAGTGTCAGAAAACTTTCCCCAGCCTAGGAGGTCAGGTGCCTGTTGCAGCTCAGGTGTAGCCTGTGTTTCTGCTCTAGCCAGGTCAAGTCAGTCAGTTCAGTCACCCTGGAAATTCCACTTTCCTTGACAAAGACAATCTGATCTTTTTGTACAGTGTTATGTATTTAAATCTCAAGGGAAAACTCTTAAGAAAATGTTTACATTAGTGTTTAATAGGGTAATTGGCTTATATCAGAGAGACTTAACTGGAGACCTACCTTCTGTGCAAATTAGGGCACATTGCATGATTTCAGCGTGCCTGCTAATCTCCAATATTCTCTCTTTGTGTTGTCTTTTGAACAAGACAAGAATTGTGCAGAGATTTATGCTTACTCTGGCTTTACCTGTGAGCCTATTGGATGTAAGCTTCCCTAAGCCTTTGCTGAATGTAAAGTCTTATAAAAACCCCTCCTTGTTGGTGTTTGCTTGTTTGGTTTGTTTTTCTCCCAGATGAAGAGTTGTTACATTTCATGGAAATTCTCCACAAGTTTTTCTGGGCTTATGGTGCGGGCAAGGGGATTGGGGAGCAAGGGATTTCATATTTCCACAGAAAGGGGAAATTCTGTGAAAAGAATGGCTTAAATCTCTGTGGGAAGTAATTTGGAAAGTTACTCCCTTGTCTAATGCGGCCCCAACCAAGCTGGCTTTCCAGAGGAGGGCTGCTGCAGGAAAGTGAGCGCTCCCAACCCAGGAGGATTTGCCACTGTATTTGTCTGTTCAAGTGTCAGGAGTTTAACTGGTAAAAATTTTCTATGAATTGAAGAATCCCAAATGACAAACTAAGTATCATGGTTTTAATGCTCAAAACAAAGTGTAAGTTGAATCTTTGCTCTCTCGCTTCCTCTGTGCTGTACTTGTGCAAAAGACAGTGATGAGCACTCATTGCTGAAGTTAAAGAATCTGTTCAATTTTGCCATAACTCAGAAATTAGGTTTTTGGACTAAGATTATCCCAAAACACATTTGGGATAAGTGTACTAGGAATGAGGGCAATATTTTATTTCACTTCTGTGCCAGAGTAGGGGAAAATTGCCTGGGAAAATTCAGAACCAGAAGGAAAAAATCACTCTTTTGCTTCCACATTAGTTCACTGTATCTCTTGCTTCAGCTGTATCTGTTTCCCGTGTAGTCACTTCCTTTGCAAAGGTAGAAATATGAGTGAGATTGCAACCAATGCCAAACACAGATTTTTAATTTTCTAATATTTTCTTGCAATATCTCTTCATTTCTGTTTCTTCATGACACCGCTACTGTGGGAAATAAGGTCACACAACACACTAGTACTTATTTCACAATACCTCCTGATGAGGAACATTTTACTATTCTCACATCCCTACCCCTTTCTCTCCTGCTGTCCCTGCCCTCTTCCCCCCTACTCAGCCTCTGCTAATAGCTGGTCTAAATTTCCCAGATTAATCCAATGTGCAAGAAACAGCGATACAAACTTGAAAATTAAATGTACACAAAAGCAGCGAGGCTGCAGAATGGAAGATGCATGTCCTACTTGATTTGCTCTGTGACAGACAGACATAAACAGATACACAGCTTTGCCCATAGCCACTGTATTCCACAAACCCTTTGAAATATTTCAGTTTCATGTCTGTGATAATTAAAGAGCAATGACCTTCTCATTAGCGCCAAGAGGGCTGATGATGATTGTTCCCCATTTTTCTTAATGGATGCAAGCTGCACGCATGATCTTAGAATATCAAAGCAATTCTCCAAGATATTTATTAGAGTCAAAATTATGAAAACACATAGCAAACCTTTAGTTTGAATTACAAGTGTTAATATATGCAGAACCAAATGAATAGCTCATCTTTCTTCCTCTCTTGTATCTTAAATTTTTCATTACAAATTTCCAGGGCTTCAAAGTGGTATCTCGCAGTCGGTCCCCTTTTTTCTCTCTTGCATGACAAAGAGCTGTCAAAAATTGTTCCTGTGTTTGTTAGTATTTTTCTCTTTTTTCTCTCATCTAAATGTCAAACAACTTAGCTTAAATAAAGCATAGCATTCTTCATCTGGTGCTTCTCAAAAGAAAAACAACACCACAGAAGGCGTCTAAAAAGGCCCTAATTAATGTTTCTCATTGATTTTGTTTTAGTGTGATGTATTTTATGAAAAAAATATGAATCCAGAAGGCACTCTCATTAAAATCATTAGTGGCTCAATGTTAGCTGAAAACAGCTCATTCTTTGGTGCACTGTAGTGCTTAAAAGCACGTTCACACATAGCTCCTTATTTAAAATCAGAAGCTAGTGTTAGATGAAAACTAGCATTAGTTTTGTCAGGTACTGTTGAACTAAGAGGAGTACAATGTACAAAAGCTGTATCAAGGTGAATAATAAGAATATACTGTTGATGTAGCTTGCATATCTTTCTCATCCTTCTTTCATGCTAAGAGCCTAAGAATGTGACTCTCTGATTTCTGTGTTATCCATTTGAACAACAGTAAGAGCCAAAAGAAAAGGAGAGCATAATTTGGGGCCTATGACAGCAGCAAGACCTAGAGGTTTTCTGCATTTTAGGCAGCTTCCTGGAGCCTGGTGCTGAGATCAGCAGAGACAAGTTGCTCCAGTGCAGCAGTGGCCACAGTTCTATTCAGTGCAAGCAGATAGTGACCAGAGGAATGCATATCTCTTGTCTAAATAGAAGGTGAAAATTTGAGCGAGTTTTCTGGATTTTTCCAAACAAAACGTAAAGTGGGCAAGGAGGCTTTTCTCCAACTAGATTAAAGAAGAAAAAATACCACATTATTTTCTCTGTTCTGCTGTGATCATTATTACTGAGGTGAGGAGCAAATACGAATTGGTCTATCTGAAAGCTCTCTATGGCTGCACATTTTAAACAGCCTGGCTTGTTCTGAGCTGGGTCTGTCTGTCTCTTACAGACAGAATTATTTCCTAGTTAGTAAAGCCAGTTCAATGATTTAATTGTGCTTTATTCAAGTAAAAGTAACCATCTTCATAAATTACAGGTTTATCTGAAAGCATTTGAGCAAGTCAGACCAAGCCTGTGAAGTTTCAGTAGGAGGATGCAGGGAAAGAGGTTAAAAAGTGAGAATTGCTGTTGCTGCTGTCCTCTGAAATAAGACACTGGAGATTGTTGAGGGGCTGCAAGTTAAACAGGAACATGTTTTAGTATCAAACACATGCATCTGATTAAAAAACAATGGTGAAACAGTAAGTGACATTTCTTTCTACTATCTCTTTTGGATTTTTAAAAACATCTTTATGAGCTGCAATAACAGCTTGTAATAATATCTTTGTAGTATGGAACCATATTGACAGATAAGACTAGTGAGGAAAAGTATGTAAGGGGAACAGAACAGAAATATCTAGATTAAACAGTGTAGCTTTTTAAGCTTTGTAATACATGTAGTGAAATCACTGATTTTTTATGAATTTGTGGCTTTTTCAATAAGTCATTCATTATAAAACTTCAGTGAAGGCTGAGTAGTTGATGAATGGGAACTAATATATGGAATACCCTGCCACAGAAGTCACATTTTTAGTGGAAGAGGTAACATTTATTCTGCTCTGACCACCATTAATAGGGCTGTCAACAAAATTTTCCTAGGAAAATTACACTGCAAGTAAGGCCATTTAGATCTAAATGCAAGTAGTAAACCTATATTAATTTAGGGCTCAGAATATGTTAATGGTTTAATATTTTTTCTTTATAGAGAACACAATAGTGAGGTCATCTGTAATAAAGATGTTAATATTGAACACTGCTAGTTTTACTTCCTATGTCTATAGGACATTTATGGCTGAAATATGGTGGAGAGTGCCTTAAAACATTGTTTTATGGCAACCTCTATGCAGTGCAATAAAACACTTTCAGTTAATGATAAATAAACTGTGTGAGATCTGTGTCTTAGTGAAGGGCTCTGCTCTTCCCGTGTGAGCGACCTGGCTCGGGCGCTGGTGCAGCCCCGTGGCAAGGGGGGATGCTGCTGGCGCTGGGGGGCCGAGGCAGGCGTATGGATTACGGCATGTGTAAGAGCTGCCATGATTGTGCTTTGACTATCTCAGGAACTGCCTCATTAAAAATTATATGAAGTTGTCTGATTTGTCTGCAAATAATCACTTCAGACACTTCTTACTAATGCTGCGTGAGACGGTTATAGGTGTGGAACCGAGTTCCTTAAGCGATCATGAATAAAAAGCACAATTGACTTTTATTCTTTGCTGAAATATTGATAGAATTTATTCATGTTAATGAAGTTGTAGAATATAATAGACGTGGTGCTCTGTTGAAAAAGATACGGGCAGATTTTGCATATTGCACTGGTGTGTGGGAATTTCAGGCTGAGAGTAAGCTCAGAAATCAGTTTAGACTAAGCTACAGTTGATCTTGACCACACAGCTGTGAAGCTGAAGCAGTTCCATTAAATTTAGAGTGAATTTGGGTCTTGTATAAAAGAGGAATTTTTTTTAAGTTTTCAAAATCTCCCCCCATCCTCCTTGGAATACCTCAATTTCTGGGTGCTTGCTGAGACCATAGACAGAAATGCTACAAACAGAAAATGTTCTGAGCTTTCTCTAATCTCAAATGAAACTTGACGCATCCGGGGCCTCTCCTGCCCTTGGCGAGCTGCCCTTCCAGCTGCCCCTGGGGAGCTGCTGCCCTTCGCCCTTTCCTGGGGCCTCGGGGGTGTCTCGGTTAAGGCTGCGTCCCTGCAACCCCTGTGTGCAGTCAGTGGAAGGCTGGTGTCTGTTTAGGGTGGGTACTCTGTGGAGCCTAAGGTCATAGTTTGAAGAAAACTTTTCTCACTCTTTGATTATTCTTATATTTATTTTTACAGCTGAGTCTGTGGTCAGGGTCCCCTAGGCTGTTTTCAAAGAACAAACCTATCCTTGTCTTCAGTCTAAATACAACTAAAACAACTAAAAAGCATAGACAAGAGAGGAAAAAAAGACAGAAGGGAAGGGAAGGAGAGGCAAAGAGAGGTGGGGGACACAAATAAAGAATATACAGAGCTGGATCTTCTTCCACTAGCCCTTTTATTATTGTCATTGTTATAGCGCTGCTAACTTTTTGTTAAGGTGTGAAACAAATATTACTTTCATTAGTATTACTAATATTGGCTACAAAAGTAGAATGCTTCTTGGTTGCACAAGCTGCTGCTTGCTAAAGAAAAAGCTCCAAGGACATGGATTGTGACTGATGATTGTCTCAAATATTTTGGGTGAGCCAAGAATTCATTGCCTCTAGGAAAGTGAAACATTTTAACATTAAGATGTTCCTGGCTCATGGGACTTTAACATACTTTAGTCTTTCCTTCTGTGGAGTAGAGCTGCACATTATATGTGGTTGCTGTCAGGCAGGTGTGCACTCTGGAGCAGGCAGAGTGTGCACTTTATCTCTTTGGACTTAAAGAGCTTTACTCTGATGTGCAATCATTAGCCACTCTTCCATAACTGATAGATAATGGTGTTGCAACTGTGTTTGCTACAGCTGCAGGAGAAGCTGATGAGCAGGGAAGAGCCAGAAGGGTCATGTTGGCTCCAGATCTGAACTTAACTTCACTTAAATTCACAGGTTGTTCAGATGAGAGCTTTGTATGAAGGAGCTACTGAGAGTGTGTTGCACTGGTGGCACTGATAACTCCAACATTTAGAGTGTTGGCCTTTAGGAAGACGTGGTCCTAACTGCAGAAAAGCAGTTCTCAGCAGAGCTGGCCAGTAGCAAAGCCTGCTGAGTGACAGTGAACCTGACAGTGTCAGGGAAGGGAGCACACAGCCATGCCACTGGCAAGGCACACAGTCAAGCCATATTTAAAAATAAAAGTCAATCAGCCTTATTATACTATATGCCTTGCCTGGTAATAAGTGCTTTGATTTTTTGCTAGAATAGGATTTTTTATTTAGTTCTTAATTATAAATGTATTTTCAGTAAGTGTTGAGTCTTCCAACAAGGAAAATAATTTCTCATAAAGCATCCGCCTCAGATGGTAACCAACGATTGTATGGTTTTATTTATGGAGAAGTTTTGTCTCTTGAAAATATGGAGTTTTCTTTTCAACCAGGGAATTCTGACAAAAGCCCTTCTACCTGTAATTATGGCAGCACAACACTGGATTTTTTTTTTCTCAAACCTTTTCTTTTCCTTTCCTTTCGTCTTAGATTTACAACCTCCAGAATGTGTCCAGTATTGTGCAATTCTTTAGGAAGTGCATTAACACTGAAGAGCGAGTAAAGGGAGTACATTGAGCAACATACTTCAAACTCATGGTTTTAATTAGCTAAGGACAGGATTTAGCAAGTCACAGCCTTTACTTAAGTAGTCGTGACATAGCTCAAGACAGCAACAGCAAATGTAACACATAAGGCTGTATTAACAAAAACTGATGGTTTCACATTCTCTCTTTTGAGTGATACTGTTGCTTTTGATTTTGCAAAGCCCTGGGAAACTTTCGGAGATAATTGCAGGCTTCAAGTTTCAAGATTTAGCTGTGAGTTATGTCCACTATATAGTAGCCGTGTCAACAGCTTGATTCATTTTATATATCATCCTAAGAGACCTGATATATCAATAATTTTTTGTTTTTTAGATCTTTTACTACAGGCATGACTTGCCCCTCTGTAGTAGTTTATACTGGCTGCAACAACCGCACTATAAACTGAGCTTTTATTTTTTTTTGCACTCTGTGTGAAAATATCTGAGAAGTGAGCCCTTTTCCCTTTGCTCTTTTAATTTAAAACTACGGGCCAAGAAGTACATTTTTAGCAGCATATGTAGCTGAATAAACATACAGCTCCCATTAGTGTTAATTGGAGTTGCATATTCGACTTTGCCTCTCAAAGGGCTGGATACTTCTGCCTGGCTATTTAAAACAGTGTCAGAACTTGCCACTTGAAGCTACAGCCTAGTGCCAGAGTTTCTGGCATAGAGGAAAGCCTGAGGGTTGTGGTAGTTTAATACAGTCTTATGTCTAGCATAACCTTAAAGACGTTTATTTTCTGTGCACGTGCTGCTTTACTTAGGTCCTTTTGCAGTGTTGCTCACTGTTTAAAGGTATGGCTAGTGTATGGTGCTTTTCCATAAAGAGGTACCCAGTGAGCTGGGCTTGGTTCTGAAGTGTTTTTGCTTTATTGTTTCCTGTGTTTTAACTATGATAATTTTACTTTTCCTTGAAAAAGCAGTGGGAGCAAAAGCTCTGGATGTTTTCTGTGGTCTCTGTAAGATATTTGAGAAGATAAAACTATGTCTAAATGCAGGAATAATTCCTAAAGTGCATGAGAATTTTTTGCCCAGGCTACTCTAGGCATCCCAGATACCCCAGAAGCCTATATGTAGCAATGAGCACTCTGTTGTACTCTTATTTCATGAGTATAAAGAGTTATTATAGAGAGAAAGAGCATCCTAAACAGTTTCCATTGAGTAAATAAAGGAAACTAAATACTCCAGTGAGAGGGGGTATATCCCAAAGGAAAAACGTTAGCAGGAGTTAACAGGGATGTAGTTTTAAATGAAGGTAATTCTAGTAGTCACAGCATGCAGTAAGAAGCAGCATAATATTTTAGGACTATATACGTATTTCTTTTGTCATAGGTTTTGAAAGAGTTATAACAATTCTAGAATATCATGGTTGACACGCCCCTTTATGTAAAGAAAAGTTTCTGTGTGCATCTATTGCTAAAATATCTGTAATCCCTGGAATAGTAGCTAAGTAGCTTATATTTCAGTACAAAAAAAGTTTCCCCTGACTTTGCATTTTCTGTCTTCAGGATATTCACTATTTTCTGCACACAAATTGTATGTACATTCTTGAGTTAATTTATTCTAAATTCCTTGTTATTTTAATAACAAGCATTCTTTGATTTAGGAAACAAATGGAGCCACATTATCAGGTGATGTAAATCATTATAGCACAAGTGAGGATATGGCCCCTTCAGCTTCCATTTCCTAATCAAACGGAGGAAGTGCCTTAGAAACAGATCCAAGAACTCGTGCATAACTCAAAGGTTGAGCTGGGAGAGGAGGAAGAGCCCCACAGAGCCAGCCTGGGTGCCCAAGTTGGTGCAGACTTATCCTGTAAAGCAGGGACATGGTCCAGAGAAAAGATCTTTGGGAAAGCACTCTTGTTTGTTCAGTAGATGGTCAGTTGGTTTCTTTTTATCTGATATTGCAGGCCATATTCACATGCAGTTTGAATGTATGTGCTTGTTGTATGCTTAGGGCTTGTGAAGTCATCTCCTCTAAGACTCAGCAACATCCTGGGGGGGAGGCTGCTCTGTACCAGGACCTGATGCAGCAGAGCTGACCCTCCTGCTGTTTTGAAGGTCCCTGTATCTTCGGAGAGAAACAAAGGATGGAAGCATTTTCCCCAAGCAATATCTTGCTTGCTTTTTTTTCTTTTTTTTTTTTTTTTTT